>OX940982.1:27120703-27720703 GCA_954871275.1 Leptopterna dolabrata | reverse complement strand
TCTCACGGCGTACAAGTTGCAATGCAAGTCGGTGCAAATTACTATGCAGGGCGCAAAAGTAGCCTATAGGGGTTTCTGATGCAAAAATATAAAAACATGAGCATGAATCAAACTTCAGGCGAATTCTGGTAGTGCGAGGTACCATAGCTGTCAAAATCACACATGGAATTGTAATATCGAGTTACTTACTTGTTCCACGACACTCAGTGGAGGCATGATTTTGGTCTTTTGGATATGTTATGGTCGGAAGGCAGTTTTTGTTTGAGATCGACCGTGTTGGTCATAATGAATCGTCGAGTAAGAATTGGCAGCGCTTCTGTGGCAAGTTAATTTATTGACAGTATTGATTTTTTGTTAAATGGTTAAAACTTTGGTTTAATGAAGCAGTTACCTAATCTTTGACGATTGATTATTATCTATTGAAGTCTTCGCCAAACGAATTATTAATGCGTAAATCGTCGAAGGGTAGCCAATAACCCACGATTGCTCTATTCGACCTGAAAATTACCGAATCCGTTTGAAGCTGAACGATACCTATGTATATAGCCATTTGGCTAAACGCCTGACTGATTACTCACTCAACATGTTCAGTACAGTTGAGAGCGTACGGTAAGGTAGGTATATGGTACCTTCGTAAACTGATGGCATTTCGGGAGAGAACAAAAACCATGCTAAATTTATGGTTATTGTTCATGTTTTCCTTTCTCAATTCTTCAATGGCAGCTGAACTTCCAGGTGACTTGTTGATTAACTTTTTCGAGATGAAACAAGTGCAATCCGTCGTGATATTGAGCTGTGCACCCCTGTGTAAGTGGCTCCGTATAAGTACTCTTTACTCCAGTCAAATAGGTGTAGGCATTTCTAATTAATTTGGCAATTTCGTGAATAATACTTAGTTGAAGGAGGTCGCTACATGCTCGAACACCTGAATTCGACGAAGAGCGTAGACAATATACAACATTTTCAATTTTCATAAAATAAGGCAGTAGACGTAGCTGGTAAACTGTAGGTGGCTCACTGCAATAGGTAAACAAAAAGAGGAATTCGCCGTTTTGTTACAAACATTTGAAGACAACACGACCGTGAATATTGAGGTACGAGAGAAATATTTAAGGAGAACATTTTTACTTGTATTGTCCTATTGTAACTCTGTGAAACTGAGTTTTTAAAAAGCATTATTCGTGTCCAAAAACTGTTCTCTGTGTAGATAACCCTTCAGTCAAGTCATTTCACAATACCAATGAAATTCCCAAAACGGTGAGAAAGTGTTGCTGAAATATTGAAGGTACTAAGGTAGGTGCTTGGGTTGATCCCAAAATGGTCCAACATCCGAGACCTGAATATCAGTTTCATCTCCGTAGGTATCCACAAAAATGTTCTTAATGAAATATTGCGCGTTGCGCCCTTGTGTAGCGGGCAGTTGGGAACAAGCCCACTAATGGGTTCTTGAATTACCCAACCTAGCTCCACGTCATTTATGAACTGCAGTAAGTAGATAGTAGTCGGCAGGCGATTTATCTTGGTAAAGAACAGTAAGCAGTATCTAGGTATCAACTTACATTGTCAATTTCTATCATGAAGAAATAGATCACAGGATCCCCAAGATCTACCAACGGGTCGTGAAGCGTGATCTGTGCGTCTATGTACTATCGTAGGTAAGGGCCCAATGATATAACTGATCCGTACTAGTTGATTCCATCAGGTCAGAGGATGGCAGTTCTGAAGAAGATGTCATCACTGGGGTTCCTGGTGTCTTTTTCTCAAGCGTCCACGTTCACTTCGGATCCCCACAGACTAGGCTGTGTGCTCGATTTACGTTGCGGAGATTACGGTGATTTTATTGTAAGAGTAAGTAAAATGTTATCAATCTATAGATTGGAAGAACTTACGGATACGTACTTAAATTATGTAAACGTCTAGGTTTAATGGTAGGTACTCACAGGTTTAAAGGTAGGTATGCCAACTGAAAGTATTTTAAAAGAGTTATAGGTGGAAGTCAAAAATCTCACATTGTTTGTGTGTTTTGCAAACTTGGACATTTTCAGAAATCGAAAAAAATTTCGGTTTTACGTAGTTTACCGATTAAAACCGAAATTTTCTGTTCGTAATTTTTCAATAAACTTTCATGCCACTCTTCAATGTAGCTTGAAATAATTTCCTTTATGAATTGAATCGACCAATACATCGATATTTATCGTTCTTGGCGCATGTCGCATTTTGCAAAACCACGCAGCATAAAAAAGAAAAACGGAGTTATTTAAAAAATAGTCTATTTCCACTAATACACAATGTATTAATGGAAATAGACTATTTTTTCAATAACTCCGTTTTTCTTTTAAATGGGTTTCCACGATTTCTTCGCGAGTGATTTAGTTCGTGCCACGCAGCATTATCGTATATCTACTGCTTAGATGACGAAGGATCGTCTTCTCCTCCCCCACCACGAGTGGCTGTTCCTCGACGAGATCCCTATGGGCTCTGCTGATATGGCTGACGATCTGAGTCTACCAGTTCAGACAGAGGGTCTGAAACGTATTGCAAGCTCTTACCTGCTCCCAGGAAGTCGCGCTACCATTGCTCAACTGGCGGGTCCACTGGCTCGCTTCTACGACGTCTACCGTGTACATATGAACTACCCACTGAAGTACCATCTCCTGGCGACGCAGCTGAAGACGGCTGGTGGATATGTGCTGCCGGAGCCGCCGAATCGCTCCGATTTGGAAAATATCACCTTGAATGCCATTACTGTTGTAAGTATTTACCTGGCAGCATCAGAAAACTTGTGAAAAAATTTTACTTTTAAACCATTATTTTGTTTGATAAAAGCAAGATGTAACCATAAAAGGTCTAGCCAGTGGGAGCAACCAGGGGTAACATCTATCAAATAAATTAGTTAATATTCGTATTTTCTGGCACCCATAGCGCAATATAGCCACCAGTAGCAACTGGTTTGGTTCTTTTTTAGTTCCTGAGTCCTAGGAGGTGTTACAATTTATAGGTTAGAGTAAAAGTTCATTCGTTCATGTACTAGGTACTATTTTCTTCCACTTCTATCCTCCAACGTTATAAACAGAACAATACTGGATCCATCACGTCCATGGTAAGTCCGAGCTGGAACAAAATGAACATTACCCACGTATTCTACTTCACAGATTGTTCTCCTTTTGCAGATTTACAAATGGGATTTATTTACCTCTCTGGATGACCCTGATCGACCCGACGTCGATGCTTGGGCCAAAATTCACTACCCCGTTGCAAAGCATATGGAAGAACAACTTAACTTTGTGTAAGATTTCCTCATCCATTCAAAACCATCAGCCATCATGAGGAATAATTATACTTTCCTAATATTATTATGTAGTTATTAGTTTCCTATTTTGTATCATCTGAAGAGCACGGTAAAGAATGAAGTCCGTCGCTAAGGTAGGTATACGCGAAGTGAATGAATCAAGTTGGTGTTTTAATATCTTTATTTTATATTCTATGGTTTTACGAGACTAAGATAGCCTTAGATGAAGCTGAAGCAGCTCTACTGTACATGTAGAGCATTATTTCATATCTATATGATAGGACAAAATAATAACCTCAGTCATTTAATTTTCAGGATGAATCTATCGATTTCAGACGACTATGGGTGGGCTGTCAATGGAACCTTCAATGGGATAATGGGGTATGAACAGCTCTCAACTTCGTTACTATAAATAACTATTACTAACTATAAATATTCTTATTCTTATTCTTATTCTTATTACTCAGTATTTGTACATTGTACGATACCACAAATAGTAACATATGGTATTTTTAATAGTTTTTAAAAGGGCAACTATTCTCGAAAGATATTTCCAGAGAGGCGAAGCTGATATAGGGGCCACTGCGCTCTTCATGAGACCCGATCGTATGCCACTGGTTGACTTCACTAGCGTTTGTTTCGATTTGGGGTTGGTATATATTATTATGAGTGCCGTATACTCTCATGCACTATACTTACACATACATAGTTGGTAGGTACTAGATTGTTTTTAGCATTTTTTATGAGGTATGGATGGTCACTTTGTAGGCAGGTACAAGTTGTGTTGTAATCTACAGGTCCACAGTGATATTCAAACAGCCTCGCCTCTCGTCTGTTAGCAACATCTTTCTCCTGCCCTTCTCCAAGCCAGTTTGGCTGGGCATCGGCGTCCTGTCGCTATGCGTCATCGTGTTCCTAGGCACTGAACTCATCCTCAACCGCCACCTCTCCCCCAGCTCGTCATACAACGAGGAGCACACTAGGGTTATCGACATCGTCACTTTCGTCGCCGGATATGTTTGCCAACAAGGTAATTGAATTGAAGATGGTATGAGATAACGGTACTTGAGTACGATCGTATGAATCACGGGCAAAAGTACCGATCAACAAAATCCAGCCCCTTATTGGTTGATGAACCGTTGTGGAATAATTTACCGTTGTGAAATAATTTACCGTTATGTAATAATTTACCGTTGTGTAATAATTTCCCGTTGTGTAATAATTTACCATTGCGTAATAATTTACCCATCAACAATACTTCAACGTTTGTTCAAGTTGCAAAAGTACCGATCAACAAAATCCAGCCCCTCCTTGGTAGATGAACCGTTGTGTAATAATTTACCGTTGTGCACTAATTTACCATTGTGTAATAATTTACCCATCAATAATACTTCAACGTTTGTTCAAGTTTCAGAAGTACCTACCAACAAAATCCAATAGTCCATCACTTATCAAATGAAATAATATCGCAGAACAACCAACTCGACTTCATACAGCCATCCTTGATTATAATCAGGTGCTCCCTAGTGATGATTATCTGCACCGGATTTATACCGTTTGATTCACGATCGTGTTGACGAAGCTTTTTGGTGCACACGAACGGCTGGACGTACAATGCTCCGGGTGGTCTCAAAACAATTTTTAGCTCAAGGCAAATTTAATAACGTTAAAAAAACCAAACCCTTCTATCGAAAGTTTTCTAGCTACGGCGTTCTGAAAATTTCAACCCCTATATTGAACCCCTTAGAGATGACTGACAGTAACGTCGAGCTTCGAGGACCAACTAGACCCCGAACGGAACCTATAACCCGAATTTCATCAATTTTTTAGTGTTATATTAAGTGAATAATAAAAATCACGGACGTTTCATGAATGCTCATCAAAGAATGAAAATGAACTTTATTGGCAAGATAATTATTCAACGTTTACAACGGTAACTAGGAATACGCCAAATATTATTAGAGAGGGTCCGAGAGTAGGTAGGTAGTGTGATGCCGATCCCACTACATTCGTCCCTCACAAGCCAAGACGGACAGGAGGTCTTCTTGTCCGTTGTGGTCTTGGTCCGGGCACTGCAGTCGATTGTGATTCAAAATTTCTAGGTGGCACATTTTCTTGAACCATATTGGATATCACTTCAGCTGAAGGGTCTCCATTCCCGGTTTCCGGTATAAGCACTAGAGGAAATCTGTTCCGACGCACCACTCCTCCTTCTCTGGTTTCGACCATGTACGATCTGGGGCTATTGCGCTTCTCCTTAATTACCCCGCCGATCTTCATGTCGCGGATGAATACATGAGCACCAACTTTCAAATCCGGGGCTCCTCTTGATCCATGTCTTCTATCAAAGTACCGCTTCCTCTTCTCTTTATCTTCTTTCTCAAACTCCAAGGCCCTTTTGTAGTCCGGGAGTCTAGGTTGACGGTTTTCTGCCGAGACTGGAGCCATGGATCTCAAACGTCTACCCATAAGTAGTTCTGATGGAGCATAACCATTCGGTAACGTGGTAGAATTGTAAGAAAGCAGGCCAATTCTAAGGTTGTTACGCTTCCGTAATATTTTTTAGCAGTATGGACCGCTGATTCGGATAGGCCGTTTGATTGGGGGTAATGAAGGTTGCTGCTGAATATTTGAAAACCCCATGATCCAGCAAATTCTTGGAACTCAGCACAGTCGAACTGAGTGCCATTATCAGCTCGAACCACTTGAGGGACTCCATGCTGGCTAAACACATTTTGCAATATAGATATGACCGCAGATGATGATGACGAATTTATTCATCTTTTCAACAAACAGAAATCTTGAAAATAGTCTCCCGTCGATTTGCATAAGACTGCTTCCTCTCTTCAACCACGGAAGTTCTGGGAACGGAATGGCAAAAGGGGGTCCTTTTTCGGAGTACGGTTTATAGCACAAATGTGACAGTCAGCTACCTTCTTCTCTATGTCTTTTGTAATGCCAGGTTACCAAATGGTTATTCCTGCAAGTCTGCGGCATTTGCTCACTCTCAAGTAGCCTGACTGTAACTTTTCAAGCATCAGAGGTTGCAATTTACGAGGAATAAGTATTCTGGAACCCATCATTATAATTCCGTTAGAGTAAGTTATACAGGGTGAATGGGGATCAGTGTGAAAATTTTTTTGGGTAAAACTACATCGAAAATGGAGTAGAATGCCGCCAGAGTGGGGGTCCTATCTCAGTCCATTGGATAGTTATGATTTTTTTAGTGTTTTCACGGTCAACTCCGACCTCACGTCATGAAATCGAGTTTTCTGGAACACTGAAGCGTCCATTTTAATTTTATCATACATTTTCGGATTCAGCATTAAATTTCCTATAAGATAAACATAATTTCAACCTTATAAAATTTCGATAGCTCGATAGAAGGGTATGGTTTTTGTACGTTATTAAATTTGTCTTGAGCTAAACAATTTTTTGCGACCACCAGGAGCATTGTACGTCCAGCCGTTCGTGTGCAACAAAAAGCTTCGTCAACACGATCGTGATTCACGTTCGTGATTCGGCCCAGGTAATCATCACTAGGGAGCACATGATTTTAATCAAGGATGGCTGTATGAAGTCGAGTTGGTTGCTCTGCGATATTATTTCATTTGATAAGTGATGGACTATTGGATTTTGTTGGTAGGTACTTCTGAAACTTGAACAAACGTTCAGCGTATTATTGATGGGTTAATTATTACACAATGGTAGATTATTACACAACGGTAAATTATTACATAGCGGTAAATTATTTCATAACGGTAAATTATTACCTCTGACCAGAACCTCTGACAACTACTTTTCTCCTTCTATTTGTGCCCAAGTCCGCCAAGTGATATATTTATAAGGAGCTGAGTTCTCCATCAGTAAACAATTCTCAGTAGTACCATTACGATAGAAGCTATCAGCTTTGGAGTTTTTCAGTTTTGGAGTTCTGATTCAGGAATCAGAACTCCATACTACTTTCAGTCCCGTGTCAATATCAACTTCACATACTTCCTCTTCAAAGAAGTACCTATGTTTTTAAGGAGATGAGTGAGACGGTAGGTATACGGGAATCCCGTCCATATTGGATCCGGGCTCTTCCCGATCTTTTTGACACGGGGCTGAAGGGGCGGTCGATTCGCGAAAACGAATCGTCAGTTCCTGGAGGCATTGCGTAATAATCAAACCAGTGTGTCCGGGGGCAGCTGTCACACTGCCTCCCTACCTTTCTTGAGAGTGGAGAGGGGAAACTTCGCTGTATGGGAGGCGAAGTTACAACTCCATTACAACTTTGACATATTTATCTACTTTGGTCACTGTAAAAACATATGAAGCAGTCATGTTTGTTTCACAGGTTCTAACATAATGCCGGAGTCGATAGCCGCGAGAATAGCGGTGTTCTCTTTTTCCCTGTCTGTCGTCTTCTTCTACACGTCGTACTCCGCCAACATCGTGGCTCTTCTCCGCTCGACGCCTCCCATTCTCAAGACCCTTGCTGACCTAACGGCCAGCCACCTCGAAATCATCGTCGAGGACCGCAAATACAACGTCATCTACTTTAAGGTATTATACAAAACGTGCTGCATGATCTCTAAAAATTTCAGAGGGCATTTTCGTATTTTTTGTAAGAACTAAAACAGCCCGTTGTTCTTCGGCACTTTCGACGGACGTGAAGAAATTTAAATTAATGTTACTTGTCTACTCGACAACTAATCAATTTGCTCTGATTGAAAAATGAAAAAAAAACTAAAAAAACAACAATTTCCAGGAATCTACCGACCCAAATGTCCACCTCCTGTACGAGAAGAAAGTAAAACCTCATTTGGCAACGGCTTTTCTACCTCCGAGGGATGGGATAACCAAGATGAGATCGGGAGAGTATGCATATAACGTGAGTAGTACATGCTACTTCTTGAAATCGGGAAGATTTGGTAGTCTTGAACGTTGATTGAAATCTTCGCCATAATCCCTTTCATAATACCTACATTGTCCGAACTACCATAACTTTTTTGGGCGGAGTCAAATTCCGTCTAAATTTACATCGCCTGCACGTTGCCTCCAAGCATTCCTATGTATGTTCCGGCGAAGTAACAATTTTGGTACACCTACCTACGTTTGTTTTTAAGAAGATTGAAACTGCTGTAAATGTCTGTTTATTTCGATTTATGACATTGGTATCAAAATATACTCCTAAATGTATTAAATATAATTTAATACGATTAAAGTTTGATAAATGTTCATTCACGTAAATGAGCAGAATATTTCTGTTTGCGTTGAATTTGATGCAGGGAAGTACTTAGGAATTGATTGTTTATTTTATAATGTCGTTACATCATGTTATCTCTCTCAATAACTAAATAAAAATTATATAAATGTACCTATGGGTACAATATTACGAAACATTATTTTAAAACAAGAACTTATAAAAATGGGCAAAGAAAAATATATTTACCGGCTCCAGGGTTGAATACAACAGTCAGGGTATCTATTTAAGAAAGAAAGCCGTGTGATATATCAGTCGTTTCTTTAGATCAAACCGTTGGAATCTGAATTGGTAGCTTTTTTAAGCCACAAAGCGTGTATAACTAAAAGTATTTAGGAACAACAAAATTCATATGACACTGTGAGAGTTTCACGAATAGATAAAAAATATTCGCTTGAAAAATAAGATAATTTTCACGCGGCATCCAGCTGAAATCACATTCTAGGTATTGGTGCGTCTATCCATCATAATGCACTTAACCGTCTACCTTTTTATATAAGCATAAATAAATAAATTAACGATTCAGGTACATAAATTGAGTACTAATATATTTATCTGCAGTTCCATTTAAGATGGATTCCTATGGCAGCTTTGGTACAAATATCAGAGACTGTACAAATATATACATTATGAGTTATCGTTATCATAATCCGCCCATTCCTAGATTCGATAACTTCAATAATACAAGCGGTGATATTTTTTCTTTACTTTTCAATGAATTTTGGTGTGTATACAAAAAAAGGCATGTACAAAGGCCATAGCGTTCCAAAGTTTGATGTAAACTAGACATTCCTCTGAACACAATCGCAAGAATACTTAGCACACAAGGGGGCCTGATATCACAGGGCTTTTAGGTCCAATATGTATTCAAATGAATAGATTCAAAGGTGCTGGACATTAAAACGAACCAATCGCTAGCTGTTTGTGATGTTGTGCTAGGATAGGTAGGTACACGAATCCTGGAAGTCATCGTGACAGAATCGCTTTCATCTTGGTAACAATGGATGAAGAATTGTCAATCAATTGGGGTCAGACGTCGGGCAGCCAGGGAAATTGGACCCAGTCGCTCAACTTGTCGCCGATTATGGGTATGACGTTGGAATGCGGAGGTTCTGGAATGCTGAGGCCTACAAGGTCCACATCTTCTTCATCAAGCCACTCCGTACCCTGGGCGCCCGTTGTGGGGTCTTCCTGGAGGCAAAGGATCTCCTTCTTCCGATGTGCCAGGATCATTCTGGGACGGATCTTGAGCTGTTGAGACCCTAGCGTCTTGTGAACTCCTTGCGCGTGCAGACTAGCAGATTTCTTTGAGGCGAAATACAATCCACAAAGATGGCACGTCCTAGCTACCAAAGGTTGAGAAAAACTAAATTAAAATTACATTCAGGTATAAGGAACAAGTCAAGTCCAAGATTGGAAAACAATAAGAATAATTGTAATCATGCTGATATGAGAAAATTGTGCCTGCTTTTTATCAGAGGTAAGGGGGTCCAAACACATTCCATGCCGTAAACTTACTGTTGATTTAACAATCTTCTAGAAGGGTAGACAGACAGGCAACCACTTACCAAGAATCTGTGATCTCACTGAAGGGCAATATTGATCGTAAGGTGGCAGGGCGTTCCCAGGGTTGGTCGGCCTCAGGCTGACCATCTGACGGACCGTGAGAGGCGGAAAATCGTCTTCCCCAGAGATCTCGGCAGGTAATGGGATAACAAGACCTGCTGGAGTCCGCTTGAGAGGATACGGACCCGGAAAGAATCCCGTGGGAATCACGTTCTTCAGATTCGATCTCATAGGGGTACAGCAAGACATATCACCGCACTTCACGATCTGCAGGGGACATTTCAAGACAAAAAATAATAATAAACTGTTGAAAAGCTCAAGGGAAAGAACTGAGATCAAACTAGAAGTCTGCAGCTGAAAACCTCATGTACCTGCAGGAAGTATTGGCTCTCTCTTATGTGAGTGCTGTACCAAAGGGAGTTTTCAAAGCTTAAATCCTCCCCTTTATGAGCTACATATTCAACCACCACAGGATGACTGTCAATCACGAATCTGAAACAGAGTAATATATTTTTAACCTCCTCTTTGAGTTGTTGAGCGTAGATAAACAATCATTACCGAAGAATAGCGGTAACTCCTGGAGCACTTCGTATCTGATGAATGTGTATATACAAGACTACAACAATAGATTGACTGTGAAATTTGTTAGAGCCATAAAATGAAAAAAAGCCAAAATTCACCTCCCCCATGTTTCGCATAAAACATTTGCTGCGTACTCGAAGTTCCGCATTTCCATCTCGTCGTCGACAATGGCACCTGCATCGTTGAGATGGCTGCCAAAAGGGTCGTGGGGTAGTACAACACCAAACAGCTCGCGGCTAAGAGGAGCCAATCGCCGTTCGGCTTTGCTTCGCACGGATTTCCCAGGCGTTGTGACAGACATGTAGAAGGCATCTAGGTCGTACTTCTTGAACATCTGGATAGCCTGGTGGATAGTCTTGGGATAGCGTGGATTCTCATCAGGACCTCCGTAAACAGTAAGTATCAGCACGGGTTTCAACTTGCCATCCACTACATGGAATGAAAAACGATATTGCATCAAGATAAAATACAGATGAAATTATATATTATAGAAAGGGGATATTCCGGTTCACATTTCCTAGTGGAATTTTTGCGGCAGTGTAAACTGCAACAAGCAAGCAACAATAAGTATTCGTAACCTCTCATCATGTCTTGGAATGCCGGGAGCCACATGAGACGCTCCAGATCCAAAGCATTCGAAGAGGCAAGATTGGACATCTGCTTCACAGGTCTGATGGAGATGTAGGTCGGGCCTGAGAAACCAACCGCCTCAGGAACTCCCATCAGCTCGTCTTGGACTGTGATCCCTTAGAGACAGTAAATGTTACAGAGGTTCAGCATTACCTATTACTCGTAATATCAATATTAATTTCTGCTCACTTGTGTTCCCTCATACTACTCGTACTTATTGGAAAGCTCTCAATGTTATTATCTTCGAAAAAAAAAGAAAAGTCAAACCGCATAGCCCATCATACTTATAAAATGGAATAACTCACTGGTCATTAATTTTAAATTTGGATAATTATGCATTTTTGCATACCTATTGCTCTGCCTACGGATATGTGTACCTCTTACCTGCAAATACATTGAGATGGAGCTTGTGGCGAGAAGGGGCGACGAGCTCTTGTGCAGGGGAATCGTCGTATTCCATCCTCAAGAGTATCGGCGACTCCTTACCGGCAGCGGAAATCGCCAGTGGTACCCGGGCTCTGCTGTCCTGGCTCACCATTGCGACTTGCCTCGACCCCAAAATTGACGCCAGGCATTCGAGAGAACTGCGGAAATAGAGTTCCGTCGATATTAGGCCAGGGCTAAGTAAAAGCAATAGAGCAAGATGACCCAACAAGGTGGAAAAAATGGGGTCAATCAGGGCCAGTCAAAACTAGGTACCTACTCGAGGGTGTTGGAACGGTATTCTGCTTTTAAAACTTGCTATATCAAGGGCCCGTTCGACAGAACCAGGTAACAAGGTTTTGGTTCGGTCATGATAAAAAGCTACTTACTTGCTAGACTACAGAAATCATGTACAAGGTAGATTCATGTACCTAGCAAGCTTCTGCAAAGTATCTGTAATTTCAAAAAATAAAATGAAGTGCAGCGGGAGACTTGTGACTTACTGAACCGTGGCTGCACAGAACTTGTGATCCACATGCTCTTTCTCAGTCTGAGCGTGACAGAGGCGAACAGGCACTGTAGTTTCGAACCTGAGGCCTTGCTCAGGGGAAAATCCGACTGGAAGGAGCCGAAGGTAGTTGGAGCATTTTTGGAGTCGTAAGCCTGACTTTTGTAGTTCCTTATCCACGTTCTCTGTAGACCTGCACCTGATTAATGAAATTAGGCAGCATAAGAAGATGGTGTAGGTACGATACCTGTAATAGGAAGAGCTGGAAGCTAGAGTAAGTGGACTAATGGAAGTAACATCATCGAGTGAAAGAAAATAAACATACGAACGGAATACAATTCTACAATTAGGTTAACTAGGCTTTTCGTTGAGAATAGATGAGCAATTCAATCAATCCTTACAACTATAGCAGATTCTGGCAAATGAATAAACCACTCTACATTTACATACCTTTTTACGATTTCCTGACATTTCCTGATATCAACAAACCCACCAAAACGGGCGATTTCCACGACAACTCGTACGATCTCAGGCGGTTCGGTCTCTTCTAGGAGTTTTGATACCTCCGTCCCTCCCTGTAAACCAACAGCAGCCATGTATCAATTTTACCTTCATTATAAAAAAAACAGCCAATATCAGGATTTTGAGGTATTGGGTAACTGAACGGTAGTGTGCAAAACTGTACTGCGTGCTTACCAAAAAATTGCTGTATCAAGGGTTTGAAGATCAAACACGATGAAAACCAGGCATTAATATATGTAGGACTTCAAAACATCCTTGCTATCCTTTACTCTCCCCTCTACCGCACAATAAGTCTAGGTTTCGGTGCGGCGGGGGGATAAAGTCCTCTCCTTGCCCCTGTAATTAATCTAATTAATTAATTGCTCTCACCTTCCAATCACCAATGTCAGCATTCACAGCCGCTTGTTGTTGCAGAGTCATAAGTTGTGAGAGAGTGGTTTTAATTTTGACCCGATGAGTTTTCTGGCGTTTGGCGTTTTCTTCGGCTTTCAATAGTTTACGACGCTCTTCCTCCAGAATTCGAATCAGGTGGTCGATCTTAGTGTCAATTTCCGGACCTTCATAATAAAAAAATAAGTTATGCAAACAGCAACAACTAAATATTTAAAAGATTCAGTTCCTAGCTAGGTAGGTACGAGTCTATTATCTATCTGGTCCCTGAGTTGAAGAGCGGTAGTTTTACCAGCAGTTAGTAAGTTGATTTTGCTTGTCCATCGCAGCCCTACTCAAGTATTAATGAATTTTTAGGATTTCGACTAACCATCTCTAACTCACCTCCAAGCCCTGAGTTTCTCGTGAAAGTGGCAGAGTTCAGTTCGCTTTCCAGCAGCGCAATGTGGTTGCGAATGGTGTCCTGAGCAGGTGTGCTGTACTTCCGTCGCATGCTGTCAGAATCGTAGTCCTCATCGCTCAGCGTGACTGTACATTCTCTTTTAACTGTTGACAATTATCAGAAAATTAATCGAATGGTGTTAACTAACAAATGTTAACAGTCAGAAATTCAGACAGGAGTCGATTCTACAAGTTTCTCGAGCGAGAAATCACATGGTGTGGTTAATTTTCGTAAAGCGTGAAAAATGAATCATGGTGTATTCACCGGTTCGGTCTTATGCAACCGTGCTTGTAGTTTGACTTGTGTGTAGCTTGTCTTTGGGCTATTTTGGAAAAAAGTGATAGGACTGAAATGTGACAGTTCTTACTGTTTGGTTACAATGGTCCATTAATGTCTCAGTTCACTTTACTCCAGTACTTATGACCAATTTTTACTGTACTATTATAGTGCCAATACACTCAAGGTCCTCTGGCCCCGTGGCCCAATCTCATCCCAAAACCAAATCTAACCCATCCCTTAGCCAATTTTTACAAGAGGCGGACAAGAGTCTCTTTCGCAACTCAGCTCCACCAAATGAGATCATTCAACACTTTTAGTAAATACAAAGTTGAGTATTACTTTTATCCCCTCTCCCAAAAGGAGAACCGCAAAACAACTAGAATTCATGAAACCTTATAGAAAAGGAACAGATCAACTTCCATTTGAATTCCAGTTTGACGAATTAAGCAAATTAGCTGAATATTCAAAGGACCAATAGGATTTCAAAGATTGTCATGGATCTTTAGCCCAGTTTTCATGGATTTCAGGTAAATAAATAATAACTATTTCTATTGTAAGTGAGGAATTATACAGACTACAGTGTCCTAAATTAATAATACTGTTACTATAATAGCTACCGGGTTTTATGGGGTTTTCGATATTGAAGGCAGGTACAGGTTGGTTTTGGTACGAAGTAGCATTCTGGTAAGCCGAACCAGGGTTCGCAGCAAAGCTGCAGGCCGGCGGTTGTGGCCTAACGGCTCCCTGGGGTATGCTTGGGATGTAAGGCAGCTGTAACATGTAACATTTATATATGGATAGTCATAATCGAAATTGTGATAACAAATATGATTTCCTTACCCTCATTATAATAGGTACCTACGGTTTTTATGAAAAATGAATTTATTTTTCATTTTACAAGCTACAAGTACCCCCATTTCCGGAGTAGAACAAGGATGTGTTAAAATTGCAAAACAACCTGTCACACGTGCTTCCTAGCAATTATATCTGGTTCGCTTGCAGCTTTTCGGTGCAAGCGACCGGCTGGAGGGACTCAACAGTCAGTTTCCACAGTATTCTCGACAAAGAGGGCTGTGGGATGACTCAAACGGTCACTGACCTTATGACCGAAATGCAAAATTTCGAATTACCTTTCAAAGTGGTCATCAATAAACGGGACTACTGGAAAAGGGGAATGCCTAAATTTGAATCTGGCTCCTTGGTGTGGTACACAGATGGATCTATCATGCAGGGAAGATCGGGAATAGGCATAAAAGGTCCCCACAGCCAGCCTTGTGAAATCCCTTGGGATATACACAACTATCTTCCAAGCAGAGGTTCAGCTATCCAGCTATGTGCGGAGGAGATGCTAAATAGACATCTCAACAACACTAATAAAGTGTATATCTTATCTGACAGTGAGGCGGCTCTCAAAGTCATTGCTTCCTTTGAAATAAACTCGAAGCTGGTATGGGAATGCCTGACTACCCTCAAAAGGGTGGCCCAGAACAATCAGGTCACACTCCTCTGGATCCCAGGTCACGAGGGTTTTGAGGGTAGTGAGGAGGCCGATCGTCTTGCTAAAAGAGGAGCGGAGTCCTTGCCAGTAGGACCAGAACCAATCTTTGGAACCATAAAGAGTCTCTTAAAGGATGTTGTTAACGAATGGGAAGCCAGTGAGCAAAGGAAACACTGGCAAAAACTCCCAGGCCTCAGACAGGCCAAACTTTTCGAAATGATGTAATCAACCCAAACGCCATTCCTAGGGTGACATACCAAGATCTCCTACGCTTCGTTAGAAAGTGGGGTGGGAGGGTTTTTGATAAACCCTTCCTGGAAGGCTAATGCAGCCTGGTGGGAGAAACCACAATAGATCTTGTAGATCGCAGTAGATGGGGGCTGATACAGACCCCACAAAAATCCCTCGTACGAACCTTAATAAAAATAAAAAAAATAAAATAAAGCGAACGGCTGGACATACACAATGCTCCGTGTGGTCTCAAAAAATGCTGTAGTTCACGGTCAATTGAAACACGTAAAAAAAACCATACCCTTCTACTGAAAGTTTTCGAGCTACGGCGTTCTGAAATTTTCACCCCCTGTTTTTCACCCCTTACAGAAGACTGACAGTAACACCGAGCTTCGCGGACCAACTAGCTCCCAAACGGAACCTAGGTACAAACCAAATTTCATTAATTTTGGTTCATGGTAACTAAGGAAAGTGCGAAGTACGGCGTAGAAATTTGTTTATTCCTTTTCGGATTCTAAGTGCCTTGAAACGTTTTTTTTTTTTTTCATGCTCGATTACAAAGGGTCATTATTGAAAATAATAAACCAAAAAATGAGTGAGGCCGCCGGGAGTCTCATATGCTCCATTGGCACCTATGGTAACAGCTTCCGAACTATGCTGCAAAACATGAATCATCCCGTGCCCCGGAGGATTCACAAAAATGACTTTTCCACCGTTTTACACATGAAAAATTGAAAAACCTATTGATAGGTAACGTGAGGCTACCGGCGACCCTCGTGGCACCGTCGAGCATCGCCCCCGATTGCGGCAGGGCGAGTAAAAGGATGTAGGAAGGAAAATAACCGATAACAGCACACCGGTTTCTTATCTGTTATGAACTCTGAAGCGGTTATCGATTGGACGAGAGATGGAACTTACTACAAGTTGCACCTAACATGGCAGCTCAGTGTTCGTGTCAACTGTCACGTGACAATATGAGCGGGACTACAACTTTCAGACGAATTTCCCAGTGAAAAAGAGAAATTTATGCTCCGTATAGATGGTTAGGTACACGTTCAGATTCCACTAGGTAAGAATTAAGGCCTAAAATTATTATTTACTAGCTGGATTACGCGAGCGTTGCACGGTGAGCAAGCAGAACTCTGAGTGCCATTAATAATGTTTTACATTCCGTTCATCCTCTTATATATAACGGACGAATGGTTCATCGCACAGAAATCGTTTCGGTGTCGTTGGAATCAGCGAGAAAATCTCCTTCCATCAAATCCTGTTTCGTCCAAAACCGCTTCCAAAAGTAATACCGCTTATGCCACGCCCTTAGTTACAGCAAAATGTAAGCATTTGTCATCGTGAAGGACCACCAAGCTTACGATGAAGCAGCCGGATTTGGAAAAAATTCATGTAGCCTAATATGTTACCCGCCGGTGTTTGAAGAGTACGCCAGAAAAAAACGCATCAAGATCCGTTCAGTCGTTTGGCCATCCTCTCAAGGCATACAAAAAATATAGGTACCTACAAACAAACTTTTGAGTTTTATTGCTAACAAAACGCAAAGCTTTTGTATCCTAGCTTTCAGAAAAACTAGTCAATCAACTAGTCAAGTCAATCAAAACGTTTATTTGTAGAATCATATAAATACAGTGACCATAATTTTGAAACAAAAAAGGAGACCAAGAAATGTAACACAAATTTTATCAACCAATTTTATATTATTTAATCTTATAAAATAAATGTTCAAAATAGAAACATTTCAAACCAAATAATATAAATGAACCATAATGAATAATATAGGTGGTACTAAAGATTCCTGCGAACACGCTTCATTTTAGACACAAAAATATGCCATCAGAAAGAATCAAAAAGGCTTGTAAAATATCACATCGTTCAAGGAAATTTAGAAAGGAACAAAAACCCTCCTTGATTATCACAGCCGGATGATTAGATCGTACCACCGTGATAACAAAAGGGCTGCTTCTTCTTCCTCTTCACTATTCTACAATGGAGTGGAAAACATCTATGTTTATAATATCGATCTCGATGTTACTTACATCGATGTTGACAAATTCTATCGAAAATATATGGGTTTGGCCTACAACTTATAAAAGTAGGACTTCGGGAGTACCATTTCAAAAAGTAGGACCTTATCTTCCTTTTGATAAGTTCAAAAATATGGGAGGACCCAAACTCAAAAAGTAGGACCTGCACTCCCAAAAGGAGTACATTATGGTCACCGTACATATACATGATGTTACAATTATGGAAATAATTCCTTTTAACATCCAACAGAAATAATAGTGTTGAAGTCCGCTCGTAATCGCTGAATACCTATACAGTAGAAGTAGATTATTAGTGATCGAATCGGGACTGGCAAAAACCAATCACTGTAAGCGGCCGATTTCTTTAACCGACTGATGGGGAGAATGAGAGAAAAAAACCTACATATTTTGCAAAAATAGCTACTTCTTGTAATTCAATACATACATAGAATCAATGTCAACATAGCACGACATGATGGGTAGGAACATAAATATGTATGTACATAGTATTAATAATCATATTCCATCAGTTTTTGCTAAAATAGTCAGTCATATTGGTCTGCATCTCAGCAACCAATAAAAATTATTGATGAAGTCTTGATATTCGTAGAGTGGCCCGAAGTTGGTTGCTTTGTGTTGGACGAATCTGGTCAGGGTAGAAAGCGCTTCTCTAGCTTGCTTCGTATTTGGGGGCATTTCTTGTTCGGGGTCGTCTTCGTCACTTGATGGCTCGCCGTCGTCGTTGACGTCAGGTTGCATTCTCGCCAAACAAATGTCATCTTCGGTTAGTTGTTCCGCCGAGGCACGTCTTCATCCACCGCCATCCATTCGGCGTATTGAAGAGATGTCAAATCCGGAGGGGGGAGTGGCTGATCTTCTAGGTTGCTTGGAACGTCACTTTTCTCAAATCCACCTTTTCTAAAGCAATTTATGATCGTTTCCGAAGACACTTTCTCCCAGGATTGTTTAATAAATGTAGAGCGGAAAGAAGATCCGTTTTTCTACTGATCTCTGAGGCTGATTTAGCAGAAAGGTCCTCTTCCATTGCGTCCAAAATTCGTTGACGCATTTCAGTTCGATAATAGGCCTTGAGGGTTCGAATAATGCCTTGGTCGCATGGTTGAATGAGTGCGGTGGTGTTCGCCGGCAGAAAAACCAAATTTATGTGCTTCAATTTGAGATCAATTTTGTGAGCAGTGCAGTTATCGATCAGTAGGAGAATTTCGAGATTCAAAGAACAGTCCCATTTCCCAGTAGCCATTCTGTCCAAATTCACTAGAACGGATGTGGGTTGATAAAACTGAGCCATATTTACTCAAATGTAGACTTTGAAACCGTTCACACCGATCACCATAACAGGCCAATTCCCTGTGTGTTTACATACAGCCGATGATCGGGACCTGACTGTTTTCATCCTTATATGCGACTTATTCCTAACCGACTTTCTACTAAGCGACTTCTACTGTACCTACATAATATCGTCTTTAGCGAAGGCCCTTGGCGTTGGTGACCTGATGGTACAGTCCTTCATCCTCCCGTGGTCATTACCTGTGTCCATGTCCAATAGCGCACCCAGATCCGCTTCATGAGGTCCACCTCGGCTGAAGGTTGCTGCTCCGATGTGTCTTAGCAGGTAATGGGTTCTTCATTTGCCAGTTGGTATACCTGCTTCTTTTATACCAGAACCTTATGCTTCCCATTTCTGGGTTGGTAGTTGCCATTGTCATCTGGGCCGGTAAGGAATCAAAAATGTATAAAATGGGTAGGTACTTATTGCAGGCCTTTGCGCTCGAAGAAGAGATTGCCCAAAGAAGACTTAACTACTACAAGAACGAGTTCTCTTTGTTGATTGAAAAACTCATGAAGAAAGATTTTACAAGGGCGAAATTTGCTTCAATTCTCGGTTCACATTGCAAGAGACCCTTCATTAAACACCAGCTCACTAGTTTAGAAACGCAGTGGCAACTTGGCATTGGCATTGACAAGAAGTATCAGCTCATCGCAGTAGGAACGCACCATTGCGCTCAAACAACATTACTGGAGTGAGAACACCACTGCGCCTCCTCGCGGTTCACCCTGGGTAACGCTAAACGGAGCAGCACTAAGAAAGAACCCTCAATGGGACGAAATAAGATTATCCCTAGAAGCAAAGAAGGAACCCGGTGGGGCCGCAATCGTGCTATGCACTTTCACCACCTACAGCGTTGGGCTACAATCGTGAAACCCCCTTTCGGAAGCTCAAATAATAATGATTAACATCACAGAACTAATTTTGGTTTATGATTTTCAGTAGGTAGTGGTGAACCTTTGGAATCGAGTAAGAAAAAAGGGGGTTAAACATTTCAGAACGCAGTAGCTCGAAAAACTTTTAATAGAAGGGTACCTATGGTTTTTTACGTTTTTAAATTGCTCTCGAAATTGTGGGATCTTGAACGTGTGGACAGCCGTTCTTTTTTACAACAACAACATTATGCTTCATGAATAATGACAAATAATAATATATACATTGTAGCTTGTAAGTACGTTATATATTTTAGTGACTCACTCTACCCGTCAATCTGACATTTATCTTTGACAAGGGACGAAGGAGGGAATATTATCAATAAATAGATCGAGAGTTTACAAACTCGGAAGGCTCCCTACCAAGTTACAGCGTAATGGTTCACAGAAAACGAAATAGTTATCTCGTCGCAGGCACGTATATATTATTAGGGCACCTGGAAAGGTACTTAATTCATGAACATGGCTGTGGTAAGGAAGGTGTATGAACTCCAAGGCTTCCGAAGTGAGGTAGGTACTAATCCTAACTTGCTCAGCATTCGTCGGATGACCTTGTTAATTTTGCACCACCCGAATACTGAACTTGAAGTGGCATTTTCACCACGCTAGGGGCATATCCCGCCATAAACCTTTGTTATTACAATTCCGTAGTGGTTCAAAGAATAACTAAAATTCCGAACGGAAAAAGGAAAGATCGATGAAATGTGTATCTAATTCGGAACTTAGTACAGAAGACTGCGAAATTCAATAATTTCGATTTGACTGTTTCTTATCTTGTTAATAAGAGCGCCAATCGCGGGTCACTGATTATTGCTGATCTACGGGTGATATTATTAGAAGCTAACCAGAAGTGGAGAGGAAAATCGTCTGTTAGAAACGACATCAGACCCTCCTTGACCCAGACTTTCCTGCAAACATTCTATTAAATTTGCTTTCTCGATGCCAAGGTCAGATGATATCGTCTGGAGTGACACATAATAAGTCACGCAGCATGGCTTAAGGAGCGAATTTTCAAGAAATAGTTTGGGAAATTGAGAATTTAAATAATGGACATCTGCCAAAGCACTCATAACGGCCTGACTGGGCACTTGCTGAGACCAGAGTGGTACGTCGTGCAGAAAAATATGTCAACAAATAACTGTTGGTTGTTTTGAACAAAAAAATTGTTATTTTTGATCACTCGATGCAGTCTGTACGTGCTGAAACTACTTGCAATCGATTTAGCGACCAAAAAACATGGTAAACGACACCTCACATGCTCATGTTGCTAAAATCCTTTTTGTTTCGATTTTTTGGACAAAAAATTTGTAAATTTGGACCGCTGCGTGCAGCGCGATAGGGCTGGGTAACGAACCCATCGTTACTCTTGCGGAGACGGATTTTTCTGAGCAAGAACGAATTTTTTACCATGAAAATTAAAGGACTTACCATGCGGAATGAAACACACACACTATATTTATAATATTTATACGAAAAAACGAAAATCTATCATTGAGATCTCCGAAGGATTTTGGAGGGGTTTCCGGTTCACAGGGAGCATCTCCGAAACTTTGGAGCGAGCCAAATAGCTAAATTTTCTCTTAAAATTCGCTAATAAATACTCAAATAACTGCGTAAACAACTTTCTACACATTATTACAGTATGTATCTAAATAATGAGTACACGAGTACATATATAAATATGTGATTTGGGGACGGATTCAGACTGGTCTAAAACGAATTTTGAATGAAGAATAGAAAGAAAAAATTTTTGCACCCATTTCAATAGCAATTTTCTTCTTTCTTCAAATTAATCACCAAATATTTGCCAGAATGAGTTTAGTATTTTTGAGAGGTTCCCCCCCCCCCCCCCCCGATTAACCTTTCAAGTTAACAAGCTTGAAGTAGAAAGAGCGTAACCATTCAACCGGGGGGGGGGGGGGGGGGGGGTCCGTTCTTTGGAGAGATAAATGTAGAACACCGGTACAAGCTCAATGGGGGGGGGGGGGTTGACTGCGGTCAATCCGCCGACTACCACTCTCCTCCGTTCGACCCCCCCCCCCCCCCCCAAGCACTTCGACCCCCCACTCCCACTAACAAGTTGTTTCATCTTGTTTCATCTATTTACTCTCGGGAAAGGAGGTTCAAAACAAAACAAAATATCAGGAGGTTTACCAACCTGAGGTGTGTATCCCGAAACGCCGGCCTCTCGGTTCTCAGTCTCGCGAGTCAGTTGGTCGATGATACCCCGGATGTACCGAACGAAATCCGGTTTCCGTCGTTTAAATTCTTTCTTCGCGTCTTTCCAAATTATGTTAGTATTTATTTGAGCCTGCTGCGGTTTGAGTTCCGGGTGAGCTTTCTTATAAGCCAAAAACAACTCTAAATGTTGATTCACGTACGCCATTAGCAAGTGTTTTCAAGTTCGAAATATAAATGAAATGTCGTGAAACTGATGAAATTCGAGGATTTGGATTCGAGTTTTTTGAGGTTTTAGGACTTGAAAGCGTCGGTCGCTTCGATTGTGGAGTGAGCGGATCTCCCCTTCGTTTCACGGGCAGATGCCACAACCGAAGGGGAGCGACGGCGCATGCGCGGTTTCTCTTCTATTGGCTTTTCTGTGGTGTGGCCCCCCTCGTTTCCGTCCTATCTTAGTCCCCCCCCCCCCCCACCGGTTATTCTACGTCGTTACGTAACGTCAAGGTGTCGAGTAGCGTGCATGGGGGGGGGGGGGGGGGGGGGGGTTGGATCGAACTCTGTGAAAGACGAGGGCGTAGCGATAGAGTGTGAGCGTACTAACGGGGGGGGGGGGGGGGGGGGGCTACTCTGTACATACCATGTGTACGATGTACGTAACAATTGCGGGGGGGATTAATAATGCCATTTTAGCAAATTTTCAAAGGAAATGTAGCTATTTGGCTCGTTTCAAAATTTTAGAAATGCTCCCTGTGAACCAGAAACTCTCCAAAATTCTTTCATGCATCGGAGATCTCTATGTATATAATATGTGTGTGTTATTCCGCACAATAACTCCCTTAATTTCCGTGATAAAAAAATAATTAGTTCTTGCCCAGAAAAATCCGTCTCCGCAAGAGTAATGATGAGTTCGTTACGCAGGGGTCCAAATTTGCACATTTTTGGTCCAAAAAGAGAAAAAAAAGGATTTCAGCAACATACGTAGGTATGTGGGGTGTTTTCAATCATGTTCTTCAGGACGCTGGATCGATTGCAACTGGTCCCAGTCCGATTAGTCGCATCCAACATGCCAGATTTACGAAATTGTAGTCCAAAAAAAAAACAAAAAAACGCTGCATATCCCTGCACAACGGTTTATTATTTTGTACAGAATACCCTTCTGTTACAGATCACAGCTCTCTGTATAGATAACCCGTCTATATAATGTAATATGTACTATTCTATACATATTATGTAGAACGCAGACCCTCCGTAGGTTAGTACCTAACCCCGTACTCGTTACTAGGTACCTACCTAAATCACGAGTTAAATGTTGCTAAAATAATTCTTTCGATCGCAAACAGTAACTAAAATGGCGAAAAGAAACGGAAATAATGAAGTTCTGAAGGAAAATTGTTGATGTGGAGTGAAATAGACTTCTGCGTAGATCACTGTTTTCTGTGCTCAGTACCTACCCTCGTGGTCAAGTATAATGAACCGTTGTGTAATAACTTGCCCATCATTAATACTTCAACGGTTGGTAAAGTTGCAAAATTACCGATCAACAAAATCCAGCCTCTTCTTGGTAGATGAACCGTTGTGTAATAATTTGCCGTTGTGTAATAATTTTCCACTGTGTAATAATTTACCCATCAATAATACTTCAACGTTTGTTCAAGTTTCACAAGTACCTACCAACAAAATCCAATAGTCCATCACTTATCAAATGAAATAATATCGCAGGACAACCAACTCGACTTCATACAGCCATCCTTGGTTATAATCAGGTGCTCCGTAGTGATGATATCTGGGCCGGATTTATACCGTTTGATTCACGATCGCGCTCAAGAAGTTGTTTAGCTCAAGACAAATTTAATAACGTAAAAAAAACCATACGCTTCTATAGAAAGTTTTCGAGCTACGGCGTTCTATTAACGGCGTACGGCGTCAAGCGGGCAGACAGAAATTCTTTTATTGCATTTTCGGACTCTACATAGGTACCTTGAAACGTAAACCATCAAATTTTAAGGGGGGGGGGGTTAGTTATCCAAAGGTTCATTATTGAAAATAATAAACCGATACGTGACGAATTGAGCATCTGCTTGTTTACCTACCTACTTCCTTTTGTTCAGAACGTTATGAAAATTGCGTACATGTAAGTCTCATAAATGATTTGTTTCTTGTAATTCCTGCCTGTTCATTTTTTCGACTTTCCTTGTGGTATTATATCCTCAATTATATAAATTTATTATGGTAAAATATACCTAGTCCCACTGAATGTAGTACTCTCCGGGGAAAAAAAAATTGTTTTCAGCGTACCTAACATAAATAGGTAACATGATTTTTAAACTTTGAGAAAGATAAGTGTAGATAATAGTATTTTATATTACTATTACGGAAATTGAAGGATAGTACAGATTCCTTATTATTCGGTAGGTAACCTACGATAACATTAAAATTGTAGAACCAACAAAATATTTTCAGCGTCCCTCATTTCCACTATCAACCATTTTCAATTCCGTTTCCGTCACTGGAGGGAAATGTGTCATTTTTGAGGGGAAAAATTATTATTGGACGCACGGGAAAAGCTGAGATGATAACAGATAACTAGTTCACTTTTCTGCAGCAGAGTTCGCCCTCTGTTGGCAAACCTTCTCTGGTGTACCTACAGTATTGAATTCGCTGCACTACAAGGTGCTATCCAACTGGATATGGCCAGGTCGGGACCAGTGTAGAACTCACGTCTGGCTCATCGGACGCTATGATCGGGGGATATCGGATTGGCTGTCCAGCATCAGAAAACTAATATTCACAGTTGGACATGTTCGATGTTATGTACACAGGTGGACATGTTAAATGTAATGTTCACAGGTGGACATCAACGCCGGTTACAAATGGATCTCCGATACTTTTGAAGAAGCCGAGAAGTGCAGTTTGAGCGAGATCAAGCTTTTCAAGACGGAGATGCTCGCTATGCCGACAGCCAAAAAGTCGGGATATAGAGAACTCGTCGCTCAAAAGTATGAATCTGTGAAATCAGATGACTTCTGTTTTGAATAATAATATTATCGAATAATTTGCTCCCGCGTGTCTACGGGCTTTGTAGACAGCATTTTGCTGTAACGAAACTCCCAAATTCCCAAACCCGTTGCCCAAAATCAAAATTTTCACTCCAGTGTGTAGCGTACCTACGCAAGGTGTTGTGACAGGATCCAGGACAAAACTGCTATAAAAAGCGCTGCAAATTATTACACAACGGTTCATTATTTACCATAAAGGTCCTCACACACTAGGCGGGTACAGGACAGGAACAGGACGGGAAACAGCCGCGGGACGCGGGTCGTATTTTTTCGCTTCTGTGTATTTGAACGGAGATACGCATACTAGGTGGGACGCGGCGGTCACGGCACGGGGCAGGAACAGGACGGGTTGCGGCGCGATCGCTCTCAAAGCGAAAAAAAAAACCACAGTCATGCAGCATGGCTATAAGAGCGAATTTTCGAAGTTTTCGGCATCTTCCTCCTCCGCCTAAAATGTTCTGAAAATTAATTTTCGGCCAATGAACTTGATACCATACAAAATTAAAACAGGAGTAGTTTTACGCAAAGTAAAATTTGGGGTTGAAGGAGGAGGAGGGGGAAATCAACAATGTTTTGAATACCAGAAGAGTAGGTATTGGGTACGTAACAAATTTTTTGTTCCATTTTTTGCCGAGTAACACCTCGGTTTGTAGATTTTCCAACGCTGAACACGATGGTGAAGTCAGAATTGCGATATCCCATTCCGTTATCAGATTAGAGCAGACGAACCAGGAAGAACATCTCAAGAAATAACCACGTTCCTTCATCTTCAAAGTGCTCCAGTTTGAGAATGGAATGAGATATCGCAATTCTGATTTCACCATCGTGTTCAGCGTACAAAAACCTTTAAAATGAGGTGTCACTTGTCAGACTTTTTCATTTTGGGAATTTATGGGTAATTTCCCCCCCCTAAAACTACCCAAAACTCCCCCTTAGGGTGACCCGATTCTGCCCATCTTCGAACTTAGCCTGTCGATTGCTAAGATAGATTTTTCGTGCAAATTTGAACTTTTTATCTCAATTCTTTCGAGAGTTATCGTCTGGAATGACACATACATATATAAATATATATATAAATATATAAATATATATATAAATATATATATATATATACATATAATTTTTGGTGTCTTTCGGCAGGGAATTCAGGATGGTCTGAAACGGATTTTGGTATAAAAATCTTTCGGAAATTCGAGTTTTAAAAATTTTGGACCGAGAACAATAGCTTCCTTTTCTTCGAAAATTCGCTAAAACGGCGCGTCCTGGCACGGGACGTTCTCCCTCCACCGTCCAAATTTTCTCCACGTTCACGCCCGCCTTCCCTTGTTCAAGGTACATTTCTCATTCATAACTATCATTTGTTCAATTAAAATAGGCGCTGTTTCTCCAATTGCCTGGTCATTTCTTGATTCCATGTTGTAGGGCATCATACAAAAAGTGAAAAACTGGCAATGTTTTGCTCGCAATTAGGTAAGTGTTCAAATTCAAGTTAATATGTTGTCACTAAAATTGCTAAAAATCGTGTTAAACGTGATTTACAAAAAAAGAAATATGACGACGGGTTGGTGGGCATCTCATCTTCTTTAAAAATTCACTCATGATTATGAGATGACTGGAACTTTTTCGAAAATAAAAACGGAGTTATAATATAACAAAGTCTATTTCCACGAAAACAATGAGTACAAAGTTAAATAGATTTCGACGGTTAGACGGTTACTGATGATGACCTAACCGTCGAAATCGATTTAACTTTGAACACTCATTAAAATGGGTTTCTCAAAAAAATTATTAAAATGGGTTTCCACAACTTCGTCGCGAGTGATTTAATTCGGAACTTTTTCGATTGGTACCTATACAGATTTTAGGCGTCAAAATGTTCAGTGCATCAATGTCGAAGTTTCAAGCGCATTATGTTAAAGAGCGATCAAAAAATGTCTCCTCAATGTGAGAGCCAGTCTTTCTCGTGGACTAATTGATTTCCGGAAACTGGTATCCATCTTCGTAATATGTGGTTCCACCATACCCAACAGCTCTTCAAATTTTTCATAGTTCATTCGGTAGTAGGTCAACAATTTATGAGCATCGTTTTTGAGGACCTCAAACATCGTACTGAACTCTCCAAGTTCATCTCGCTTCTTATGATGGTCATGAACCCACATTCTTTTATTAGGTTCGGTGAGCAGAATAGCCGCAACTATAGCTTCTTCCTCAGAAGAAGATGATGATGAATCACTCATGAATTAAACTTGTATGCTACTCTCACCCTAAGAAGCAAATGGGACAAAAATGTTGTTTGAGAACAGGAGATCTTGAAACGAGGGGAGCATGGCGAGCGGTGGGGGAAACAGAGTTGAGGAAGTTCCTGCCTAGTGTGGGTATAGGCGCAGGACGGGACAGGGGCAGCCGGCCGGCATCCCGCGTCCTATCCACGGCGTTTCCTGTCCTGTTCCCGCATAGTGTGTGAGAACCTTTATAGATGCCCCTTCTGCGTAGATCACTGTTTTCTGTGGTCAGTACCCTCGAGCTCCCTCCAGGAAAGCCCTAAATGGAGTACTGGAGCCGGCCCGGGAATTAAAGTTTCATACTAACGCGCGAGATTCAATAATTAAATCATTAATTATTTGTATTTATTCATGAAGGATAAGGCAAATAATAAACCGTTGTGTAATAATTTATCGTTGCGTAATGATTTACAGTTGTGTAATAATTTACCGTTGTGTAATAATTTACCCAATAATACTTCAACGATTGTTCGAGTTGAAGAGTACCTATCAACAAAATCTAAAAGATCCGTCATTTTTCAAACTGGATAATACCACGAAATAACCATTCAACTTCATACAGCCATCCGTGATTATAATCAGGTGCTCCCTGGCGATGATATCTGGGCTGAATGTATACAATTTGATTCACCCTCCTGTTGATGAAGCCTGTCAGTGCGAATTTCGGGGCATTACTGTGAACGAACGGCTGGACGTACAGTGCTCCGGTCTCAAAAAACTCCCAAGTTCAAGAACTAGGTACTTGAACTCGTAACAAAATTCGAGGTAACGGCCTCCTGGAGATTTCAACCCCTATTTTTCACCCCTTAGGGATGTCTGACATTAACAACGAGCTTCGCGGACCAACTAGACCCCAAATGGGACCAACAAAGGGACCAACAAACCAAATTTCATCAATTTTGGTTCATGGTAACTAAGGAAAGTGCGAAGTACGGCGTACGGCATACGGCCAGAAATCTTTGGTTTATTACTTCTAATAATGAACCTTTGGAATCCAGCGTGAAAAAAAAAGTTTAACCACCTCAAACTTTGATGGTTTCCATTTCAAGATATGTAGGATCCGAAAATGCGATAAAAAATTTCTGTCTGTACCCCGTACTCCGTACTTTTCTTAGTTACCATGAACCAAAATTGACGAAATTCGGTTTATAGGTCCCATTTGGGGTCTAGTTGATCCTCGAAGCTCGGCGTTAATGTCAGTCATCCCTAAGGGGTGAAAAATAGGGGTTGAAATCTCCAGAACGCCGTTACCTCGTTCACAGTAAGGCCCCAAAATTCGCACCGTCAGGCTTCATCAACAGGAGGGTGAATGAAATTGTATACATTTAGCCCAGATATCATCGCCAGGGACGTGGCAACAATTTATTGGCAATTGGCCTGAGATAATCATTGCTAGGGAGCACCTGATTATGTTCAGGGATGGCTGTATGAAATCGAGCTGGTTGTTCTGTGATATTATTTAATTTGAAAAATGATGGCTCTTTTGGCTTTTGTTGATAGGTAATTTTGTAACCTGAACAAGCGTTGAATTATTATTGGGTTGATTATTAACGGTAAATTATTACACAACGGCAAATTATTACATAACCGTTTATTAAACTATCTACGCAATTATTATTTACCTTATGCTTCATGAATAACTAAAAATAATTAATGAGAGAATTATTGATTCCCGCGCATTTGTATGAAACTTTATTTCCCGGGCCGGCTCCAGTACTCCATTTAGGGCTTTCCTGGAGGGAGCTGTAGAGAACTGACCACAGAAAACAGTGATCTACGTAGAAGGGGCATCGTAGCAGTTTGATAATCTGCAGCGTTTCTATTGCATTTTCGGATTCTACATACCTTGAAACGGAAACCATCCAATTTGAGGGGGGGGGGGGGGGGGTTAAATTGTTTTTTCATGCCCGATTCCAAAAGTTTATTGTTGAAAATTATAAACCAAAACCATACCCTTCTATTGAAAGTTTTCGAGCTACGGCGTTCTGAGAATTTCAACCCCCCTATTTTTCACCCCTTAGGGATGACTGAGAGTAACGCCGCGCTTCGCGGACCATCTAGACCTCTAACGGGACCTACAAACAAATTTCATCAATTTTGGTTCATGGTAACTAAGGAATGTGTGAAGCAGCCGCGGCTATGGCGGACAGACAGAAATATTTTTATTGCATTTTCGGATTCTACGTACCTACCTTGAAAAGTAAACCATCAAATTTTGAGGGGGGGGGGGGGTACAATTTGTTTCCATGCCCGATTCCAAAGGTTCATTATTGAAAATAATAAATCAAAAAATCTTTCCTGCTATAAGCAGGACGAGTGGCAACTCTGCTATGCGATCCTTATGAATTTCGTGAAAACTTCAGCTGCGCATGCGTAAATGAGAAATCCTTGTCATACGCTTAATAACTTCGACTCTAATTTTCCTGGTCACATTTTGTTTGTATCATTTCGATGTTTAAAATCCACAAAAAAGTTCTCTTTTTGTTTCTCATTGCAATATGAAGGCTCCCGATTCGCATGAACGTTCTGTACCCTTCCGAAGAGGATGCGAAATATTCTTTAATGAGGCTGAGGATTCGAATAGTGCTACCACGTTATTACGAGTACATTAGCGGCATTATGATAACATTAAAGAGCAGATTGAACGAGATGAATAAACATTTATCTATGTGCGGGATGTTTAGGTTGTGCTGGCAAAACGAGAACGGCCTGTATAGCAAGATCAAAGCCATGTGGATCCCACCAAAGCCACGCTGCGTCGGAGACTCTGGTGGATTCACCAGCGTGGGCATCACAGACTTCCTACCGGCGATCCTCGCGCTCATCTATGGATGCAGCATCGCGACGGGAGTTCTCTTCCTTGAGCTGCTTTACCAGCATCGCGATTTCATGACGAGCGTCTTCTGCGGAGGGAGAAAAACTAGAAGAACCGAGTTGGAACAACCGAGATGAATAGAATAAGCTGTGGAGCTTGTATTCCCCACTTGTCTGTAGAGAATCAAGTTTAGACCTGCACAAGAGTTGATGGTGTAGTACTACTAGTGTTGTTGAGGGTGCTATAGTGACAGTACACAGCCGATAACAGAAGCGAATCACGCACTCAGTAATGTACTGTTAACAGCAACATAATTGTACCTATTCTAGATTCATCACGATACAGGTACAAGTATGAGGCACAATATACTTACGAGTAGGAGCTTCACGGAGCTAATAAAGGAATAATATATTTGTAAATCGTCAAAATATATAGCACCATTTATAGCACCAGTTATACTTACGTTGCTAAAACTTGAACACCAAAAGAACCAATAATAATAATAATAATAATAATAATAATAATAATAATAAATAATAATAACACACGGAAGACATGCAGAAGGCCGTGCTGATTGCTTCGTGTACCCTGGTAAGGGAGTTTTTGGGGGAGGCTATTATGCCCGACCATTGAGCCCTCCACATGCACTTGCGGGTGGGAATAGGCCCATGGCACTTTTTACCCCCCACGGGTGATGACCACCCAAATAATAATAAATAATAATAATAAGCGTAATAAGTAATATTAAGTCCATCAAGAGTTGGCCTTAAAGCACGCTCTTGTTCAGGACAGGATGCGCTGCTTCCAGTATGAGCCAGTCAGGTACTTGGAGAATGAAAATTACAAGATGTATTGGGACAAGGAGCTACCGACCGCGCCAATCGAGCGCCGGCCTGATATTGTCTTTGTGCGCAAGGCGGAGGGAACGACCTACCTAATTTACATCTCTGTACCTCTCACATCAAACCTCGAAGCCAAGCACAGGGAGAAGGTAAATAAGTATTTATCCCTTGCTAACGAGATAGGGACGATGTGGGAGCAGGAGGTGGTACGGATCGTTCCCGTGGTTTTGTCTGCCACCGGGGTGATACCCAAGAAACTCCATGAAAGCATGAGGATCCTTAGGTTGCCCGGTGGACTTTACGAGGACATGCAGAAGGCCGTGCTGATTGCTTGCTTTGTGTAGCCTGGTGAGGGAGTTTTTGGCACGTTTTACCCCCCACGGGTGATGACCACCCATAATAATAATAATAAGGACCATATAATAAGTGCCATAATAATGACCACAATAATAATAATAATAAGGACCATAATAGGGATAATGACCATATAAATAAGGAATAGGAGGATTAGAAGGAATAGGATAATAATAAGGAGGATTAGGAAGGAGGACTATGTTAATAATGAGGACCATATAATAATAATAATGACTATAATTATTTACTGCGAATGATAATTTATTGTCAGGTGGATTATAGTGATAGCCAGTATCAGTTGTGTGAAGCTCTTTCCAAGTTTCTGAGCTTTCCCCCGTAGATCAATGATAAAATCAGACACTTCGTCTATTCTCGAGAACACAAGAGGCAACTTGTTCGCACAGCTGTCATCCGGGAGGTAAGTAAGGACACCATAGATGTCTGAACTATTATTAGCCTCGAGATCTATACAGATCAGTGGCGAGCCCTCGGTACCAGCGCAAGGGAAATGCGTAACATTACCGACTACATCTAAAATGTATTCTTTCGTCGTCCTTTCGGCACAAACTAGAAGACCGCTTTGGTGTTGGTTTGTGAGGTTACAGAGCATTGGGTTTTGCTTGCAGTGTACTTCGCATACCTCAAGTGGCAAAACTCGCACGGTTGATTTGAGAAGGTCATGGCTTCGTAGGACCAAAGGAGCGTCCTAGAGGGAAATAATGAAATCGGTGAATATCTCATTCCTTATCACGGTACTATTGCACTACTATCACGGTACCACTATTCCACTATTCCTGAAATGCCAGTGGTCCAAAATGATCATGTCTACAATTTTTGGTAGCTAAATTTCAAGTTGTTTTACACAAATAGAACTCTTAAAATGGAAATTGGTTACACTAATTCGGTTAGTATGGTCTCATTCATTAACTTTTATTCACCGCGACTTAGCACTCGTTAACTTTCGATGGCACTAACAGGTATAAATTTGAGAACAACGCTGCTTCCCTTAAACCCCTCCTAAAAACAATCCAACAATTCACCAAACAACAATTCTCACATACTGATGATCCAAGAGTTCAAGTTGAGCTGCCTATGTTTCATTAAAATCTGACCTTCTAGTTCGGTAGGTATCTTTCTAGTTTAATGCATTGAAGGAGGTATTCTGAATTAAAGAATCATTCCATTAATTAGGTACCAAGAAGGGAGAAGGACCAAGAACAACCGTTCGTCCCCAGCCAACTACTTCGCATATCATGTTGTTCGACCGATCTCGGTTGGATAACTCCATGATCTTGCGGAGTCTCTTTGCCTGCAGTGCCCTGTTGAAAGAGATCACAGGCAGATGTGGGCCCAAGTCAAAACCGAAGCTCAGGCGAATGACGGCCACGTCTCTCCTCCACACAAGAAACAGTTCGGATGTACGGGACGGCACGCTTCCTGTGCAGTTGGGATGGAGGTGTACATCTTCGATGAACCGAGCCTGGCAAGTCACACTGGTCTTTACATAATTTCACAGATAAAGAGCATGTGAAAATTCGCATCTTCCAGTCTCGAGCATAGACATTCAGACATGAAATATAACTTGGAGCAGAACATTCATATGGAGCAGATTGCTGGACACTGTTTGGCCACATAACTGGTGGGTGCAGGAAGTGGAAAAAGTGGCATATAAATAGGAATTAAAAAACTTCTGTTGGAGACGAGAGTAGTCTCAAATCTTAAAGATCAGAATGGCTTTAAGCTGGAAGAACAATTGGAAAACACATTTACATTTGGATCTCTTTGCTACATTCTGATATTGTGTGGCACAGATGTCGAAGATTCATTTATCTCATTCCTGCGTGGCTCATTTGTTGGTACCTATCTCCCTTCACTGCTTTTCAAAAACGTATTTCCGATTTCCGCTAGATTTCTGCTCCATGTGCGCTTAGCTTGAGGTGATCCTAACCCAAATTCTAAACCTCTCAGCTCTATGTGTTAACTGGCAATAAAAATTAATGCAGTCAAAGAAGTCGTCAGATCAATAATGGGTACCCTTTCCGACCTGAGGTCTCGTTGGCTTGAATGACTCTGGATCCTGGACCAGAGACCCGTCGCTAATAGTCACACGAAAGTCTAAGAACCTCTCCTCTTCCACATCCACTGTGGAGTGAACATGGCGTTCGAAAATACTGCATGTCGCTACAACGAAATTAACTTGAATGAGGAAACCCACACTCATGGAATATGACAAGATGTGTTTGTTTTGTATGTTGACGACGTACGGGAATTCCTTGCTATTAGTTCTTGATGTATAGAGGTCCATTTTTTGAGTTGCCTACCACTCCAAACTACACTGCCGAACCATGAATGCTAAGTTTAGTTCTAATAATATACCTACTCTACCAATTGTAATTTTGTACTTTATTCCAACAGATTAGCTTCATGGCTACGAGATATTTTGTTACCAGAACAACCAAGTCATTTCTACTTGAGTTGAAGAATACATTGCAAGATGCGAGAGCTCTGTGACTGTGATGGACGTAGCATATTATTCATTTGCAGCTTCGAAATCCGGAAATCGAAAAGATTACCTTCCCGTAACTTTCGTACAACTGGGTTTCGGTTGCCAGCCGACAAACACCAGGATATTGTTTTATTTGAATTCTGAGACCAGTAAACAGGAGAAGATGAATCCCCAGTAACGATAAAGTTTGGAGTCAAGAACTTTTCATTATTAACCAGTAAATAAATAGAAGACGAAGAAGAGTGAGATAAAAACAGATTTCAGAGATCGTGTGATGTTCTTCAACGTCACGTTGATATTTTTGCTTTCTAGATCTCGGCCGAAGACGATGATCATCCCACAGTTGTTGTTGGGTAAGAGATTACCTACACGGGTTGTTACTACTAGAGTTCTCTTTTATGTAGAAGAAAGATTTTGATAGTCCCTGATTCAACGAGGGGAGAAGTACAGGGCAAATGGATTCTAGGGCTCCATTGATCCTTTGGGAAGGGCTTAGCAGTGTTATTGTGGTTACTCGAGATGAGATTCTATTGATAGAAGTTTGACAGTACAGAAAAATTCGATCCGTGAGAATTATGACGATATTGACTGAGTGATATAATTATATTGTTATGGCCGTTGCTGAGATTGGGTGCCACTGTTTGTTGTAGGTCCTATGTCTTTCACCGAATTGTTTAATGGGGCACTTCGAGGGCTCCAAGCTATTATAACACATTTACTACTAACTACACTATCACTGTGAACATCAACATGCGTCGTGGCCAGTTTTTTCCCTCCTCATAACCCTGGAATTTATCCTGGGTTTTTTAGTTATATATATCCCGGGGGAACTGTTTTCAACTGAACACCAAACACTACTAATTTGTTATTTAACCTTTCGTCCCTGTAGGCTTCACGGGTAGCACATGCAAGCTTTTCAAATCTTGCAGGTAGTGCTGCCCGCCCGAGACGAGAACCCGAGACACCGCGAACTCTTATCCCAAACGGGGATATAAAGTCCGGGCGCTTTAGCCCACTCGAACACCCTGGCCACCACTTCGGGCCGAAATTTGCGTCTCAACGAAATACTCACCTGCTATGCTGTGCTGATTTTCAGGATCACTACTAGTACATTTTGGGTTGGTTCATCCTTTCAGTAGGCTTGTTCGGATGGACGATGGGAGTGGAGGAAGTACCCGAAGCAGAAACCAAATACGACTTCATTGCCATCATTGTTCAGTCGCCAAGTAAATTCCACTGTACTGGGAGTCTCATATCGTCACGCAGCGTTTTCACAACCTGCGATTGCATCGGTAATAATTAATCCATTTTCAATCAAAAGAACAATGCAAACTTGCAACATTTATTGCCATTTTTACCAGCCACAGTGTAAGATTTTTGAGGAACAACATAGACTTGACTGAACTGGAGCTTTCTTGTCTTCTCTCTTTGATGTGCACCGCGTTGATTTTGACATTTCAACAAATTGTGACAAATGTATATTATGGTTTTGCAGGTGGTTTCACGACGGATTCTCAACTCAAACCAATCTTCCGCCCAATCCAAAACTACCGTCATTACGTCGTTCTTGGAGTCAAGAATTTCTTGGATGCAATGAACAGCCGGCGCGACTTGAAGCTGTACGCGATTGAGGAGGTCGTTCTGTACGAGGGTTGCACTTTCCAGAGGAAGCTTGGCTACATCAACAATTTAGGTTGCAAAACGCCTGATGTTTTTGATAGGCATGTGAATAATACTACTACATATTTGCCGATGGCTGCAAAGTTTGAATTCAGAAAGCCCTGCTCCACACGTACATGTTCAATGCTGGGAGCAGTGCCCCTGGTGGCAACGGTTTGCTTGAGGAGCCATCTGTAGTATCTAGGTAGGATTAGAAAAACCATTTGAAGGTCTCCCATGGTAACTCTTTACTCACTATACTAGATACAAGTACGACACTAGATCGAAAGCAAGGATGAGGTCTAAGGAATAATGTGGCCCATGAAATTATATGTCCATATAATTTCATATTTTGCATTGGGCACAATATAATTTCTCCTTAGCTTCTAAATAATCAATATGCTACTACATAAGTTAATGAATGTTGTCTTCAGAGTTGAATATTGTACTGTCCCAGGGGCGTTAAAATTATCCGAGGAAGTCACTATTCCTCCTGCACCCGGTCTGGTGGCCCACACCAAACAGCAGATGGAATCTTACGTTTTGGACAGAGTTTATAACGAAGAACAGTGCATAGTTCTTGGTTACGGCTCGATAGACAGAACCAGGTTAGTCCTAAAGTAAGGTAAGCAGCTATTTCAGTCAGAGGCTTTGCCTCCTAGGTACTACAGGAGGATCAGAATGAGGAGTAACCCTGACTTCTACTTATCTTTTTGACTGAAAGTAGGTCCCATTCTAAGAATTTTGAGACCAACCACACTCTCATACTATGAATAGTTCTTTTCCTATGAGCTTTAAAATTTTCGGTAACAAGTGACGTCACACTGGGCATGGGGATCCCGCCCAGGCGGGAGAGGTGCAATGACGTCCCTTGTTGCCGAAAATTTGAAAGCTCATAGAAAAAGAACTACTCGTCGTAGCAGAGTGCGGTAGGTCTAAAAATTCTTAGAATGGAAACTACTTTCATTAAAAATGGGAAAGTAATACAAACAGAAGTCGTGGGTACTCCTCATTGGTTTCAATAACTTCCCTCTAGGCTCCCATTGCCTCATCGTCCTGGGAGAGGACCCTCGACAGCCTCACGAAACCCAGCCACCAACTGGCCGAGAGCTAACACCCGCTTGGCCATCGGCTCACTCTACTGGGTAACTATCAAGAGGGGTGGGCAATCAGAATGGTGGGAGATGAAGCGATAGGACAAACGGGGTTGGGGGAGAGACGTTTCAAACCTTCTAGTAAAAAATATTGAGTCTTATTTATCTAAAAATGAAAGCCTTTAATAGAGTACATGCCCTGAAGATGTTCTCAGTTGAACCCATGTGAACTGAGAGTGTTGGATAGGTATTTAGTTAGACATGTACACATTTTCTTATTCGTCCTATGCGTATTTTTAAGACCTACTGAAGGCCTGCGTCTCCGGATCATAGATGTTAGATTCCTCACATTCCTGAAATGCAAAGGGAAAATCTGCCCCGTTAAGGACGGTCCTTGCCTCCTCAACATCGATATTGCCAATAACCAGGAGATGTGCGCGTCCGGAAGCAACGAGAGTGTCAACTGCTACGCTGACAGGGGGAGCCCTTTGTTATGCCAGGGGCATCTCATGGGAATAATCAAGTTCGTACACTGCAACAAAACGTCGCCTCTTCAAATCACCAGAATGGACGATGCTCTGTCTTTTTACCTGCACCTCATTAGCGGATCGCATATTTTAGAATCTCCAGGAGTGCTGATGATTTGGTTATTTACAATAGTACATATTCGAGTGAAGCCAGCTAAGTGAAAACTACCCCTCTACCTCCGGGACTAAGAGTTATTCCAAGCTTGTATCAATAAAGTTTTATATTACTGAAACAACGCGGATACTGTCTGGTACACCAAATCAGCAAAATTTGTCTCTTTTGGATAGTTCAGCAACTCTTCTGACAAAGTTCAGGGGGCCTATTCACTAAAAGAGATAGTGAAAAGAGATTACCTATTTTGAAAATCCACTTTTACTGAATAGCTCCCGTGACCTACCTTAACCTACACTTGGACGTTTTTACTCAAGAATCGATAATATGTATATATTTTAAATGAACAATCGACTCTTTAAGAGATGAACACATCAACATGACCGATCAGGCGCGGATCCAAGGGGGGGGGGGTCACAGGGGTCATGACCCCCCCCAGAATCAGCCTGCATTTCAAAAAGCAGAGCTGAAGGAATTGTTCATAAACCCGAAAACAAAAAAAACCAAACGAAAACGAACCCAGTTTTTGTGAAATCAAAAAAGAACTATAAAAATCTAAAAAGATTCGATCAAAAATGTCAAAATTAGTCGAATATAATCGTACACTTGGTCCTACCAATGTTACTTTATATACAATTATGTCAATAAATTTACCTTGGAGTATCCGTCAAATTACACCTTGTTTATTTCTTCTTATTTTTGTTAATTATTATCTTGTTTTTGTTTCGTTCTCGCTTACTTTCCTGCCAAATTCAGTAAAAACGATACTGAACTCACTGAGATCAACAATAGATTGTTGTGGTTTCAATGTTTTGATTTGCAAACTCTGAAGTTAGCTACGCTGCCATAAAATGCGCCAATTTGTTTGAAAACACATTAGGACACTTTTTTAGAAGATTATTGAAAATAAATACATTTATCAGTTAAATAATTAATAGATATTGAAAAATATTTTTTACATAAACAATGAATTTTATAAATAAATACAATTAATTTTGTAAGTAGACAAATTGGACGAGTTTAGGCATAAGGTTGAAAATTCGGTTTGTATTGTTCGTTTGGTTATTTTGTTATTTTTTATATTGTTCTACCCTGTGACCCCCTCCGGAAAAAAATTCTGGATCCGCCCCTGTGACCGATATGGCAGCGGATGAACGAAGGATGATACACAATATCACTATCAAACAAACGAGAAATGAGGAAGAGTTTTCTTTCGAGAAAAGACAACTAATTTGGTGTCTCTCTGAAAGAGATCGAAAATGCCAAGAAGGCCGCCAACTCTCTCTTTTGGAATTATTGAATAACCCTGTCATGGATACTATAAAAAATCTCTTGCCAAAACGAGAGTCAGACCAAAAAGAGATGTCTCTTTGGCTTAGTGAATCAGTTGAGAATCACAATAATATAAGCTATCTACAAGAAAATTTGGAGATTTATGCTGAACGTATGAGAACAGTGGAACGTCAATTACGTGTAAGTACCTACTATCGAGCGAATAACAAGGTGTGGTCACAATGTTGATGGAGCTCATCTACCTAACTTACCTAATGAAAAGCTTGAATGGGCTATTCAAGCATTTTAGTACAGAGGTTTCCGTTGCTACAATCGCACCTCCACAGATTTTAAAAACCGATCTATTCTCCCAGAAACCTAGGTGATTTTTGATACTGGGAAAATGTTTATAGTGAAAGCATAGTCGTTTGAGAAGTCGTAGAACGCAGTCAATTTGCATTCGTAGAGGTTTTATAGTTAGCAGGGTAGCTAGCTTTCCTTGTTGGCCAAACTGTCAGAGGAAGAGTAGAAATTAATGAAGTTGTTATTTAAATATAGCCGATTAGTGAATTTTTAGATTTTTGGGGGAGTAGATATCGTTATTTGGATCAGAACTCATCGTTGAAATGGAGGATTTGAGTGGATGCAAAACAGTGGACTTTGGTGTAGTGGTTCCCGGCAAGAAGTACAGAAAGAAGATAAATATCATTTCAGATCGTCCGGTTAGTTCATAATTATAGGTACCTATCGACTTTTCTAATAATCACATTCGGAAGTAGAAAAATAGGTAGTAACAGACCTCAGTCTCCTTGTCGATTCGATTTAAGTTTCGGTTCTGGAGGTCATGCAGTTTGACGTGGACGTTAGACGACTCCCTGAGATAGGGAAGCTGACGAAATAGGCATTGCCAATGTCTTAACGAATGTACACTGCTTTTGGTTTATTATTTTTGGTACATGTCTGCTGTACGCCCCCCGGGTCAAGACATCGATTTATACGCAAATCGATACATCAATGTTACTATCACTGGGGAGTAGGTTGAACGAGGTAAGTGAAAACAATGTATAACCTAGAGGTGGGTTGACTGAACTACTCTTGAAGAACTAACTCCGCTAACTGAACTACTCCCCGACATAGTTCATTTCACATATAACGTTCGTTCAATAAGGCCACAGAGTAAAAGAATCAAGAAACTCCGTGTCTAGAGATGGATGTAGGAAGGAGGAACTAAAGAACTGTCGTTCTATGCAATATCAACTAAGAACTAAAGAAGAAAGAAACTAAAGAAGAAAGAACTAGTAACTCACTAACTCTCATAAGGTCATAGGAACGGTGGATACTACATGAGAAGATGATAGTATCCACTGAACAATAGTATCCATAGAACGATAGTTCCTTTACCATGTTATGAGGAGTTGATAGTATCCACTGACAATAGTTCTTTTAGTTCATTAAAGATTCATTGATATGGGGTGAATTAATAGGTACTACTTGAGGAATTGAGTGTGGATAGTATCCACAGAACGATTTTACTGCACTTTACTACACATGAGGAGTACATAGGTAGTATCCACTGAAAGATAGTTCCTTAGGAGTTAAATCAGATGATGTGGATAATAAATACGGAGTTTATAGTATCACGGAACTACAGCAATAAGGGACTAAGATGTATCGTTTAGGAACTAAGTTGGTATCATATATTTATCTTCGCTTTAGTTCAGTGATTATGTCGTGTAAAATGGGAAACGAAAAGGAACTGGAACGAACTACTGAACTAACTCAAAAGAACTACTCCTTTCAAGGAGTGAACTAACTGAACTAGAGTCCCTAAAATGAACTACTCTTACCCGCTACTATTTAGTGGGGTGCCCTCCTGGTATCTGCTGTGGTGAAAACCGCGGGATACCTCCTTCTCCACTGACACCTGCTGTGGTGAAAACCGCGGAGTACTAGCACCCACATCCCAGGCGCCTGCTGGTGAAAACCGCGGGGAGCTAACCTTCCCTCCAACTAACGCCTGCTTTGGTGAAAACCGCGGAGCGTTAGTGAAAAGACTCCTAAGAGCACATCCTTCCTCATACATCCTCATCCGCCTTCATCCAACCTCTGCCTTCACCTTTCATCCTACTCTCACCCGCCATATCGTGAGCACCACACACCCGCTCACGATAATAGAATCTTGATTCCGCCGCATATAATGAATGTGATTGCACGGCCAGCTCCAGTACTCGATTTAGGGCTTTCCTGGAGGGAGCACGAGGGTAAAGTGGGTATTAACCACAGAAAACAGTGATATACGGAGAAGGGGCATCTGTACAGGTGAATAATAAACCGTTGTATAATATTTTGCAGCGTTTCTACATTTATAATAATTTATCAGAGAGCTTCCAATAAGACTTACTGCCTTGTGCTGGATAGACTTGATGAGGGTAGAAACATTTCGTATAATTTATTTGGTCTCAACTCAATTTGGTATTATTTTTTTTTGGTGGTTTTATCTGATGAATAAGGAGTCGTTTTTATTTTAAACGAAAAGGTATGTATATAGTAAAAACCGTTGAGGGACAAAGCCTCATCGTTGTTCCACAAGCCCGAACATGAGTAGGTACGGCATTGTGTAGATACCTACACAATAGCGGAGTAGGTAGTGGTGTAGTAGTAAAACAATTTTTATGTAGTTGTGGAACTTCCTTGGGGTAATAACTTGTTGGCCACCAGGTCACAAAATGTACAGCAAGTCCGCACATCAACCCACTGGAGGAAGTGTTTTTGGTGAAAAGGGACGCAGAATCCGATAAGCAGTTTGGGAACTACTGCTTCATTGTGGAATTCACCCCGTTGCTCCCTCACCATAAAAGTTTCTCTTACCATCGAGTAGAGTTTTTGGACGGCACAGTACAGCTGTTATACATCAAAGGAGCCACGAAAGGTATGTAACATGGGTTGCCTCAATTCTCATATACAGAAGAAGTCGCATATGGTGATCGAATTGGGACCGACTAGAAACAATCACTATACGCGACCAATCTCTATAAGCGACTTCAACTGTATAATATACTAGCAAGGTGAGTTTAGCCATTTTTACCGATATTGGCGAATTTTGACCGCCAGAATTGACCTAATTTTGATTAATTACATTTTGTTTTTCAGTAAATCTTCATTAAAACCGATAGGTAAGTAGGTTACCTTCTGTTTCGGGTCATCGTTCAGTAGGTACCACTTTTGGTGAAGATCTACCATTTTTGTGATATTTCAGCCATGTTTACCTATTTTGCCGACTTTTAACACCCAAAAACTCAAAAACTGATCACTATAACCGACCTTTTGATCACTATAACAGCCAATTCACTGTGTGTTTACATACAGCCGATCGGGACCTGACTGTTTCTATCCTTATATCCGGCTTATTCCTTTAACCGCCTTTCTACTAAACGACTTCTACTGTAGTATATGGGTGTCCCAGCTATCAGTCTGGGATTAATAATACAGGCTATCACATGCAACTCGGATCCCTGAAAATCCAAACCTTTCAACTGCCACAGTTACGAATGTAAATTATGAAGTTATAGTGACGGTCATGGACTGAATATGAACGCGTAGGCACGACAACTACAATGCATTGCCATTCATTTAATAAACACTTTCTATACACAGGCCCAAAAATAAAATTGTCAGATTCGAAGATCATCTTCAAAACTACGGCTGACACTCCTATTTCTTCATTTCACATGGTGATGGAAAATAACTCTGACTGTTACGACTTCTTCAGTTGGGATTTTATCCCTGACGGTAAGCATCATAGTTCTACTACCATTACCATTAAAGGTACCAATACCAACATGCTCAGGGATATTATTAGTACGTATGGTATAGAGTTTTGATAGGGTTAATATGACAAGCGATACCTCGTAGGTATGTCCCTAGCTTAAAATGTATTATAAAATGATGTTAACAGTTGTCTACTACTTCTATTTTGACCCTGGATAAGGTTCCGAAATTCAGATAAGCCCAATGAGCGGTCACCTCCCAGCTAAATGCCGGATTGACGTCTTAATCAGTTTCCAGCCTAAGAATTTAGGGTTGTTCTACAGAGCAGTCCCTTGTCTCTTCAAGTATCAGGTGAATGATTGCGTTGCTGTTCAGATCCATTCAACTCGAATACGTATAATCATAAAGCCTAAGATTAGGGATCATTATTATGTACAGTGGTGAACCCTTTAATTACTAGGTACTACTTTGTTTTTTCTGTGAATAATACATCTGGGTATTCGCTCAGCAAACATTTTCACAACAGCCCCCTCAAATTTTCTTCTTTTAAGTTTCAAGGTGTGTAGATTCCAAAACGCTGCAAGCTCCTTCACACAGGGTTTATTATTCTAATGGACATACTACAGAAATGCTGTTGTTCATTTACTGTTTCTTTCATGCGCAATAATATTGAAATATTTATTTTTGATGGTTTCCACCAATTTTGGCCCCAAAAAACACGACCTCGGCTCCCCCCCTGTTTTAACAGATTATCTTTGAACATTGACAGTGCCATTTAATTGTCTTGATTCACCTGCTCATACTACTTCTAGTGTTATTATGCAAATTTATGGTGATTTCAGACAATTTCCCAGGTTTTTGACTCATTTTACTAAAACACCAAAAAATCCTATTATTACACCTATTTTTCACCCATAGCACCCCTGGGTATATTCCGATTGGGCTGCAAAGTTTCGGGACAACTACGGCCCAAATGGAGCCTGTGTACGAAAGAACGAATTTATTAGACCGACAATGAAGTAATTTATGAATAATACGGCGGATGGGCATTGCATTTTGCGAATCCACGAACCTTGAAATGTAAAGGGAAAAATTTTGAGTGCGGGTGTTATGAACATTTTTTGCTGACCGAATACAAAGGTGTATTATTCCCAGAATAATAAACCAAAATGCAATGTCCGTCCGCCGTATCATCCATATCTACTTTATTTTCGGTCTAAAAGATTCGTTCTTTCGCACAGGCTCCATTTGGGCCCTAGTTGTGTCCCGAAACTTTGCAGCCCGATCGGAATATACCCAAGGGTGTTAAGGATGAAAAATAGGTGTGAACATATTTTTTTTTTTTGGTGTTTTAGTAATATGAGCTTTTGAGGTATAGTTTTCCATTTTTTTTAGGACGAGGAGACCGAATATGAAGTCATTTTGACCAAAGAGTGGAAAATCGGGGTTCTAACGAAGTTTCAGCCTTAAATTTACCTTAAAGTTTGGTCTAAAATCGTGGTTCTTCCGCACACAGTTTGGGTCCACATTTGGGACATAGCTATTGGTCCGTAGCTCGGCAGCCCGATCGGAATACACCCAGGGGTGTTATGGGGAGAAAATGTGTGTAAGAATTGGGTTTTTCGAGGTTTTAGTCAGGTTTTACTGAACATGAGCTTGAGGTATCGTTTTCCATGTTTTTTAGGGTAAGAAGACCGAATATGAAGTTGATTTTGACCAACGAGTGACGAATGTTCACTCTCAAAATCCATTTTTTATGAGTCAAAAACCTGGGAAATTGTCTGAAATCACCACATATTTGTATAACACTAGACGTAGTATCAACAGGTAAATCAAGACAATTAAGTGGCACTATCAATGATAAAAGATAATTTTTGTAAAAACGCTGCAAAGTCCTTGTCACATGGGTTTATTATTCTATTGGACACACTTACAGAAATGTTGGCTGTTCATTTATTGTTTCTTTCTTGTGAAATAATTTAAATAGATATTTTTGATTGTTTCCACTAATTGGCCCCCAAAACACAAATTAGGTAGGTACGCTCCTTTTATTTTATTTTTTTTTTCATATTATCTTTGATCATTGGTAGTGCCATTTAATTGTCTTGATTCACCTGTTGACACTTTTTCTAGTGTTATTATACAAATTGATGATGATTTCGGACAATTTCCCAGGTTTTTTACTCATAAAAAACGCTGCAAAGTCCTTGTCACATGGGTTTATTATTCTATTGGAGTTCTAGAGATTTTTGTTGGCTGTTAAATGTATTGTTTCTTTCATGTGGAATGATTGAAATAGCTATTTCTGATGATTTCCACCAATTTTGGCCCCCAAAACATGAAATAGGTACGCTTTTTTTTTCTTTTTTTTAAAGATCATCTTTGATCATTGGTAGTGGCATTTAATGGTCTTGATTCACCTGTTTACACTTTTTCCAATGTTATTGTACACATTGATGGTGATTTCAGACAGTTTTCCAGGTTTTTGACTCATAAAAAACCAATTTTGGGAGCTGAGCCTTTGGTAAAACCTCAATTTCCGCGTCTTTGGTCAAAATCGACTTCATATTCGGTCTTCTCGTCCTCAAAAACATGGAAAAAGATACCTCAAAAGCTCATGTTACTAACATGTTGTTAAAACGCAAAAAGTACCTATTTTTATACACATTTTCACTAATAACACCCCTGGGTATATTCCGATCGGGCTGCAAAGTTTCGGGACACAACTAGGGCCGAAAAGGAGCTTGTGTGCGAAAGAACGAATTTTTTAGACCGAAAATGAAGTCGGTACACGTGATACGGCGGACGGCGTACGGACATTGCATTTTGGTTTATTATTCTGTGAATAATACACCTATGTATTCGCTCAGCAAAAAATTTTTATAACACCCCCTCAAACTTTTTTCTTTTCCGTTTCAAGGTGCGCAGATTCCAAAAATGCAATGTCCGTCCGCCGTCCGCCGTCCGCCGTATCACGTCTACAGGCTTCATTTTCGGTCTAAAAAAGTCGTTCATTCGCACACATGCTCCATTTGGGCCCTAGTTGTGTCCCGAAACTTTTCAGCCCGATCGGTGTTATGAGTGAAAATGTGTATAAAAATAGGTACTTTTTGCGTTTTAGCTACATGTCAGTAACATGAGCTTCTGAGATATCGTTTTCCATGTTTTTGGAGACGAGAAGACCGAATATGAAGTCGATTTTGACCAAAGAGTGGAAAATTGAGTTCTACCAAATGTTCAGCACCCAAAATTGATTTTTTATGAGTGAAAAACCTGGGAAATCGTCTGAAACCACCATCAGTTTGAATAATAACCCTGGAAAAAGTGTCAACACGTGGATCAAGACGATTAAATGGCACTACCAATGATCAAAGATAGTTTAAAAAATTAAAAAAAAGGAGCGTACCTACCTAATTTGTGTTTTACGGGCCAAAATTAATGGAAACCACCAGAAATAGCTATTTCGATTATTACGCATGAAAGAAACAATAAATGAACAGCCAAAATTTCTGTAGGTATGTCCAATAGAATACTTTGCAGCGTTTTTGCAATCTACTCACCTTGAAACGTAAAAGAACAAATTTTGATGGGATGTTACAAACATTTTTTGCTGAGCGATTACATAGGTGTATTATTCACAGAATAATAAACCAAAAGTAGGAGCCTAATTCGTGTTTTTGGGGGCCAAAATTGGTGGAAACAATCAAAAATAGCTGGTTTATTACACAAGAAAGAAATGATAAATGACAGCCAACGTTTCTGTAGACGTATGTCCAGTGTGACAAGGACTTTGCAGCGTTTTTTACCTCTGCTTGTGATTTTAGTGACTTTAGGGGCTTGTGATTAGGTACGATAATTTGCATATAATTATCATAGGTAAGATAATTTTTACATCAATATTTCGTATCATTCCCAGGAACCAAAGTACATTGAAGTGTTTGGTTTTCATTCGAAGCAGCGGATGTCCCTGAACCTGGAGAAGTATATAGTTTTGAATGAATCACTGTCAACTTATCCCACCGATTTTTGCAGGTAAATTCGAATTTTACTATGTTCATCTTATGATAGAAATGCTTCTATACTATAAGTACATTATGTTCGTAAAATGTTACATTCCTTGGAAGATTCCCTGATTACATCTCACATCTATCCGTTAGATACGTGAGCGACTGTGCACCCCTCATCAGTTTGGAGAGCAAGCCGACCGTAAGCTTGTCGCGGCGGTTCGTCAACTTCGGAAGCGTCTCTGTGGCCGAAGGATCCGACCATTTCTCCACTCAGGAGATATTCTTGACAAACCACGCAGACAAGGACCTCACCGTGGAATTTGATTCTAGTAATAATCCAGCCATCATAAGAAAAGCTATGCATATTATGTCACCTTGATTGAAACTGGTAACATAGATAATTATAAACAAAGCTGTGGGTTTGGCAAGGACTGCACATTTGTGCATACGCAGACGGAAGTAGCAGAGCAGACAGAGCAGATTTACAGAAGATTACTGGCAACCATCTCATAATAATTTAATCTTATCTATCACTCCTCATATTCATTTATTGTTCATTCTTTCTACAGCTCAGCCTACTGTGTTTGAAATGCGCCCTTCTACCGCTATAATTCCTAAAAACGACGGCTGTGTTCGAGGGATAATATTTTTCCGACCGAATCAACCTGGGATTTATTACACCGGCGAAATCCATGCGGCTTTCCTTTGGGGGCTTAAGCTTGAATACAAAATACCATTCACGATAACGATCCATGTCATTGGCAAGTATACAAATATATCTATGTAGGTACCTGCTACGTACCTTATATCTTGACTGCAGATGTGAGTAGATACAAAAGGGGTTTTCTGGCGCAGGGTTCACCCTGCAACGTTGAAGTTATGCAAAACCCGCTACACACCTACCTTGCCTCGCTGAGCATAGTGCAGGGCAGGACATGACGAAAAAATGTTGCTTCCACGCTCGGTCAGGAATCGAAGGTTCTTGTCCAGGAGCCGGGCAGCTAAATTTATCCGTCACTGCTGCCCATGGCATAAGCTGACTAAACACTGCAGTATCATCCTCATGTTAGGTAGGTAACTAAGTTAACAAGTCTCCTTTGACTGAGTTCGCAGTACAGGGAGAGAATTTGACGTCATGTACCTACATTGTTGAACAGTACTCTCTGCTGTGTCTATGTCCGAATGGTTGATGGCGATTGGGATGCCTGCTTGAGAGCTAAGTGGTTTCAGAAACTACTCGAGATGCTATAGTAGCATGAACACTTGAAGAATAAACTTCATTGCACATCAAGTTATATTACAGCTCTCACGCTATCGATACATAATAATCGACTTATGCAAATCAGTTAATACAGCTGTCATTCTATCAGTACTCGACTTCAAATCCGATTCAAGTAAACCTGTTTTGTAGGTGATTCCGTCACAAACACCGGATGCGGTTGGGGCCCATCATACTCGATAGAGTCGACTAGGATCACCCTGCCGGGGACTGTTCCAGGTCTTCCAGCCTACACGATTTTCCAGATTCACAGAACTGGACCATTACCGCTACTTTTCTCTTTGGAGCCAGCCAACAGGTGACAGAAATTCAATTACAGTTGCTTTTTATCTTATTTTAGAAAATACAATGGATTTGAATATGATGGCTGCCTATACATGATCGGGGGGTACAGTTGTTTCCATAAAAATTTGAACACGAAATGTAAAAATAATAATGAATTTTAGTGCATTACTATGGATCAACAAGTTGGATGAAGTAAAAATAGGGTAAATTATTATTCAAAGGACAGCGACACCTTTGTTCGTGGTGAAACCGACACAAGGATTGATCAAACTAGATTTTCAGTTGGTCGTCGTTCAGATGTACCCACCCGGAAAAGTTGATGTGATTTACCAAGAAGAATGGTACCTCATAATTAACAAGTTTGTCAAGGTAGGTATCTATTTTACAATAAGTCGTAAGTATTTCCTCATCACTTAAGTAGTACGCTCAAACTGTAAGCTATACGGGTATTTAAGTCTCAGCTCTTGAAAGAAAAGTATTTGAGTTTCTATCTGAATGATTGTGATCTGCAGTTAGAATATCGTGTTTCCCTCTATCTTGTCACTGTAATTATTTTTAGATAGACTGCATGCGTACATATGTATTTACCTACCCATTACCAATATTACCAACATATCTTAGATATTTTTCTTACACGAATTTACCCTATTTACCTTAGGTGAAGCTGGAATTTTGCGGAAACTGTGAGCTTCCTTTTATACTCTTCGGACACGACAAAAATATCAATTTCCCTCCAACGACGCTCGGGTCGATTTTCTACCTTCAAGTACCCGTTAAGAACCCTACTCGCTTGGAATTGGAGTAAGTTTACGGATAATTACAAACGTAATTTCTAACGGCAACGGCATACGATGACAAAGTTCCTTACGTTCGGCGAATTTCTGAAGGAAATGAGCTATTGTCAAAATTACTTAGGAGGGGTACTTTGAAGTACGTGGTACGCACAGTTCTCAAATATCAGACCTTGGCTGCATGAAACAAAAAATGTCCTTTATTTCGCCAGTATGTTTGTTACTACAAAAGAAAGGTTGAGTTCAAAGACCAGGAATATTTGTGGATCTTGGGATTCCAAAAAGTGAGCCAAAATTGAGATTAAAAATGCTAAATATTGTTTTGAAAGATAATTTAACATCCCAAATTTCAGATCTTCGACTATTTTTTCGGGTAGAATATAAGGTTGTCAAGAGAAAAACGGTTATTTCTTGCTAATCAGAAAGCCTTGGCAGCTTTCTGCCGTAAAAATTTCCACTAGTGGTATGGTGTGGCAATGGTTTAATATGTTTATATAAACATTTTTGTCGCATAACAAATTATAAAAAATATAGTTTTTACTCTTGAATCGTTTTGTATGATAGGCAGATATTTACTTTATAACTGTATTATTGATTGAACTAAGTAAAAATGTTCTAGACTCCATGTAGACATGGTAATGCTTATCACACATAATTAGCCGTTTTCTTTTGCACCGATACTTCTCGATGAAGTTGGACTGTATATAATATACGATATTCCGGCCCACAATATTGATTGCTGCATTAAGAAAGTTTCAATTAACCATGGAGTGAAGTGCTAATTCTTTCACTGGCTTTGGCAGATACGTTTTCCATCATATTGCTGTCAGTCTTAGGGATGCGAGTTTGACAGGTACCACTGCCCCAAGAGCCTCAAGCCAAAGACGTTTTCCACTTGTCAGGAAGATTCAGTGATGGGCCCGGGGGAACAACAGTTCGTGGAGTTCCAGTTCACCCCAGAGCAGCTCGGTGTCATCCATGCTCCAATGGGGATTCGAGTGGCGTGGGCTCCCTACCACGCGGCAGCGAGGAAGGCTTTGCGTGGGCGTAAAATCACAACAGAGACCATCGTGTTTCTCACGGGCACAGCTGAATCCGAAAGAGTCTACGTAAGCACTATCACCAGCTCAAATGATGTGGCGTACTACACCACAAGGTGCCAACTCGCCTTTTGAAGCCTATTAATTTATCGGTCTTTGTAGGCATCACCTAAGGAACTGTCGATTTCTAATGTCCTTCTCAACGAATGGGGCATCGGATCGTTCTTCCTTCACAATTCAGGAAACAGTACAGCATTCATTCGTCTGGGCTGTGTGAGTAAATATCGGTTCTCAACGATTGGTCCTTGGAAGTTGTCACCCAATGACATTACTCTGAAGCCGAGTCATCCTATCGAGGTAGGAGTTCCTTACGTGGAATTTCCGGTGGTAGGCTTAATACCTTATTTTACCTTTGTGGTTCTTACTTTCTAGTAAGTAATACCTTCTGTTGGTTATGTTCAAATGTTAATTCATCCCAGACTGGCTTTAGGAGATCGTGATGAAAATAACATCAACATAGATGAATGAGTTGTAGTCCATTGAGCCGGAGGGCTCGTATACAATTCTACATTCACTGAGTTATGCTGCTGACTTTAATATCCAACCTGCAGTACCCGACGCAGCCAATATTCCGATATCCGATTGAACATTGTGATATAGGTCAAATAATCAAGATTCTTTTTCAACTACCCCATCAATCACTGTTGCAGATTAAAATTTACATTCTTGGCGTAGAAAGAGGCTACAACGTGTTCACGGTTCAATACAAACTCTTCGAGTCTGCCATGTTCGGAAAAGAAGCCAGCGAGTGCAAAGACCTGGTTGGTAACTTTGAGATCACTTTATTTATTTAGGTACACCTATCTACTCAAAATAAACATTTTACGGTCATGCATTCTTGCGAAACTCGACTTGGACACGGTCGGGTGATTTTATTGTAGTCATATTTTACCAAAACGGTCTAGTCCTACCGCTGATGCTGATAAAAACATATTTTACCAAAACTGTCTAGTCCTACCGCTGATGCTGATAAAAACATATTTTACCAAAACTGTCTAGTCCTACCGCTGATGCTGATAAAAACATGACCCTGAGCATGATAAAAAATATCATACAGGCTGTGCTAAAGACCCGAAGACACCAAGAGCATATTTAGGAAACGGGAGTTACAATGCATGAATAAAATCTTATAATCTTATAATCTAAATTTTGTAAATATTATAATTGGAGAATTAAACAATTTCTAGCTTGCCGGCAACTTCTATGTGTGCTTTCCATCTCTGAAAGTTCTTGACATCCGGTATGAAGGACTGGCTAAATCTCTGTCAAAGCGCTTTCTGTGGGATCTCTTACGGGTCAATAAGTAAGAAATTGAGTACTTTTATCTTATTTTTGATGTCTAGGTATTCAGTGAGTAGGTACCTGTGCCTTGTTTTTGGGTACAACCGTATCAAGTTCGAAATCATTGACTGTAATCATTCAGTTATTGCTGGGGCTGACATTTCAGTCTCAATAAAATTCTTGGGAACCTCGAAACAAGCAGCGAGCACTACAGCAACATGAAGCTACCAGAATACCAAGAGAGCTCGCCCACCTTTGTGATCGAAATTCTCCTCAAAAACACGTGTCCCATCCCTGTCTGCCTGTCGGTGGGAATGAAGAAGAATTGCTCTTGCCTGCCAAAAAGAGCGGATTCCATCTCGAGGAGGAAGTTCGACCACAGCTGCCGCCATGAGGATCAGATGGCAGCCAGCATTCGACACAGCGTTCTTCAGGTACAGCATATATTAACCGCAGTCTTAATTTGTAAGTAAAATACGTAGTTAATAGACTTGCGTATTCCCGCATCCATTCAAACATTCGTATGTGAAGTCTAATCCAGGGATGGCTTGGTTCGGCCAGGAATTTAGTAGATGATGCCCAATAAATTTACCATTGAATGATCATAGAATGCTACAGGTTCGACTACAGGGCATGCGCTACTACTATAGAGGGCTCCTGTGTGGACGCCGGTATCCAAAAACTAATACTATTCCCAGCCCACCAAATCTCATAAACGAACATTCTGTCACGTAGTTTCAAAGATTTTGATGCTTAAATTGCTATTAGTAAGACTACTATACTAAAGATTGTGATGATAAGAAATTTATGGAACCAACCATACCAAATACCCTCCTTTCAGCTGGTTACAAATATTCTTTCGTGTTAACCGAATTGAAAAAAACAAAAAAAATTAATAAATCTTTGTCATCCTTTCGTTTTGTCATCAACAGCCAGGACACAAAACCATCTTGAGAATGACAGCGGAGTACGAGGTTACGGACAACTGTATATTTTCAATGACGCTGTGGGTGGCAGCAAGTCGAAACAAATGGAAAACGTCCATTCGTGTTGAGGTAAAAAGTATTCTATAAAGAAACAGCAGGTTTATGGGAATATCACGTTGAACCGTTGTGCTGGGTTGTGCGACATACGATTACATTAAATTTCTCAACTGAACTCGTATGCAACGTTGGCAATTAATTCTTGTACCATAATATTCAGGTCGAGAGAGGAATCATCGCCATAGACAAGTCTAGCCTTAGCTTCCTCCTCTACAAAGAGCTTGGGTGTCATATCTACATCGTAGACTTTGAAGATACCTATATCGGGGATAGTAGCAAATATTACCAGGTTTGTACGTACAAATAGGTGCCTACCTATTATTTACTATTCCTGCCTCTAGTTCTTTCTATAGTGTTCATCCTAATGTGCGTGTTGTGGTTCCCCTCAGATCTCTACATTAACAACTCCTATGTAACATAGAAAGATTTAACCAAATAAACGAAGAGAACGACGAGCCGGGTGACGCCAAGAGAGAAGGGTCACTTCCATCAACCGCCATCGCTCCTCAACGGTCATAACGGCCGATTGTAGACGGGGGACGGGTGAAAAGGGGCCTTTATAAGCAGAGCTTCTAGCCCAGCTCGTCATTCTCTCTCGGGTGCTCTCCTCCTTCCTGGTATCTGCTGTGATGAAAACCCCGGGATACCTCCTTCTCCTCTGGCACCTGCTGTGGTGAAAACCGCGGGGTGCTAGCATCCACCTTTCAGGTGGCTGATGTGGTGAAAACTATGGGATGCCTCGTTCTCCTCTAGCACTTGCTGTGGTGAAAACCACGGGGTCTTAGCCTCCATGTTCATGGTGTCTGCTGTGGTGAAAACCGCGGGACAACTTCCTCTCCTCTAGTACCTGCTGTGGTGAAAACCGCGGGGTACTAGCCTCCACATCCCAGGCGCCTGTTGTGGTGAAAACCGCGGGGAGCCACTACCTCTAGCGCCTGCTGTGCTGAAAACCGCGGGGAGTAACCTTCCCTCCAACTAAAGCCTGCAGTGGTGAAAACCGCGGGGCGTTAGCAAAAGACTCCGACGGAGCACATCTTTCCTCATCCAAACTCTCATCTCACCATAACCTATTCTCATCCAACTTCATCCTCATCCAACTCACCCACCATGCCGAACGCACCGGCTCACGACAGTGCGGTACCTGAATGAATTAATGGTGATGACTGATGATAATATATACTCTATTAATATAAATTCATAGATTTACATAACAATTACATATCATAAGTATGATAGGCTCTGAAATACCTCAACCAGCCGATATTTTATTACCATGGATTATATTTATGTTTACCCTTAATTTATCTATATTACATCTAATAATTAATGAATCGGTAATGCTGAGAGTTCAGATTATGATTAGTATCATAACCTAAGAATCATAGAAAAAGTCGATACCTAGTGTTACACTTAATGGTAATTTCAGGTGGTCTGGTTGTACAATCACTCCCAGATGGATTGCAGATACTGGGCCGAGTGGTTGTTTGTGAATAACAAAGTATTCCGGCTCATTAATAACAAAGCGGTGGTCCCAGCCTACTCCAGCCACCCGCTTTTCATCCTCTTCACGCCATATGAACTAAGGACGTATGAGGTTCTAATTTGATTTCATTTCTACTATCTAATTCCTTGTAACTGCACCAGGTCATTTCTAGTGACGGCTATATCTCAGGAATCATGAGGGAGATGGGTGTGGGAAATAGGATGCCACCTAACTTCCTAAGCCATATTAATAAGCAACATCCGCTGGCCCGGGCTCTCCTTGCAATGATCGCGTTGTTTGTGCTCTTTGCCTGTTTGCTGCGGGTCGCAACCAGTGGGGCGCTCCAATTATGTTGGAATCCGCTGTAAAAATACCTAGTTTGTATTCCGGCATGACTTGAACAACACAAGAAACGGATTTTATAGTCCATACTCATGTATTACTTATTTCATACTGTACCCTCTCCAGGCCCGACTTGCTGTCGTTACTGAAGTGGGAGCCGAATCGCACATCCAGATTCAGGGACGAGGAGCAGTAAATCTTAATGTAAGTGAGAATAATAACACCTGGAAACAATCGGTACTAATCCACACTATCAATAAAAATTATTTTAGAAATTGTATTAGTTTATGACCTCACATCGATAGGTACACAGTATAGGGTAAGGACAGGCACATAATAGGGCGCCTAACGTGAATTTGGTTTCTGTATCTATCTTTATCTACCCACCTTTGTTTTAAAATAGGTTGATCTCTGACTCTTATTTCTTTGCGATAAAAAGCAAACAAATTCTCCTACAATCGACCGCAATTATTACAAACTCCTGCGCTGCCCTACTCAGATGCCTACGCACAACTATTAGCCTTGAGGGGCTTGTTGAGGCTGTTTTGCCCTCTATTTAACCGGTCAATGGCGCAGCTGGCTTTGGAGGGGTGGGGGGCTAACCGGAAAATATTCCAAAAAATCCTAACCATAAACGGTTTTTTAAAAGTACACTTCGGTCTTTTAAATCGATATAAAAGTGAATTATTGTAAATAAAATGTTTACACCTCTCAGTACAAATAAGTAGGTAGGTACCAGTCTATATATTATTGATGACAATTATTTTACTTTATTCATATAGTAAGGTAATAAAGAAATAGGTAAAGATTGTACCTAATTCTACTGTATATTTAATACAGTAGAATAAAGTTTTTGTGTTTCAAGGAAAGTTCATTTTATCCAGTGTATATTTTGGACCAGATCCAGCGTATATTGGGAGAGGGGAGGGGGGATTTAAACTATTTCAGAGTATGTTAATGCATGATTCATGCGTGTTATACCTTGCTTTCATCCCATTAGCAAATTTCTTAGCCATTCATAGCGTAGACTTTCGTTCGGTATTTATGAATATGCACGTGCGCAGTTGAACACAGAGTGCATGCGTGACAAGATGCCAGCTAATAGCCAATTCGAAGAGACTGGGCCTGACCTCGAATTCTCCACTGATCACATCTGTGTTCGCCCAATGCCGACCCACTCGTTCGAATCGTACGTCTTCTTCATGAAGAACAACACGAAGGATCACGTCATCGAATTTGCGTGGCAACGGTGAGGATGCCTGAGAGGGTTATTTGATGTCTACAAGTAAATTAATTTCATGAAACATAAAAATATGAGTAATGGCGAGTACAACCAACTCGTCTCTAGGGAGACGACTAAGCAAAAAGCTTCTATCACCCTTTCACTCCAGCCTTCTCCCTGTCAGTATAGGTATCGCCATGGGCTGAAAATTTGGACCAACTTACTCTGCGACATCCCTGCCGCATGTAGTTTTAACAAAGTACCTATCCGTTTGCATAGGTACCTATACTAACTTATCATGATGTGTTACGTTCAAAATAGGCTGATTGTTTGGTCAACTTTGAAAGTCGCGGTAGCACCAAGATCAGGGGAGATACTTCCAGGAGAAACGTTTCCCGTCCGCCTGCATATTCACACCTACAGGTAAGTGACATTATAGTACTGATTAAATGACTTGCAACTTAAAGTAGCTAGGTGATAAGGTACTTGGAAATACTTCTAGGTTGTATTCGACTTCAAGGTACTTTACGTGGTTGGGTGCTTGGCTAATAAATAACAAAGGCCAAGGGTTCATAGGGAGTGCCTTAGGGCTCATTTCATTAATGTGCCATGTATTTGGGGAACAGGCAGTAACTAGGAGACAGGTAATACAACAGATTGTCTAGCTGCAAATTTCAATGAACTTCCCTTAATTTCCCCTGATTAGGAAGACCTAATGCTAAATCCATGTATCTTCTTAACACAAGAGGTGCTGAGCTATTTATAATTTGGGTAGCTACCTAAATTAAGAACACGTAGGTACCTAGAAAATGTTTATGTTAAAGAGAAAACAATGAAATACTAACAGGTTTTCGGCAGTATTCAATTTTGCCGTCGAGTGTTTGTATTACCGGAAAGGCGAGTCGGCAGATTACTTCGAAAGGTCGCGGCTGATCACTAAAGTCGCCTCAGTGTTAGACTCATGTTTCGTCCTCGAGCCCGACAAAGAAATTGGGCTGGCCTACAGGAATCCAGTGAGTTAAATTCAACAGCCGATACATCTACCTACTTTGATTGAAATTTTAGGATAATTCAACAGTTTTAGTTTACAAAGACTCCGGTTCTTATATGTCGTTTCATTGAAGAAATTCGGAGCAAAAGCTGGTAGAAGAGCTAAAAATCGCATCATCACCATTGGTGGCAGCGTGCGGATTTTCAACAGAGAGTTCATGAATATGTTACTTCCGGATTTGATCAGTCAGCTGAAATACTGTCCAAAACAAAGACTGACCTTAGTCCCTGCGTCAAATACTGAAGGCCATCAGTCGTATGAAGCTGGTGAAGTTATCAAACGGATCATGTGGTTAGCCTTTCAAATTTTAAGTAATGTGGCTATGACATGGTAAAATGGATATTACCTGTGCAGACAGTAATATATATTATGTAATTACGCAGATGTAAGAAATGGACCCCAGGTCGTTATTTTATGTGCCCCAATGCAATTTTAATTTGAAAATTCTATGCTATAAGGAGTGTGATGGAAGATAAGTCTTTCCAAGACATTCTCTTGAAAAAACGGAAACCCGTCCGCTACATCGATTTCCCACCTAAAGGGCGAAAACCCTTGAAGATGCCTGGTCGACAGATGTCAATGCTGTTGTCAAACTTGATCAATTCGGCATTGATGACGATCTTCGGTGTTGAGGCCTGTCTCTACCACGACTCCTTCAAGACCATCCAAGGGAGGAAGAACAGTCCCGAGAAGTCTCTCAGCATTTACAACAACTATTATGAGAGTGAGCTGAATTAATCAAGTATTATGAGAGTGAGTTAAGGGTACTTCCCCTTCATTTAGTCCTTGAGCCTTTTAAAGAACGTCAGCAACCAGTCGTAAAAGCTAGGCCATTGTCGGTCGGTCGCCGATTTAAACGTTCCCCAGCAGCGCATACGAGGATGCTGCTACGGCACTGTCCATTTGGATAATCTAGAACGTAATATATTATGGCCACTAAAACAAGAATTACCTATGTGTGTGGAAAAGAGTACACATGCACATCCGAAAGAAACATATTTTCCGATCTTGATGGATTCATGTGAAACCTTCAGGGGAACGTCCCAAACTTAATTTGCTCGTAAATAGGTTTATCCGCGTGCAGTAAGGGTAAGCATGGGCAATAGGAAACTGTGGTCGGATTTTGACGAATTTCTTATTGGGCAGTCAATAGGAACGGAATCGCCAAAGAAAATTGATTGTTAGACAAAATCATTTGATCATTGAGAGGATAAAACGTGTGTTTTATAATATTAACCGTTGTACCTACATATTCCTATATAAGATAAAATGGGTGTTTTGTAATTAATCGTTGTCGCTACACATATATATTATGAGATAATAATATTATCTCTAGAAACATATTATTTTTCTAGAGTAGCTGCAGGACGTAATAGTAAACGTAGTACTGATCTTTCGTATGGCTGAATAGAAAAATAGAAAGAAAATAATTTAGACTTTGTTTGACTCTTACTGATGCATGAAAGTTAACCGTGTAGGTCTTTTTTCTTTTCTTTATAATTTTTTATTGCCATTCCACCATTAAAAATAGTTGTAATATGAGGGGATTGCAACGTAGCTTATAAATGTGAACCGCGATTTCCCATCTAATCGTGCCCATTTTACAGATGTGCTGAGCACGGAAATTGATCAAGTTGCACCCATCATGCCAGTCAGGAGATATCAGAGCCGTGACAACCTAGCTTACGTCCAGAGAGACACGTAGTTTACACCCTTGAGTTGAAGAATGAGGCCGATATATCCGAAGAGACGAGATTGCTGGTTTTTCCTACTTACTACTTATAAAAAGGGAAAGGTGGCATGCAGTCCAACATCAAGAGAAAGTCTCGCGTAAACCCGTCAAAGACAATCCTAATAGTTCAGGACGAGACCAAACTTCAAAAACCTGTTTGAATGATACAATTATGTGGTTCAATCTTGCTCTACTCCGGTGTACAGCATGTGAAACTTTGTCAGTAAAAATACCTAATAATAAGGTACTGCAACCACCAACCCTACCATAAAAATAAAGATGAATTCTAGTCATTGCTGATTTTATTAATTCAAGCGTTTCAGCTATTGTGTTTCCCAACGCACTTCTCTTCTCCATAGCAAACTTCGTATGTTTTATTAAATCTGCTTTGTATGTCCAACTACGCCCACTCCCATCCATCCTGCTTGACATATTAACAGGCTTTGAAGTACCCACTTACCATTGTATGCATAATATGTTAATCTTGGGAAATAACAATGAGCGATTTCAAAATAGGAATATCGGTTAATAAAATCACTGTAAAAATGAATAAGTGGATCTACCTACTACCACTGCTACTGATAACGCCCCTTATAGCTTTAGATGTAGACTAAGCCTGCAATACTGTACGGTCTTTAGTGCCAACTCTGTCGCCGGGACGGCGCCAATTGCACGATTCTCACGAGGGTTATTTTTTGTACCACCGACTAGGTGTTTTCTGAACAACCTCCTCATCCAAGATGAAGTTTTTTGAAAATAATTATTAGGTAGGATTACTAATATCCTAAAATTATTAGGTAGGATTACCTAATGACCCTAGTTGTGGCTTCTAAATTCATAATTATATTTCAAAATTTACCGGTTTACTAGTTCCTCAACAAAATTTTAGGTTCCTGCGAATATTAAAGTAGGCTAGCAAATATTGGTAAATACACCACTGTTCCTTCAACCCACTTCTAATAAATTGTTTAACCCATAAACTAGCGACCCTTCCAGGATTCTGGACTACACTGGTCAAGAGTTTCTAGGATCATGCCACAACCAAGATAGAAGCCGCACCTAGGATCAGTGAAACAATCTAAGAAATAAATATTGTAGCATCGCTACACAAGGTTAAATCTTGATTGTTATGTGACTGCATGGCTGCTCCTTCCTTCTACAAAGACTAATGGACAGGAGTATCCACCCTTTTCATCAAAAGACGTTTACATGATTATTATAATATCTACCTACAAGCATTCCCTTCTTCAAGTTGAGAAAGGGAAACTAGCGTACTTCCTCCGAAAATCCGCTAAAACAAGGTACCTACCAACAACCTTTAATTTTCTTCTAAATACATTCACAATATGATCTACCATTTGAATCCTATTCTAAAATTAGCCATTAGTCGGCGGTATCCGACCTAATAATTATTGTAAAATTCCATGACATGACACCAAACTCGTCTGATAGGCCTTAAACTCCAAACGTGGAACAAAATTTTTATTGTAGGGATCTCAAAGTTCGATTGATGAGCTCACATGGCTTCCATTTATTATGATGCCGAAGTACGAAATTGGTCTACATAGCAACATCATAACTACCGTCAACTTCAATTAGTACTGGTCACTCACTGTTGAGAGAATGAGGTAAACATTTCAGGCCTTGATCCAACATGGATCAAATCAATAAGTGCCTTTCACCGGATTTGCACGGCCTTCTTTACAAATTTGTCTACGGATACGTCGAGGGCAAGCGAACAGATTTTGAAAGGTTCGGCTTCACGTTTTTCGACGACGAAGTTCGAGCGAAAAAGAAGTCATCGCGGCCTCTCAACCAAATGACGAGGGAGGCCATCAAAATGCTTTCTTCAGACCCTGCTGCGCTCTACAAGTTGGTCGAATGCGATCCGAACATATTAAATTTAAGAGATAAGCTGAAATTCCTAGTAATGGGCTACCTCATCAACAGCCCGGAAGATCTGGGTGCGTTTGGTGCGGATTATTTCAAGCCGACAGACGATATAGAGGTGACGGAAGACACGGCCACCGGAGTTCGACGGACGGGAGTCGCGGGGGGTAAGGAATCTTTTTAACAGAAATGTTGATATGCACAATTATAATCGCCCAGTTGAGGTGATGAGTGTATTTACAGTCAATCTAGAAATCTTTAACTCTTTTCCTCTTGATTCGCTGCCCCCTGGGAGAGTTCAGGGGCACTAGAGCTATCAGAATATTTTCATGTATGAGATATAATACGAAGAACTCCGATTTGGGTAATTAGTATTAACCTCACTAGCAGCGGCAGATCACCATAGTCCACGAGAGTAGTTTGTTGTTAGAATGCTATTGAGTTTTGTGGTGAATGCTGAGAAGTGACTTGCGTTGTTCTAACCTTAGGTGAAGCCTACGATCCTGAAAAAGACATGATCGCTCAAGTTGCGTTTTTTGAGAAAACGCCAGAAGAACTCAAAAAGCTTCGGGAAAAAATACAACACGCCTTGTTGTTCAGGAGTTTGGATGACAATCAAATGAACGAGGTACTGGGAGCCATGTTTAAATTGGAAGTCCCGAAAGGCAGCTTCGTCATAAAACAAGGTGGTGCTTACCCAGTCGCAAAGTTTTAGTAGTATAATGAGCAAATTTTTCATTAAAAAAGTCAAGTGTTTCAAGATTTATGTGGCACAATGCTTTCTTGTAAACATTACTCAACCTGGAAATGGTCGTAGTCGGGATCAGGGGATATGAGATTCAGTCTATTAATGAACAAAATTTTCAGGGGACGATGGGGATTATTTTTACGTCGTCGACGATGGAACGTTCCAAGCGTTCGTGAAAACAGCGAATGGCGTACAGCAGAAAGTATCAACTTACAAAGGACACGGGAGTTTCGGCGAGTTGGCTCTTTTGTACAACATGCCCCGTGTCGCAACAGTCAAAGCAGTGACCGACGGAACGCTGTGGTGCTTGGATAGAGATAGCTTCAGAAAAATTGTCGTCAAGTCGGCATTCAAGAAGAGAAAAATATACGAACGTCTGATATCCAGCGTCCCAATGCTTCGAGAGTTGAACGAGTACGAGAAACAAACTCTGGCCGATGCCTTGCAGTCCATGACTTTTGAAGATGGAGAGTGCGTAATAAAACAGTCTGAAGAAGCCACTGGTTAGTACCAAAGTTTTATTGCTCTCGGTTTGTAGCTACATTGGTCAGAAGGTTATTCCGTTTTCGAAAATTCTATAGCCATTCAATTTTGGATAATTCGATTATAGAACGGATATGATACAGTACATTATCTATAGGAGTTCTTCGGGTGTTATCAGTACAACCCAAATTGATACTATCATGTTCAGTGTACCGGTCTAGTACAGACTCAATAAAATTGGTAAGTTTTGGCTCCCCACAAGCTCCACTTGACAGATTTTTAAACATATTTTGGACTGGAGTTCGTAATCCCTATGTCATGGAACCCTTACAATATACCACTCCAAATTGTACATGTCGTGATCCTTCCAGAACATCAACTCTTGCATATTAAATTGTTCAAGTAATAAACGCAATGAGTGAGGTGGCGTACGTGACCACAGGCACAGAGTCCTGAAAGCTCCCCACCAGTCCTCATGGACTGGGGGAGAGTGGACAGGTGGATATAAAAACTCGCTGGCTGCGCCTGTCAGCTCATTCTATGCTCTCCTTAAGTCGCCAACTTTTCTCTCTCTCTCCTCACATGCCTCCTTACCTCTTCTCACAAAAGATCCCAGATTGGTGGAACCGGCATTGTTGATAACCAGCCTTGAGTGGTAACCACTGAGCATATTCCCTCTAGCGTCTTTAGTGGTGGTAACCTCCCTGACTTCGGTTAAAGGTGAAACCTTTTAAACGCTAGATGCAGCAACCTTCTCCTCCATCAAATTCACTCACCTCACCTCGCCTCTCACCTTAGCCACCACAGTACATATAAGATTGTTTCCAATAAAGTCAAGGAGAAGACGAGCTGCGTGATGCAAGGGACCCGGCCAGGTAGCTCTCCATCCATCGATCCCCCAACGGCATTCAACGGTCGTCGGAGGACCGAGGGAGGGTAGGGCGCCTTTATAAGGCGCCCTCCTTGCCCAGCTCGCCATTCTACCGATCTCACTCGAACTCGACGCTTTCTGTCTTGCTAGCCTTACCTTCTCCGTAACCTCTCTAACACAAAAGATCCCAAGGTGGTGCTAAAACTTTATGGCGCAAGCCGTGAGGTGATAAACCTTTCTGGGCACATCCTCTTGTATCCAACGTGGTGATAAACCTTTCTGGCCTGGCCAATGTGGTGATAAACCTTTGTGGATACTAGCTGCATCACATACGACATCTCCTTCTCAAACTCACCATCCAAAACCCCACTTTCCTCAATCTCACCACCACTACAGTGGTAACCTGACGTTCCAGCCGAAAATGCAAGAGGAATCGCAACCCTCCACCACCGACATCATGACCACCCCACCATCATTCCTCTCACGCTGCCGTCCTTTTACACCCCTGACCCTACTCTCTGGTTCTTCCAAATAAAGGCAGCGTTCTCCGCCGCCAACATCCGAGCAAAGAAGAAACACTACTGCAAGATGATTGCCCTCCTCCCCTACGAAATCCTCCTCCAAACAGCAGACATCTCGCCCGACTCCCCAACTGCCTGCAACGACATCCGCGCCCGCCTCATTGCCCTGTATCAACCCTCGAAGATCGCTAGAATCACCGCCCTCTCCCAACCGTAACAGCTGGGGGACCTCAAGCCCGCCCACCTCTTTCACCCGCTATGACACCAGCTACAAGACGTCCTCACCTCTGACATCACCTGGACCTTCTAGCTGCGTGCACTACCACCCCAAATCCAGCTATCCCTCGCCACCCACCTTGTCACGGATGACGAAGCCCTCCTCTGTCTCGCTGACACGATACACGACATCGTCACTTCCTCTCCCATCCACAAGATCCACGACCCGACGGCCGCCCCTCCTGCTGCTGGTGCCGCGTCACCTTTGGGGCTTAGGTCCGCAAATGCCGATCTCCTTGTGACTTCCCTGCCCAGGGAAATGGCACCTCCACCAGTGGAACAGCCCCATCCCCTTCGTCACAAGTGTCTTCCCCTGTCACCACTGTCGTCTCGACAGGGGTTAAGAGAGTGTAATTTTCATCTCCATCACTCTCAACCGACCCTGCCGCCGCTCCACCCAAGACCTACGCAGTCACCTTAAAACCCACCACCAGCCAAGAAGCCACTTTCTGCGACACCCTTGCTTGCAGCCGCTGTCAGACCTCAAGCCGCTCGTGTCTCAAACCGGCTTTTCATCCGCTGCAAGCGTTCAGAGCTGCCCTTCCTCATCGACACCAGGGCAGCTATCTCGATCATACCAAATAATGTTCTTCACCACCGATCCTCCTCGAACAACCAACTTCTCTACGTGGCGAATGGCACATGTATTCAGTCCTACAGTACCTACTGATCCAACGTCCACCTCAACGGCCACAACTATGAGTGGAATTTTACCATCGCCGACATGGAGAAGCCCATCTTGGGGGCCAGTTTTCTGTCGTATTTCGGCCTCCAGGTGGATATGAAGCATGCCTGCCTCATCGAACCTGCTTCCAAGAAACCAATCGCCGGTTTCATCAACTCCGCCACACCCCCATTAACCCACCCCAAGTTCGCCGCTCTACTCAAAACCTACCCACCTGAACCACGACCTGCATCCCACCTCTTCAAGGTTCAGCATTTTATCAAAACAACCGGCCCACCCATTTCCGCCAAAGCCCAACACCTCCACGCACTCCAGCTCTCTCAAGCGAAGGCCCACTTCGACCGACTCATCGCAGACAAGATTATCCACCCTTCCAGCTCTCCGTGGGCCTCCTCTCTTCATATAGTACAAAAGCCGGGCAGACAAATTCGGCCCTGTGGAGACTACCGACGACTCAACTCCCGTCCACCTTCGAGATTTCTCATCCCACTTCCATGGCGCCACTGTCTTCACCACCCTCAACATCTCCCCCCCCCTCCCCCCCTCCCCCCCTCCCCCTCCACGACATACCAAAAACCGCGATTATCACACCCTTCGGTCTATTCGGCTATCTCAAGATGGGCTTAGGACTCCAGAATGCGGCGCAAACACGGCAGATATACATGGACCAGATCCTCTGCCGTCTTCCATTCGTCTTCTGTTTCCTCGACGATGTTCTAGTAGCATCCGCCACGTCCAACATTACGACCATCTCCGTCAAGTCAAAAGTGACAAAGTCAACTCGCTCCACCAGCTCCCACGCCCACAAAACGTCCGGGAACTCCACCGGTTTGTGGGCATGTTGAACTTTTACCGCCCCCACATCCACCATGCCCGCCAACATCAACAACCTTTAATAGCCACCATTCCCCAGCCCTCCAAGAAAAACTACTCCAGGAAGATCGAATGGTCGCCCACGCAGCACCACACGCCGCCCTCTCCATCATGACTGACGCCTTTGATTGGGCCATCGGCGCAGTTCTCCAAAAGCACATCGGCAACAACACCCACCCTCACGGGTTCTTCTCCAAAACGCTGTGCTTCAGCACTCTCTGTTCAGTTTTTAACATTTAAGTTTCACTTCATTGGTCAAATCTGGGGGGGGGGCTTCTGTCAAGGTACCCTTATAATACGTATACCACTCCAAATTGTACATGTAAGATTGTTTCCAATAAATTCAACGAGAAGCCGAGCTGCATGATGCAAGGGACGCGGCCAAGTAGCTTTCCCTCCACCGATCCCCCAATGGCTTTCAACGGCCCTTCGGAGAAACGGGGGAGGGCAGAGGCGCCTTTACAAGGTGCCCTCCTTGTCCAGCTCGCCATTCTACCGATATCACTCGAACTCAACGCCTTCTCTATCGCTGTCCTTACCTTCTCCTTAACCTCTATCTCACAAAAGATCCCAACGTGGTGATAAACCTTTCTGGCCTGGCCAATGTGGTGATAAACCTTTCTGGATACTAGCTCCATCATACCCGACATCTCCTTCTCAAACTCACCTTCCAAAACCTCACTTTCCTCAATCTCGCTATCCTACAATAAATTAATCCACTAGAAATATTTGCGGGATTACATATTGATATACGGGAAGGCAGTAAATATGGTCCCTACTTCACTGCCTGTGGGTAGGTTGGTACCTTAGGTATCGCCTGTCAACCAGTGAAATCCAGTGGTTGTAGGTTAGGCAAGCCCGCATGACCGTCAGGACTTTAAGGAGAGGTATACTCTTCGCGCTGCGTACCGCCTTCGTACACTCTTGTTCCTCCTTTGCGTGCTCGTGATTATGCATTGTATGGCCTGGAGTAAGAATAGTTCAACCAGTCTATTGAATTAGTCACAAAATTCGGCTGTGAGAGCAGATACCTGTTGAGGCAGGCGGAAGGAGACACTAGACATAAACAATTCCGATGAGTTACCTGTTGGTCATTGGAATATGAGCCTGTTGGAGAAGAAGAACACGAGCCTTGTGGTAATTTTCCTTCAGGATGTTATTTTTGCTCCATTGGCGATTATTTTTCGGTCCTTTCCTATAAAAGTGGCAAAACAAATAAAGTTTGCACTATTGGTCCCACATGAACTTCATCAATATTAAAAATAAACCAATTCTCAACTTTTACCTGCGTACACGCAAAAACTTCCTCGCTCGCTTGTAAGGCGTCATAGTTACGGACTGGATTGAAGATGAAATTTTTAATGGTAATACTGGTTGGGTTCACAAACGGACGGTATTAACAATCACATGAGTCACATTTAAAAAATGTTGTTATAACTACATTATGTGGGTGTACTATAGTGGTCCAGTAAGAGTATTTCTCAAGTATTGAGTAGGTGCTACCCTAAGGCAAGAGGGATTGATTCGACAGTTTAATGCAGGTTGGTAACTAACGATACGGCCGGGTGTACGAAGTTCTCCAATTGGAAAGATCCCTCCCCCACAAGCCCTAGAGCTAAGAAAACTTTGTGGTCTAACCTACAGGTAGAATCCCGTGATTTTCCAAGAGAAAGTTTTGTGGGGTTAGGGTAGGTTTGACTTTTTATCCTTATAATAGTTATCCTCCCGGATCCACCAATCCATCCAATTCACCCTTCTTGCGCAGGTATGTACTTTGTCGAAGAAGGTACCGTCATATTTTCTCACGTGGATGACAGCGGTCGCGTAACGAAACTCAGCAAAATCGAGAAAGGCGGCTATTTTGGTGAGTTGGCTTTGGTGACGAAAAAAGCCCGTGCCGTGTCGGCTTACGCTTCTGGACGCGTGCGATTGGCTTTCGTGGACAAAGAGGCCTTTGAGAGGCTACTGGGGCCGTGCAAGGAAATCATGAAGAGGAACATAGGTCATTACCGCGATCAGTTGGCCAAGATGTCGATGCAGTGAGCAACATTTACATTCAATTCCATTTCTATATGAGTTAGGAGCCAGCAAAGTGTTGGAGAGGTATGGTGTGCGAACATGTTGCAAATTCTTCCACAACGGTTTATTAAGGGGGGGGGGGACGGTTTATTAGGGTTTTATCGAAAATAAATATTGCAGGAAGTTACTTATTATGAAGTAATTATTCTAGTCAATAATATTGCTTTAGGAATTTTAGTGTCAATTTCTACCCAATTTTTCACACAACCGAACTCATAGGCCTCCCAGATCAATTAAGTCGTTTTTAGCTCTTGAACCGATCAGAAACAAATAGGACACCCAAGCTCGGCTTTTTCGCTATTAGATCTGCATTTTTCTGTTACCGATCGACAAAGCTATTATGGCCTTCGAGATCCTGAGGGTATTAGCGAAAAAGCCAACTTCGAGACAAAGATTTGATACTTTCTATAAGCAGCTTTTCAGTCAAATTCAACATCTTCAATTTCAAATCACCTTTTCAAACTTCAATTTAAACTTTTCCAGCAGTGTAATATCATCATGAAATAGTTTAATTTGAACTTGAAAGGTTTAATTAGAAATTAAAAGCGTTTAATTTGGTAGGTATTAAGGTTGGTAGAACGAAAAAAGTTTAGGTGATTTGCCGAGAAAATGTAATTTTACAGGATAAAGCCAAGACTCACCTAATAGAAGTACATACAATTATATATTGGCCATTGTAAACATGTGGAAGGTCCACAACTCCACGAAGAAACGTACCATTTGGTAGCTATGGTATTTGGGGTAGGTGCGGATTGCTCCCATGTACAATTCTCATTTCTTATTACGCCTTTTATCATTCATTATTTATTGCGCCTACTATTGCGCTACCGTACTTCACTATAAGATTCTGATGAAATTCATATGTAGGTAATTCGTTTCTGTTATACCTATATATGCAATATATATACACGCCAAATTTCATCTCATTATTATGTACAAAGTTGGAAAATGTAAAAATGTGAAAACTCATCAATATTTTATTTGTTGTGTGTGTTCACAGAAGTGGGTCTCCATTGATGAAGAAATGATCGAGGTACCTACTTAACGTTCACAAACTACCAATAACATTGCTACAGCAAGGAGTGGGTACGACAAGCGGAGAAATGAATAAATACGACCAAAAAATTATGTCACATCAATTAGGTTATTTCGACGTTGGCAGATAACAGATTGGAGGGATAACCAAAATGAACCTCACAATAGCCCCTGTGGGATATAGATTTATTTCATAATCATAGATTAATTTCATAGCCACTTAACCTTCGATTTTCATTTTGTTTGACGACTGAAATGACGCAATCATCGTTATACACCTATCTCCAAGGAAATGTTTTCGAAGGAAAATTAACAATTCTCATCGTATTACAATTTTGGTATCAGGCCTTCAATTTAAAAATTTTCAACCTCACAACCATCGGAAAGCAGGAAATTTTAGTGTAACATCACCTTTGGTGTGTACACCTTCCTGTTCGTACAACCAATTTGGAATTTAATATAATATTGTCAGACAGAAGCTCGAATCACGTATCACGCTTCAAAAGACATCAGAAGTTTTGGCAGTTTCCAGTTTCCAGGTTTCCAGGTTCCAGTTCCAGTTTCCACCATTACCGCTGACCATCCCACCCTCACCTCGTCCTCTTAGAACTGCATATTTTGGCATTCTGTACGATCATATTTGTGCAAGCGATTTTCCCGACCCCAAGGCGCATTCCCGCGATTACTGAAAGTCATCGATGGAAAACGAGGGGAACAGTTAGCAACGTTCAGCCGAGCTGTTAGATGGGTGTTGACGATTGGAGCTACTGTGATGGCTCCTCGGAGTTAGAGACTACTCACCTCCTCTGATGTCACATTCCCACTCCGTTTCCCTTTTATCACCCCGATACTCGAGAGAATTATTCATTCCCTACCGGGAATGAATACCCCTTTTACTGGCTCTTTCGCGATTAAGGTTTATTACGGGACTCATAAAGCTTTCCTGTAACTGCCTCATTAACTTCCAGACATGGTATTCTAATTTGTATTCTGAAACTAGAACGAATGGGCATGTTTAGAATAATGAGAGACCTTTGAGGGTCTGGAAAAATGTCAGGCAAGTAAAATTTCATCAAAGATAAAGAAGATAAAAGGGGCTGGTTAATGGCATCGTTTTGGGGACCAAGATAACCCAGAGGCTCTATTTTTAGAATAAATACCTGCTACGCGAATGTGATGATTCCTTTCATACAGAAAGAAGATTATTTATTCCTAGCAGTTGTGGCGTACCGGTTTTTTGGCGCATGGTTACACATCCAGTACCACCAAGAAAACTGCATGAGAACAATAATAAAAGGGTAACGAATCGGCAACACTTCAATATTCTTGTCAGTACCATCCTCTGAACAGGACCGTTAAACAAACTTGTGCTGTCACTTACCTACCTACTTGTCATTATATCTACATTTACGAGTAATTCTCAAACCCAAATTATTACGTCCGTGTTTAAAAAGGTCGGAATAATTATTGCCCTCTCAAAACTCCTCCCGCATTTTGCGTTTCAGCCCGTTTTGAACTATTTGGGTTCCCTGCCTTTCTGTATGAATGTAGGTCTGAAAGTAAGAATGCAAATCCTTGCAAAGCGCTCAAGTATAAAACAGTGTGCATAATGAGCTGAAATTTTGAGGGTAGGAGCTCGCGCAAGTCATAAGGTGCAGATAATCCCATAAATGAGTTGGAGAAAACAGTACTGTTGAAGATTTTGTACATAAAAATATGCTGCCGAATCCCCCCCCCCCCCCCCGTATACCTCCTTCTTCTCTTCTTCATACTATTTGTTCTACCTGTTATCCTTTAATATTGCTAATGCAAGATTATTTCGATAAGGAGATTTATTGGCAATTCATTGTGTTAATTAAATGAAAATTAAACGGACAGCATGGAAAATACACCTTCTAAACTAGGGGTTGGTTTGACATGTATAAGGGCATTTAATAATAATTAGGGACACTTACTGGGGCAAAACGCTGCAGTCAACCACAAAGGTTTATTGTTTTCTGTACAGATAACCATTCTGATGTCTGGGTCACTGTTACGCAATTTTTATAACTTTAGTAAACTTGAACATCCCCCCCCCCCCCCCCCCCCGGACTCCGATGACTCACCCACCGTCAGCTTCCACCTGGAATGTACGAAGGAGACAATTTGTCTCCTAGAAACCAAATCTCCGCAAATAATACCAAAATCCAAATTCATCACTGATACCCCTTCTTCCGCCTCTCCACTCGGCGATTTCCTAAGATATTTACCGTCATATTGCCATCAAGCCCTTTTTCCTATTGCGACCAATAAAGATCTAATTTTGTTCTTTGTTGGAATCGAATCACTGCTCTACCACACACTACGACTGAGCTCCTTGACTATCAGCCCATCAGCACCACGTCATCACGTACAAACTCTCATAACGCTCGATAAGACTGGAAACAAATTCATTTACTGTGGAAAATTTTATTAGGAACCTAAATTGTGTCCTACAAATAGTAAAGGCTCTCACATATTTTTCTGCAAAGCATGCCATTAATAGTTAGGAATTTTTGCAGTACATATCTATTTCCTATTTTACTTATAATAAACGTTCTAATTATAGTGTATTCAGTCTCTAATATTAACGAACTTCCTTCTCAACATTTAATAAGCGATCGGTGAATGGGGTATGTGCATGTGTCACAAAAGTGTTTTATATTATTTTTTAATATTATATATTTTTTTCCTTTTAAATCTGGTCCCTGAGCATGGATAAGTTAACTACTTCCTAACTCAGTTCTTCTCAGGGCACGGCTTATTATATAGCTACCTGCACAGGATGGGAAAGGTAAGTGTTCCTACATGTCGCAGCTGTCAGGAGGAAGATGATGTGTATCATGCATTCTTCAGGAGTACGCAATGGACAGTTGAACGGACTTGCATACACGAAGAACTGGGAGTTTCAGCAGCCAGCTTGACACCAGAAACGGTTGTCGCCATGATGCTGCAAAGCGAGCAGCATTGGAATCACGTGGCAGAATATGTGGAAAAGATCCTGACGAAGAAGATGCAGCTCGAACGAGAGCGGCCAAGAACAGAGGGTGCGGACTGACAGAACGAAGACTGAACAGACCTCCTTAGTACTCAGCCTGAAGTAATGTGTTAAACAGTCCCAGGCTGAGATCTAACGTGAGAAAAGGGAGTTTGAGGTCCATATCCCGCCTATGGACCTCAAAAATTTCTTCACCGCCCTACGAAAAAAAATTAATTAGAACAGATTCCATTCTGAGAACTTGGATACTAACCGCACTGTCCTACGATAAGCAGTTCTTTTTCTATGATTTTTCGGATTTTTCGAGGGGTGCAATGACGTCAGAATTGGTGGAAAACGTTGAAATATGATATCAAGAGAACTATTTACCGTCGGACAGGGTGGTTGGTGTCAAAACTCTCAGGATAAGATCTACTTTAATTTAAAAAAATAAAATAAATGCTTGCCCATTTTGTTCGTGGGGCTCATTCGTTTCTTAACATCCATTCTGAATAAATTAATATCAACATAATAAATGAACATAGATAAAAGGCACTTTAAAAACAGGAAAGGACTTTGGATAAACTAAGGATCATTAAACGAATGGTAGAATTTAAGTGCAACAAGCTCATGTTATCTACTTAAAGTATGGACGCTCGCTTGCCGGGTTATCTACTAGTTTTGTTGTAACGCTGGGTCGTTATAAAAACGGGCCTTGAAAACTGGGGACCAGCCCATTACCTCCCTGGTTTGGACGCGGGATATACCCCACCATACCACCCCTCCTGCCAGCATCCCTTGGTGGCCGGAATGGAAGGGTTTCTCTTGAACCGCTATCAAGATCGAGGAGTTTAAAATTGGAGAGCAGAAAACGCTCTTCCGTTGAATCATGACGCAAGATGAACGGCGAAAGATCTTGCCGAGTTTTCTCCGAAAGCGTAAGCGGGTGATGGAGGGAAGCCACGACCGAGGAATTGCCTCAAGAGCTCTGGGAAGCAATTAAAGACACACTGCGCGCGAGCTTCTCTATGGTCCATTACTTGTTTATCCTCCTTTGAACGAGATTCGGATGGTTAACAATTTAACATTGCAATTATTTTTACTTATATGGAGGGTTCTAGGTAGCCTTAAACTTGAACGAAGGGAATATTATTGATCTGCCAAATACCTTCTACTGTTAACGGTGCACACCGTCTTGAGGTTCTTCTTTGATTTGCAGTATATAATTATAATATAATGTAATATATATAACTCCTGGGGTCTTGGGGACAATGTATAGCATAGTGTCTGTTGATAACACTACATTCAACTACATGAATGTAGTTACTTATTATTGAATTCTGTACTAGCAATCAAGACTTTATGCTGAACTCCGCGTCTTTACTCCGTCATAATAGAAGCGCTGCGAATTCTCACACAACGGCCCATTATTGTCTGCATAGATTCTGTCTAGGCCACTATTCTATACTTAAGATAATTGAAATGTCCATAACCATAGGAGCTGTTTATGAGGGTAGGTGAGGGTTGATTCCCAGGTGGCTTCACATGAAATAAATTAGTCCAGATCCTACCATAAGATTCTTCCAGGTACATGCTAATGTTTCTGGAAAACCTATACTTAGTGACCAAATGTAGAGAATAGCTGGGAAGATGGCCTACTGGAGAGTTAATGAAAATGCATTACAATTTACTAGACCCGATGATTTTTGTTGATACTGATCACTAAGATTACACACCTACCTACCATTCAAGAAGAATGTATGCATGTCTCCACTGTAACAGTTTTAGTAAATAGCAAAAAAATGCAATGTAGGAGCGATCTATTGCCCACCGCGCTACAACGGTATCTCCGTTTAAAAGCTTGGGATCAAATTTTGTCATGGTGGTGACTTCAATGCAAAAAATACGTACTGGGGCTCGCGTTTAACAACAAGGGCCCCTCTGCCACAAAAAACAGCGAGTTTTACTCCACTGGAAAATCTCCCCTCAGATACAGCCAAAATTCTAGATCTCATTGATTTCTTTGTAATAAAAGGAATATCAAGCAACGTCAGTCGCGTCGAAGACTGTGGAGTGTGGCGTGTGTGACTGTGGTAGCTCTCACAATATTATTAGTGACACGATAATACCTAATTAAAGTAAACCCCCCACGACTAGTTAGTTACACAACATTCCAAGTGGGATATATTTAGGGAGCACATATCTGCTAATATTGATTTGACAGTACCCCTCAAATCTACAGAGCAATTAGAAGATGAAGCTGAGAACTCTTATGTATTCAACGAGCAGCTTGGGTTAGTACTCCATCAGAGACTACGTATAAAGCTAATAATGTATCTTATCCCCGTGAAATCCGTGAAGTGATCAGAGAAAAGAGGAAAGCTAGACGAATATGGCAACATACCAGAGCCACATTCGATAAAACAAAATTGAATAGATTAAAGAATCACCTGGATAATTTATCGGCAGAAATGAAGCAAGAAACGCACTTAAGACTAATTCATAGTTTAAATCCGAAAAAAAGATACGGAATATTCTCTCTGGAAGATTACCAAAGCACTCAAGCAGACGAAGGCACATGTACCTCCCATTAAAAAAGATGGTGGGGAATGGGCAAAGAGCCCTGCTGAAGAGGCAGAGATCCAAAACGAAAAAAGCTCCTGGATATGATCTCATTACAGGAAATGTAATCAAGCAACTTTCACAGGAAGGCATGCGAATGCTACTGCATCTGATAAACGCGGCATTGAGACTGAAATATGTGCCCCACTGCTGTAAATCATATCTTACTGAAAGACATTTCAGAGTGAAACACGAAGGAAAGTGCTCTGATCTCAAGAAAATAAGGGCAGGTGTTCCTCAAGGAAGCGTAATTGGCGTAATTGTATACACAAGATGTACATAGAAATGAAAACACGACAATCGCAACTTTTGCTGATGATACTGACATACTTGCGGTTGGTGACTCCGTAGAGGAAGCAAATGGTAATTACAGCATTCTGTTGATTATGTAAGCGCCTGGACAAAAAATGGCGACTCAAGCTTAATGAACTACTCATCTACTATACACTATGATCTACTCATACTAACTTTACGAACACGAACATAACGATACCAGTCATGATGAATGAACAAAATATTCCCTACGCTAATACAGCAAAGTATTTAGGGATGACCCTTGATGTCAAATTAAGATGGAAGGAACATGTGATTTAAAAAAAAAATCAGTTAAATATCAAGTAAAAAAAATGTACTGGCGGCTCGGCAGGAATTCTGAACTATCTGTACACAACAAATTCCTTATCTACAAGCAAATCCTAAAACCTATGTGGACTTATGGTATCCAGCTTTGGGGCTGTACTAAAAAGACAAACAGCAAGATTATACAAACTTTTCAGAACAAGGTATAAATGATGACCTCCATCGAGACCTCAAGATGGAATCCGTCAGCGAAGTGGCCAAGAAACGGGGATTAAAAAACCACAGTCATGCAGCATGGCTATAAGAGCGAATTTTCGAAGAAATAACTGATTTTATGTAAAACTGTTTTATCTCAAGAAATAACCACGTTCCTTCATCTTCAAAGTGCTCCAGTTTGAGAACGGAATGAGATATCGCAATTCTGATTTCACCATCGTGTTCAGCGTACAAAAACCTTCAAAATTAGGTGTCACTTGTCAGACTGTTTCATTTTGGGAATTTATGGGTAATTCCCCCCCCCCCCCCCTAAAACTCCCAAAAACTCCCCCTTAGAGTGACCCGATTCTGCCCATCTACGAACTTAACCTGTCGATTGCCAAGACAGATTTTTCGTGCAAATTTGAACTTTTCATCTCAATTCTGTCGGGAGTTAACGTCTGGAATGACACATACATATATATAAATATATAAATATATAAATATTTGTTTATAACTTCGGACACAAAAAGAGGACACAGAAAGAAACTTACACTACGTCTGAACGTTTCGCACTCAGCGTCGTCGGCAGACTCATTTATATATATAATTTTTGGTGTCTTTCGGCAGTGAATTCAGGATGGTCTGAAACGGATTTTGGTATAAAAATCTTTCGGAAATTCGAGTTTTAAAAATTTTGGACCGAGAACAATAGCTCCCTTTTCTTCGAAAATTCGCTAATACGAACACCGGCTTCATGAACACATGAATCCGTAAGTTTTACGACATGGCAGCTTGACAGAACAAAACCTCTCGACCTTGTGATGTGATAATTGTAGTGATTGAGTGTTCTCTTGAGTTACAGCCACTGGGCTAAAAAATATACAAACAGTTGAATCATGTTATACCAAACTAACTTAATGGGCCAAGCTCAATTGTTATGACACTGGTATAACAAATATATCGATTATTTAAAAAAAGTCTGCCAATTCAAGTTAATATAGCTTCCTCACTTGAATCGCATGAACGTATAGAACTGTGTTGTGTTTGTTCATTTTGATACGGGACCATCTGCGATCCAACCCACGTGCAACCTCAAAATTTCTGCTCTCTACAACTATTTTTCGCGTAGTTAGAAGCGTTACAAAGTAATGGTCAAAATTTCATGTTCGCGCATGCGCAAACGAAATTTACGGTACGATTCTAATGACATTCATATGGAGTTATCAAAGTGTTATTCCTGGTCGACCTTCCAAGTTTGAACTCATTTCAACAATATTTAAGGTAGTTATATGCGTTTCAAGTATTTCACGTTTGCGCATACGCAGACGAAAGTTACAGTACTTTTTCAATGAGTTTTGTGTGGGACCATCTGTGACCCAACCCGCACCTACCGTCCAAATTTCAGCCGATTTTAACCATTGTTTTGGATAGTTATGGGCGTTACAAGGAATTACCACAGACAGACACGGAACCAACAAAAATGTTCCTTGATGTCTGAAACTCAAAATGGTAGTGGAAACTTAAATTTTGGAAGACATACTTTTTTTTACTCAATCACGAATCTACCTCGAACTACCTTTGGTAGTGAGAAAGCAAAATGTTCCTCGATGTCTGAAACGCAAAATGGTAGTGGAAATTTTCATTTTGGAGAATGTGCGCACCGATCGCCTTTTATAAACACGGACATTATAAATCCTGTCGGAAGCGCTTTGCCACGTTCCTTCCACTCGTAACTTACTTCGCCTTCAGCCGTCCTTGCTTTTTATCCTCCCTGCGTCTCCAAACAAATTCCTTTTTTTCGAGGTTACAACGAAACGTTCAGGTCTTCCGACGTCTCAAGTTTATTTAATTGTGTTCAAACTTCATTTGACATTCCATTAAGTTTTAAAGTAACAAATAAGTACGATCCAAAGCCGCATATTAATTTAGTACCAGCCCAGCAGCCACGATCGTCGCCTTGTACGCACGTGTACGCACCGGGCCCGTGAAAACGTCTTCATCTTCGGTGAGTCTGACACCTGGGCAATTTTGGATCGTACCTACATACCTTACATTGCATTATACAGTCCACGCTCATTTCAATATTTCAGTAGCTACCTACTTTGGTTTCTTTATTTTCCTACCACCAGCGCTTCAGATAGACGTTTTTCTCCTATCTGAAAAACGTGTTTTAAGTTACCGAACAGAGGAATTACATTTTATTTTGCTCAATCATTTAACATGTTTTATTTGGATAATAATTATCAACATTACAACGACGGTATTGTAATAAGAATAGTACTTCATCACCCTTTGAGGATCGTGCTGTTGAATCCATCCAGCAGCACTGGCAACCGTGGTCCGAGATCCGACCCCGGACAATGGGGAGGGCGGCAGGTCTTCAGTTGACTTGCCGCCCAGTTGATGGATGGAGGAGGTTTGGGCCTCTTCTGGCTGTGCCGTCAGGCTGCTTCTCTCCTCCCCATTGATGGTTCGAGTTCAGCTCCGGGCCCCACGGCGCCCCCATGGTCGGCCGGCCACACGCTGAGCAGTCTTTCTCCTGAATGTAGACCATATACACGCTCCTCCTGTTAGGACTCTTGTGGTCATCCGTTCAAGTATGAACTCTGGGTAGCCCACCCTTTTCAGGTCTGCTACTGACCCACCATGCCGCACACCGCACCAGGTGATGGTTGCGCCAATCACCTTTATCTGGCCAGGCTGGATGTCTGCCAATCCTGCTGCTGCTTGTAGCAGCTCATCCACCTGGTACTTACGGATCTTGGCAGTATTGACGTCAGCGAGGGATCGGGAGACAGAGACCACAGAGACGTCAATGATGGAGGCCCCTCTCGGTGTCACCACCAAGAGATCTGGCCGATAACTCCGCTCCACTAGGTTGAAGTGGGGCTCTAGCCACACCGGCAATCCTTTGCGTTGTGCATAAACATGCAACAAGTCCAGGGCAGCATTATGACGGGCGCACCTAGGTCGCACCATGAAGGGGCAGACTTGGAGGACATGAGCAGCCGTTTCATTTATGTTGTGACAACCCATTCGACAGTGATGGGTAGTTCCGGTACGCTGACCCCTTGAGCGCCTCATCCTGGTGGGCAGAGAACCAGAGTGAACCTTCACCAGACCTAGGGATTTCCAGCCGTGTATTCTTTCTGACGGGTTCCTGATCCATGCAGTGGTACTATGCAGCCGCTGTGCTCTGGCAATCCGACGGTCGAGTCGTGTTGACCATTGCTGTTGCTCACTCCGCTGCTGTGTCCTCAAAGAGCTGCGTGCGGACATTGCCTAGCCTGTTAGATCTTATTGAAGGTATCTGGGTGAGCAGCTCCATCACGCCCATGCCCCCATCACCTACCGGTCCGTGGATATACGCATTAGCAGAGTCGAATGGTAGTCTCAGCCATTTTCTGATGTGGCCTCTGATTGCCACATCCATTTGCTTCAGGGTAACAAGCATTGTATTCCCCAGTACCAGTTGATGCGTCATTGATGGAATTCCGTGATCCCGCAAGATCACCAGCTTTTGTAGAGGCTTCAGGGGGGCTCTGTCAATTCTCTCAAGCATGGACGCTACTTTGCTGGATGTATTGCGACATACGCCCTGGGCTCCAAATGGGACCCCCAGATATGTCCATCGAACATTATGTGGAGAAGCTCTTAAGTATTCACCATCAACGTCAATGGCTAAGCCTTCCATTGGCACCGCTAGTCGGCCACCTCTTGGCACCAGGGGAAGGTACAGCAATTTTCTGAGATTGAGGTTTAGTCCCCCACGAATCCAAGGCTTCCCTGCCTTCGATAGTGAGGACCTACCTACCTACATAGTACACTACAATCATGTACTGCCTACCAACGAATACCCGAAATTACCTTTCTTCTTTCTCTTCTTCTTCTTTCTTTGAATCCAAAAGTATCTGAGTGCAACACACCCGATATCGCAATACTGTGCGTGATTTGAATCAATGTTCCGTTTCATTGTGCACCATCCACGCTCATGTTGATGGCGAGTCCTATCAAATTTCAGTTTGTTTCGAACCTATTGTGAACGGATGAAAACACATCGCCACAACCACGACATATTACCCAACATTCCACACGTAACAACTATACTAAACGTGCGGGTTCCGACTGGACCAACGACAAATTTGGAAAGAAACGCCATAATTCAAGAACTCGATATTTACCTAATTTGAAATACTTTTTTTTAAATCTACCTACCACTCATGTATTTTCCCCTAATAAGCTAGTGGTCTAATAATGTAATTCTCTAAGTAAACCTATTGGTTTTTTTTTAATAACGAACCTTTGGAATCGAGCATGATTTGTTTTAACCCACATTAAAATTTGAAGGTTTCCGTTTCAAGGTACGCAGAATCCGAAAATGGAATTAAAAAATTTCTTTCCGCCGGGCGTATGTCGCACTTTTTTTAGTTACCATGAACTGAAATGAATGAATTTAGGTTTGTAGGTCCTATTTGGCGTCTAGCTGGTCCTCAAACCTCGGCGTTACTGTCAGTCAGCTACAAGAGTTGAAACTTCCAGGACGCCGTTTCCTCGGATTTTCGTAGGTTTTTAAATTGATTTTGAACTAGCCGTTCACTCAGAGTAAGGCCCCGAAGTTTGCATCGAAGTCTTCAACATGATCGAGAATGAAACAGTACATACATCCAGCCTGGGTACATTTGGTAGGGAACACCTGATTATAATCACGATTGGCTGTATGAAATCGAGTTGTTTCTTCCGTGAAATTATTTCATTTGATGAACGATCGTTATTTTGGAATTTATGAAAGGGGCTTTTGTAACTTGAACAAACGTTATAATTCATTAATAACAACAAACAATTACCTACCTAGGGCACGAGAGCAGGTATTGTCCACAGAAAACAGTTGTCGATGCAGAAGGGGCATTTATAAAGGTAAACAATACTGCGTAATAATTCGCTGCACTCTTAGTTGTTCAATATTTTGGTTCATTATTTTCAATAATGAACCTTTTGGAACCTAGCCTGAGAAGTAAAAAAAAGATTTAACCCCCTCAAAATTTGGTGGTTTTAGTTTCAAGGTAAGAACGGAATAAAAAAATGGAATAAAATGGAATACAAAATATCTGGTAACTTTCCTTAGTTACTGTGATGATCCAGCGGGAGCTATATTTAGGAATGAGTACACGAGACTGCTTGAGTCGGTTGGTGACTTGATGAATGCATATTTATTAGTTAATTACAACGCCTTTTATACCCCTTGTTACAGACCCGGAGGGGGGTAGGGGAACCCCGCTCCGGGAAGCCGCCAAGACGCGGCTTATACCTTAAGTGACGCTAGTTACATTGGTAGGTAGGGAGCAGCCGATCACCACACTGCTCCCCCCAGAATTGGAGTTAAATACTGCAATTATAAATTTATTTTTCGACGGTGAATCGTGTTGAGGCGTCGGTGGAGGTAGAAGAGGCTGCGTGTTGTCTTGGTTTGCTGTTGCGGTGGCATCCTGTATTAGCGGCGGCTGCGGTGCGGGATCCGTGAGCGTGCTCGGAAGTGGGAGCGTGCTTGGAGGTGGTTCCGCTGGTAATGTCGGGGGTCTCGTCTGTGAGACCTCTGGAAGGGGCGGCTGGCGGGAGTGACTCTGCTGGGCGGCGAGGCAGGAGGTGCCGGAGCAGGTGAAGTGGGCCACACTTGCGGCGTAGCTGCAGCGGTTGGCGGCTCCTCTTGCGTCCTTTTGTTTGTTGCCTGGGCCCCAGTGGTAATGGTGTCGGGGGATACGTGTACCCCGATGCTCTGTAGCTGGGGGCGGCGGCAGCCGTGTGTGCAGCAGTCGGAGCACTTCCCGGCAAAAGGCGGGAGCATCAGTGTGATGGTTTGCTTGTGAGTGGCCGTAGCATGAAGTGGGTTGATTCCCTGTGGTGGCTTCATCTTGTGATTCATCGGGTTGATGAATGGCCGAGGTGGTATAGGGGCGGCGTTGTCCCGTGTTGTTGCCATAACTTTTCGTACCGTCGTGGTCGGAGGATGATGGCTCGGAGGTGAAGGCGTTAATGTGAGGTCCCTCAGCAGTTGCTGCTTCGAAGCGAGTTTCGGAGGTGTGTGTGGTGCCATTGTGAGGGAAAATGACCTTCGTGGGTCGCGGTCCGGGTTGGCCAGCGGAAGAATTCGGTTGGCCCGCGGAAGAATTCGGTTGGCCAATAGGGAGCGAGATTTCTTGACCAATCGGAGTTGAGGGAGGCGGTTGTGTGAACAGGTCCTCTGGAAGTCGTGGAGTCGCCGAAAAAGGTCGCTGTGAAGGCGAGTAGTCGTCGAGGCCGGGCCTGTTGCGGAGGCCGAGAAGAAGGCCGTTGAGTTCCGATTCCCAGGTTCTTGACGAGGAGGTAGCGATGATAGCGTCTTTTAAGGCACAGTGTAGGTGTTCCACGAGGCTATGTTTGGCTAGAGTATCGAGTAATAATTTTACATGCGTAAAATGTTCTTCGATATCTTTGGAGGCTACTAGAGGATCGTCTTTTTCGCCGATTCCGCAGCGGAAGAAGGTACGGGCGAGTTCAAACGTAGTAAATGTGGTCGTCCTGAAAGGTACAGTTGTGAAGTTCCGGAGGTGCGGCACCGTGCATCGATCGGGGACAGTGAGCCTGCTGAGGGCGTGGTAGTCTCCGACGGGGCGAATATCTCCTTCTGACTTCGGTACGTCGTGTAGAGGGCTTGACCGAGGGGCCTCTGACGGTTCCATAATGCCGGCGTTTCGGAGTTCTGCGTGATATGGCGGGCCCTTCGTTACTATATGGTGTTCGATTGGTGCTTCGCAGGGAGTTTTTGAAGGAGCGTGTGCGTCTAGTAGTGCCTGGAGGTAGGGTGTGTTATCTGAGGTCGCACAGCTGAAAATTCCCGGGCGTACGAGGCTAGTGGCTGCGTTGATGAGGCGGGCGTTCGGAAGGTCAACAAGGAAATCGGGGCCGAGGATCGGTGTTGAGACGTCTGCTACGGTGAATGTCCTTTCATAGGGCGGTAGGTGTACCGAGGCGCAGTGGTTGTCGTATGTGTCGATCTCCGAGCTTTTAGCCGTACGTAGGGTGCCCAATTGTGTTCCTTTTCGATGACGAGCGTCGGCGTTTTCCGTAGGTTGGTTTTGCCAGGTGCAGGGTTTGATGCATTTTTTCGCTCGGGATCCCCATCTTCTATGGTAGAAACAGAACTTCTTGTTCGGTCGTTGAGGGGATGATTGTCGCTGCGTAGAAGGCCGCATTCGTTGGCGGTGCTGGATCACTTGAACTTCCTCGTCGACGGTAGCCACACGAGGAGGTGTTACGAAGGGTATAAGGCGGTCGGCGGCCGCGGCGAGCTTCGTGATATCGGGTTCTACGCTAGCTGCGATGTGAAGGCGAAGGCTCTCAGGTAGAGATCGTAAGAAGAGTTGTCGGAGAAGCGAGGTCGGAGTTTCCGAGGGAAGAGCACGTTGAAGGCGTCTGGCGAGGGCCGAAGGCAGCTCGTTTGTCACCGAAGGCTGAAGCAGAGTGAAGAGCTGGGAGCCATCTGAGGGTGCATGAGCTGTGATAAGCCGGTCTTTCAACGTCTGGTAGCTTGCAGAGTGTGAGGCGACGATGTCGGTACAGATGTCCGCGTAGCGAGGCTCGAGCGCGAGGAAGGCACGGGTGAAGCGGGCTTCAGAAGTTTTCAAGCCTTACTGGGCGAAAATAAGTTCGAGCTGGGCAAACCAGGCGTGCGGGAAGTCCGGGTCAAAAGGCCGCAGTATGAGAGGTGCTTGTGCCGTCTCAAGTGTCTTCGTAGCTCTGGTCTCCATTTTTCTTCTTAGTTGTTCTCTTGTGGTAGATCTGAGGAGTGTGTGCTCCGTTGGTGGTCTCTCTCGTTAAGTAGGCAGCGGGAACGACGAGAAGTTCTCTGATTGGTTCGCTGGAGAGACGATAGCTGGTTGGTCGCTTGAGAGAGGACGCTGATTGGTCGTGACGAGTGGTGGGGGGTTCGCTGTCGATCGCAAGAGGACGATGGTTCTTAAAGAATCGGTTCAGTCCGAAAATGGTCGGGGCAAGGGTAAGTTGCTCTGACGTTGTGCGAAAGTCCGAGGTGGCTGAAACTGAAAGGCTGAAACAGACAGTGGTCCTGAAAAGGACCTTTGTAAGTCCGTTGAAGGTCGAAGCGAATGTGCGTTTTAAGCCGTCGCTGGAAACGAGAATGCGGGGCGCTATTCGCAGAGGGCAGGAAGCCGGCGAAGGTGCGTAACGAGCCGTCGCTAGAGGCGAGAAGGCGGTATGTTGTTCGCAGAGGGCAGGAAGCCAGCGAAGGTGCGCGTTGAGCAGTCGCTAGAGGCGAGAAGGGCGAGTCGCTGTTCGCAGAAGCTGGTAGCCGGTGAAGGTTGCGTGTTCGTCGTCGGGGTGACCAGTGTGATGATCCAGCGGGAGCTATATTTAGGAATGAGTACACGAGACTGCTTGAGTCGGTTGGTGACTTGATGAATGCATATTTATTAGTTAATTACAACGCCTTTTATACCCCTTGTTACAGACCCGGAGGGGGGTAGGGGAACCCCGCTCCGGGAAGCCGCCAAGACGCGGCTTATACCTTAAGTGACGCTAGTTACATTGGTAGGTAGGGAGCAGCCGATCACCACAGTTACCATGAACGCAAATTGATGAAATTTGGTTTGTAGGTCCCACTTGGAGTCTAGTTGGTCCGCGAACCTCAGTGTTACTGTCAGTCATAGCTAAGGCGTGAAAAAGAGGGGTTGACGTTTTCAGAACGCCGCGCCGTAGCTCAAAAACGTTTAATAGAAGGTTTCTAGGTTTCAATAGAAGGGTTCTGTATGGATTTTCTTACGTTTTTAAATTTATCTCGATCTTGAGAATTATTTGAGACCACCCGGAGCATTGTCCGTCCAGCCGTCACCGAAAAGCTTCGTCAACACGATCGTGAATTAAACTGAATAAATCCAGCCCAAATTATATCATTACTTGGGAACACCTGACATGCATCTGTCACATGCGTTCGGCTGTGAGAAATCAAGTTAGTTGTTCCGAGATATTATTTAGTTTGAAGAGTGATGGTTATTTTGGATTCTGGTGATAGGTACCTACTTCTGTAACTTGAACAAACGAGGTACTTCTGTAACTTGAAGCTTCATGAATAACAGCAAATAATAATGTTATTGATATAAGAGTGATTCCATTGGATATATACCTATGACGTGCCCGGCTGGCTCCAGTACTCGATTTAGAGCTCTCTTGTGGGAGGCGCGAGGGTAGATATTGACCCCAGAAAGCAGTGATCTAGGGTTTTCCTTACGTACCACGAAACAATTGGTTGCTTATGCAGTTGTAATTGCCGAGCGTTAAAGACTTATACTTCGAATCTGGTGGTATTTTTGTCGTGTCTGTTTGCGTGTGTGTGTGTCTCTGTGTGGGTCGGTAGGTAGGATGTTATGTATCCACCACAAAAACCGACCGTACTAATTCAGGTATTACGATATAGGAATTCAGTGAGTGATCTACGCAGGAGGGGTTTCTATCCGGGAAAATAAAAAACCCGTTGTTTGTTTGTCTTGAGTGTTATGGCATGCTGTTATATTTATTGTTTGTTATTTCGTAGATGTTTTGATGTCGTGCAGGTTCATAAAGTTATAGAGCTCCTTCAAATCAGATAATGAAAGATTATTTATTTGAGAATGGTGAAGAGGCAATTATGCCTGAAACAAACCGCTATTTATTGCTTTCAACGTGTCAATAAGTGTGGTGCCAACCTACCAACTGAACACTAAAATAATGCTCTGAGATACATGAGGTTAAAATTTCCGGTGGTTTGAGGGACATTGTTTATTGTTTATTGTTTATATACGGGCAAGCCCAATTACTGGAAGTAAACACAATAATAATAACACTGATTATATGTACATCTAGCTTGCAAATTAGATAGGTGGTGGGTAGGTAAATATATCACAATATAGGTATATCACTAATAACCGAAAGCAATGCTAGTAATTTGGCGCAAAAACCTTCCGAAGAGGCTTAAGTGTATAGAGGTACTCTGTGAAGGTGAGTATTGTTTCTGGATGTACACGTTGCGGAGGAAAAGGCTAATACCTGAACTCGTCAGGAAGCAATAAGAATAAATAAGTGGCGGATAATTACAATTAAGCAGTAGTTAGAGAGCAAGAGAGGGCTCAATGAATTGTAGAGGATGAGGATCCCGTTTTCCCGTAGAGACCAAAGTGATTCTAAACTTTTAGCATAATGAGGGTCCTAGCGTTTTTCAAATGAGACGAAAGCAGCTGGCCTTGTTACATTTCTAAACTTCTTCGGTTGGCATTTATTTACTTTCATTCGCCTTCCCAAGCACACTTCATTAACATCGAGCAAAAAAACACATAAAAGGACCAATGCTTTGAATGCACGTACGTAACTAAACTATTAGAGAAAAACGCGATTTGAATTTTAATGAACTGAGTGAATGAAATTTTAATGTCGTAAAACAACTATGCAGTCGATGAAAAACGCTGCATAAAAATGTTCTTCCTACTTATTATTTTCCGTATAGATAACCCATCTATCTGGATAAACTTTCTGTACGGTATACGTCATACGCTTGACTTGCCCATAACTATTCGAAAGAACGGTACGGATGTGGTGACAACCTTGATGGATGGGTTCATATTGTGATGAAACCACTAAAACATCAGGTGTTTCATTTAGCTACCAGTGCGCAGCTCCCATAAAAGTTGTTGTTTTTGAAAATAGAACGGATGACTGTTCACTGTTATTGTTGTGAGTTCTTACAATTTATTTTTGAACAGCGGTACACAGGTTTTTCTAGGTCAGGGGCGCGACATGATCTCACCGAGGGGGAGACTGTTCTAAATACCACGTGTTCAATATAATTTCGGATTTTGGTTTATTATTTTTTTTTGCTATCTGGGTCTGAAGTACTTCTTGATAGATATGGAATATGAAGATTGGTATTCGGTATTTGAGCCAACCAGTGAGCTACTTCCCAACGAACCTACATGTTAGATCTTGTGACTCTTCTACCACTAACTTGTGCTAACCGGCCGATTTCATTGAAAATTTCAAGAAATGGCGGAGTCGGAATTTTCGCATACAGCCTGAGTATGCGCAAACGACGAAACACCTGAATGAATGAATTTTTTACCCAAGTATCAAACCGTAGGTGGTATTTATTTGATGGGCAGGTAATAATATTAGGGAGTGGGTTATCTATGTGTAGGTATCGCAGAAAGTAGCAAAATGTTTGCATACACCAGCTAATTATATCAATATTATTGTTTATATTTTATTTAGATTATTTATTTATTTTTTCTTGATGGGATTTGTGGATAATAGGTACGTTTCAAATAATGAACCGAGAATATAATCATCTCGTCATTTCAAATACTAATATTAGGTAGGTAACTCAATTATAAACGCAGGTATGTTCCAGGTTCCATAAGGAAGCGTTAATGCAATAGGCACCTCACACTTTGTTCTGTTTTCAAATTCTGTTTCGTACTGAATTAGGAAAACGTCGGATTATGTAGGTACCGATAAGATATTTTTAACGGAGATATCGAGAATTTTATTCCCATTTGTCACAGTTTCATCCCTATCCAAGGATTTTGGCGGAAGCTGTTGAGCAGCTTCGCCAAAGTGCTTGAAAATGAAAATGTCAAGGGAATCTTACATCTTCAAAGGTGTAAAGGCGCCGTCTTGAAAAGAGAGGATTTATCTTGTTTTGAACACCCTGGGTCTAGTTTCCTCTATCCAATGATAAAGAATATCCTCTGTACTATAAAAGGAAAAGCAGACATTTCAGCTTCCTAGTTTCATTCTTCCAACGTGCTCGTATTTTACTTCATCATCTCCAGTGAAGACCGTTTAAAAAACGTGCCCTTTCAACAGTTTATGATTTTCTGTATTGATAAACCTTGGTCTATTGAAACTTTAATTAAGAAAAAAATTATATTACGGGTAGGTGCGAGTTGGTCCTCCGTAAGTTAGTCTCATATAAACTTGAAGAATGCATTCGTGCTGTGCATTTGTAAAGGGTTCCCTGAAAAACGTCTACTTGATAGCCAAATATAGGGTAGTTGGTGCTGGCTTACAGGTGTTCATGAATCCCAACAGAGTACTGGGTCAGTGCTGGTATTGACTGGTCTGGCACAAATAAGTAGGTGCTGTCAGCGACTAACTTTTAGCTTCTTCGTGAGATGAATAGCTAGTAGGTAGGTACCTTCAGTGGCCGTCTCCCAAGGGTAGAGCTGAGGCGGTTCTTTATTCTCAATGAAGAGCATGCTTCTCGTAATTGGAGATCTTTCAGACTTCTTCGTTTGTATTGACTCACTCAGCTTTTCTTAATTCTCTCCGTTTGCCTGGCGCTTCCACAAGAGGAAAACACTTCACTGATTAGAGTCATTGCCGCAAAACTGCCGTTCTTTAGAACCCCGAGAGTCAATTCACTTTTCAAGGGATGAAGTGAGAGATCATCCTTGATTACTCTATTATTCAACGATATCAGTATAACCGGTAATCTCTACAACTTTTAGCTTTCCGAGTCATCATCTCTCAATTTACATTCCATTTCATATCCCTTGAAGCCCACACTCCCCCTAACCACAAAACTGTACCAATTTACATGACCCATTCACTTGATAATGGCAAAGCAGGTACAAACTAAATCACTCGCGATGAAATCGTGGAAACCCATTTAAAATAAATCGGAGTTATTGAAAGGATGTATACTTCCATTAACACACGAAAAAACGTGAAAAATACACTGTTGTAACGGTTTCGGTGATCAAACCATCGTCAGTAACAAACAATAATAGTTAATAATAGTTATTGTTAATAACAATATACTGACGATGGTTCGATCAGAAACCGGTATAACAGTGTATTTTCGTGTATTACTTCGGTTTTCTTGTATTAATTCGTGTATTGTTTCGCGTTTTTTCGTGTATTAATGGAAATAGACATCCTTTCAGTAACTCCGTTTTTCTTTGCAATGCAGGTACCAGGTAGTTATCGAGTTTAGAAGCCTCTGAATTCCGTTTGATTCAGCACTGTGGAGATAAACATAACAACCATTCGTAACTCTGTTTTGCGTAGAATCTGAGAATTCGGCTTGCCTGAAGTTTAGGGTGGGGACGACCCCGGAAACTGTTCATGACCCTCAGCCAATAGGGACGGGTGATAAAAATACAGTCCACGGTTTCAAAAATCCATAGCCCTGCGATTTCTAGTAATGGGATATAGATTTTGACTAATACTGCCGAGTAGCTTATGCTTTAGACTCAGGCGGAATTCGTCACTGTGAGTCTGAGTGTTCGTTTCGTATCAATGACCCTCCATATGGGTCTACGTAGACCATCGGAATTTGCTGTATAGTTCATGATGTACAACGGTGTCAAGGAAATATCAACGGTATACTAGTTGGACCAAGAGTATTCGATTGGTGAATAAGTTAAATCCGATGATCTTTATCTCGACCTTTCAACTACTTTCAATCTTTAACCCTGAGAACGATCGAAGTTTTCAAATGTCGACCAAAACCAGAGAGGAAAAAATTCCGCATCAGACATCGCTTCAATTCTCTAACGAGTCAACCGCGAACAACAAACCCAATAATTTGCATCCCGAAGGAAATATTTTGGGATTGGCGGCAAGCGGGTGGAGGATGAAAATGAATCAATAACGCTCATAATGTTCAACTGGGCGTAAAAGGGTGCCGACTGGGGGAGGAGCAACATTTCATTTTCCAGAGACTGCTGTAGATGGGGAGGAGGAAGCGGGACGAGGGGTTGGAGAAGGGGGTTATTTGTTAATTTTCCACCTGACAGGCTGATTCATGTGCCTGTGCCGATTGATTCATCACCCACAAAACGATTTGCCCGATGGAATTGGAACTACTCCAATGCTCTCGCCTCAAGCCGACAATACTCGTTTTTAAGAGAAATTTTTTTTCTCACTCATTTCGGAAATACCTGCATTTCCCCTCCACCCGCCATAAAACAGGTCTGGAATGTCAACGTGGAGGCATTTCACAGATTTGCCTTCAATACACAGCACATGAGATTAGACAACCCGGCAGAACCCAGTCAAATGAGACTTTTAGCACGCAACATACTTTTGCGACGTCATACCTACCGGCTGCAAATTATTACACAAAGCTTTATATTATTATTTACCTGTATAGATGCCCCTTCTGCGTCGATCTCTGTTTTCTGCGATGAACACCTTCCCTCGTGCTTCTCCCAGGAAAGCCCTAAATCGAGTAGGTACTGAAGCCAGACGAGAAATTATAGTTTCATAAATATGCGATGGATTCAAGAATTCTGTCACTATGGAAAAAATCATCCATTATCATTATCATCATTTCTGGGGTTTCTACCATTTGGGGTGGAGGGGGGTATTTTTTGTTATTCATGAAGCATATTATTTGTTCAAGTTACAAAATTCCCTATCAACAAATTCCAAAGTAACCATCATTTTGGTTTATTATTTTCAATAATGAACCATTGGAATCGAGCATAAAAAAAAAGAATGCTAACCCCCCCTCAAAATTTGATGGTTTACGTTTCAAGCTATGTAGAATCCAAAATGCAATAAAAATATTTCTGTCTGTCCGCCGTACGCCGTACGGGCCACTTTTCTTGGTTACCATGAAAAAAAATTGATGAAATTCGGGTTATAGGTTCCGTTCGGGGTCTAGTTGGTCCTCGAAGCTCGGCGTTACTGTCAGTCATCTCTAAGGGGTTCAAAATAGGGCTTGACATTTTCAGAACGCCGTAGCTCGAAAACGTTTGATAGAAGGGTATGATTTTTTTTAGGTTAATAAATTTGTCTTGAGCTAAACAATTTTTTGAGACCACCCGGAGCATTGTACTTCCAGCCGTTCATGTGCACCAAAAAGCTTCGTCAACACGATCGTGAATCAAACGGTATAAGAACGGCCGGGATATTATCGCTAGGGAGCACCTGATCATAATCAAGGATGGCTGTATGAAGTCGAGTTGGTTGTTCTGGGATATTAGTTCATTTGATAAGTGATGGATTATTGGATTTTGTTGGTGGACGGTACTTGTGAAACTTGATCAAACGTTGAAGTATTATTGATGGGGAAATTATTACACAACGGCAAATTATTACACAAAGGTAAATTACTAAACAACTTGTAAATTATTACAGAAAGGTAAATTATTACACAACGGTTCATCTACCAAGAAGGGGCTGGATTTGGTGATAGGTGCTTGTGAAACTTGAACAAACGTTGAAGTATTATTGATGGGTAAATTATTACAGAAAGGTAAATTATTACACAACGGTTCATCTACCAAGAAGGGGCTGGATTTGGTGATAGGTACTTTTGCAACTTGAACAACCGTTGAAGTATTATTGATGGGCATGTTATTACACAACGGTTCATTATACTTGACCACGAGGTTAGGTATTGACCACAGAAAACAGCATCTATTTCACTCCACATCAACAATTTTCCTTCAGAACTTCATTATTTGCGTTTCGTTTAGCCATTTTAGTTATTATTTGTCATGGACAGAATTATTTTAGCAACATTTAACTCGTGATGTACGTAGGTACATAGTAACGAGTATTTCAACAGCAGGATGAATGAATTGTATACATCACCAGGGACGCGCTAACAATCGGGAATTGGCCCGAGATAACATCATTGCTAGGGATCACCTGATTATATTCACAGAGTATGAAGTCGAGTTGGTTGTTCTGTGATATTATTTCATTTGGAAAATGATGGCTCTTTTGGAGTTTGTTGGTAGGTAGTGAAACTTGAGCAAACGTTGAAGTATTATTGATGGGTAAATTATTACACAACGGTTCATTATACCATCTATGTAGAAGGGGCTGGAGTTTGTTGGTAGGTACGTTTGCAACTTCTTTCAGTCCACATCAACAATTTCACTTCAGAACTTTATTATTAGCGTTTCTTTTTGCCATTTTAGGTACTGTTTGTCATCAACAGAATTATTTTAGCAACATTTAACTCGTGATTTAGGTAGGCACCTAGTAACGAGTACGGGGTTAGGTACTAACCTACGGAGGTTCTGCGATCTACATAATATGTATATAGTAGTAAGTACATATTATATTATATATACGGGTTATCTATACAGAGAGCTGTGATCTGTAACAGAAGGGTATTCTGTACAAAATAATAAACCGTTGTGCAGGGATTTGCAGCGTTTTTCAAATGAAATAATAACACGGAACAACCAACTTGGTTTCATACAGCCATCTGTGATTATAATCAGGCGTTCCCTAGCAATGATATTATCTGGGCTGGATGTATACCGTTTACGTTCATTCACGATCATGTTGATGAAGCATTTCAGTGCAAACCAGGGCCTTACTGTGAATGAACGGCTAGACGTACAATGCTCCGGGTGGTCTCAAAAAATTCACATTTCCAAGAAAAAGGTTTGATACCGATGATTTTGGCCCTTGGAATTAATAACATGTTATTTGCAAGAAGAAAAAAAAATCAAAATTTTACTTTGAAATCACAAACAACAAGAAAACTCAAATACATGCTCACACATACCTACACAATAGCTTGATTAGAATGCCCATCCTTATTCTGAGCCTATGTAAGGTCGTCCTGGTTCTTCTAACGATCTAGTTTATTAGAAATTAAGATATCAAACACTAACGTGGCAACATATGGAAAAACAGCGACAAAGTAAGTATAACAATTTATTGAAAGAATTATTTTTAACTGCTATTTACTTGTTTGTTGATTTATTCATTATAACTGTTTCCTAACCCTAATCTGTATGATTAATTTCGTCCTTTCTTCAACCCTCCTCTTCCTAAAAGAGGATAAAATGATTAGTAATATAATGTTAGTATTAGATTAAACTGATCAACCGATTTTTTAATCGAATACAATAGGGAAATTCAATTCAGTTCTGCTTTCCGACCATCGGACCATCGGAGTCTTTCTTCCGACCATCCAGACCTGAACAGCGTGGTAATGAAATGTGTTTTTGACGAGGCGATTGCACAGAAGAAGATAGGCGAACCATAAAAGGAAATAGCGAGCTAAGTGAAAAGAAAAAAGTCTCCGCTGGGCCCATTAATATAACGGATGGCCTACCCGCCTCTCATTGTTCTTCAGGCATTGTTCTTCGCTCAAGGGCCAACACGTCTTGCCTCCGGGTCCCTCAGCAGTTCTATCATTTAGCTCTTGCTGTGATTCAGTTTTGATAATCTCACCACGAATGTTGCTACCATTATTTTCATCTCTTGAGGCCACCCGAGATGTGGATCTACCTTCCACAATAGTTAGGTATCGGTTACTATAAAGTACGTTTAATTAGTTGACGAACGTCCGCGAGGCTCTTACTTAGAGTCGAGTGACATTTGCGGGTGGCAATCTATTTTATATATATAAATATCTTCTAACAAGGGGAAGCTACACTGGCGCAAGCGCGAATTTCGATGCTAACCCCTGTGCTCAGGAAGTTGGAGTTTTGGTTAAAAGTTTTGTTGATGCTCATTCTGTTGATGCGAGCGTTAGTAGATTTGATGTTTTCAAACGCAAATGAAGACGTTCTCTTGTACGAACGGGTTTCATCGTTTGAATTCGTGGGATGCTTCCTATTTTCGGGAAACTGCATTTCATTCGTTCGAATCGTCTGGGGTTCGTATTCGGTTGAGAGCCGAACTAGATAAAACCCGAGAGCCTCGGAGCTCGTCCGCGATAAATGTTTGCCGATGACCCAGCCACAAACAAATCTAACGAACACGGTAATCCAGTAAAATTTTATTGAGAGCTCCCTGGAATTGGTGGGTTGGTGCATCCGTTTACCTGTTTTTATCGTCATTCTTGTTTTCATTCCTCTCTTTTTTTGCTTTGTCTCTTCCAAGAAAGTTTAACTTTTATGCTCCGTGTAATACAGATCCCGCGTGCGTTTCTTACTGTTCCCTATATTGACTCTTGTTCCAAGAAGCATAAGGGGCTCTGGCAGAAAGTTTTCTAGGAAGCGAGCTGAAAAAACTTCATGTCTAGATCAATGATGGTACAATGCTCTCTATCAAAGATATCAATCAACATCATCTGTGGTGATACATAGTTTGTTGGTAAGTAGGAAGCACCAATATCAAAGATGATTTCTATAAATTCTATAACTGCGTCTTACTAACTATGACCCGTGTGTGGCTCGCACCCCAGATGGGGCTAGAATGTATATTTACCTAATCTGAAATAATTTTTGACATTTTCATGTCTTTGCCATGGCACATAGCACAAAAACATGTTTAATGTTTTAGGGCTGGGGGTCATTCTGTGAATTCCGACACGCAAATATGCAACGTTTTTCATTGGTTACTACACAGTTACTACCTTCTGTTGTAGCAACCATAAAGAATATCGCACTCGAAAGAAACAAGAGTCAATAGCTACGTTTTTCATTGGTTACTACACAGTTACTACCTTCTGTTGTAGCAACCATATGTTGATGGCGAGTTCTATAATAAGTACAGTAAATGCAACATTATACTTGTAGAGTTCAGTGAAATTGTGGCTTTCATTTCTATATCTAATTTCTCCCTTGCGAGGGAAAAACATTAAACATGATTTAATGTTTTTCCCTCTCAAGGGAGAAATTTGATTAGTCAATTTGGTTATAATCACCTTCCTCTACCTCAAGACGCACTGGGAAAAGCTGAAAAGTTGCTTTACGGATGAAGAAAAACACGTGAAAGAAAAAGTTTCCCCTTTTTTGTATTGCCTCCCAGCCCATGAAACATATCCATGTTAGAAGGAAAAAACGCATCACCATTGAGCGAATTTTTGGGGTACTGTACGAACTGTCGTACATTTACAATGGTTTTTCATAAAGTTGAAGACTTTCGCCTCAAACTTTTTTTGTGCTATGTGCCAGGGCAAAGACATGAAAATGTCAAAAATTATTTCAGATTAGGTAAATATACATTCTAGCCCCATCTGGGGTGCGAGCCACACACGGGTCATAGTTAGTAAGAAGCAGTTATAGAATTTATAGAAATCATCTTTGATATTGGTGCTTCCTACTTACCAATTTAGGCGAAAGTCTTCAACTTTATGAAAAACCATTGTAAATGTACGACAGTTCGTACAGTACCCCAAAAATTCGCTCAATGGTGATGCGTTTTTTCCTTCTAACATGGATATGTTTCATGGGCTGGGAGGCAATACAAAAAAGGGGAAACTTTTTCTTTCACGTGTTTTTCTTCATCCGTAAAGCAACTTTTCAGCTTTTCCCAGTGCGTCTTGAGGTAGAGGAAGGTGATTATAACCAAATTGACTAATCAAATTTCTCCCTTGAGAGGGAAAAACATTAAATCATGTTTAATGTTTTTCCCTCGCAAGGGAGAAATTAGATATAGAAATGAAAGCCACAATTTCACTGAACTCTACAAGTATAATGTTGCATTTACTGTACTTATTATAGAACTCGCCATCAACATATGGTTGCTACAACAGAAGGTAGTAACTGTGTAGTAACCAATGAAAAACGTAGCTATTGACTCTTGTTTCTTTCGAGTGCGATATTCTTTATGGTTGCTACAACAGAAGGTAGTAACTGTGTAGTAACCAATGAAAAACGTTGCATATTTGCGTGTCGGAATTCACAGAATGACCCCCAGCCCTAAAACATTAAACATGTTAAAAACTGTCACGAAATTGCGTAACGAAATTGTGTTACAGTGCCTTTATAATGATTTCCGCTTACAACGACCCCGTTGTTAGGTTTGTTCATTTTCTACACTTTTTAACCCACAAAAATCATTCACCACTCGTTGGAAAGCTCTCGATTTAACGAACATTTTCATGTTCTCCATAACATATTGACTATACGAATAGCGGAGCTATGGGCATAACTGTTGTCATATTTTGTTTACAAACTAATGATCGTGAGTGTAGAAGATAATTAATCCGGAATCGTCTATTTTATTGAAATTAGGTACCTACCTCTTAATATTAATAATGTCAAAAGCAATAGGTAAAGACATGAAAATGTCCCAATGCGTTGCAGACTCGTATGCAAGCGTTTTTTACAATAGGTTATGAGCTGTCACGTGTAGGTCGAAATTTTATCGCCTTCAGTTCCCTTGTCATAACGCAATCCCCGCCCCCTCCTCTTAACCAATCCTTTCATGATCATCATTATCTTCCTTTGTAGTCTCGCCTGCACGATCGAACCTAAACTCATTTCCGCTGCTCTCATTTCGAGAAACAGCAGTTCCAACCTCAACTTGATCATTTTGAGAACGAACTGTTATACGAATTATCTATGGCAGAATATAGTGGTGGTTTATTCATCCAAGGAGTTCTCTTTTGCCAGTGCTGGTGTATAAATAGTGGAATATACAATACCTGTACCGCTGACTGTTACTCTAATATTGCACAGCTCGCTTACCCATAAAGACCCTCAAAGATGACTGCTGAATCTCTTGTATCTTCTCATGTGTTGTAGGATTCTACCAATCTCTTGTTCCGATTCCATTTGTCACTACATTCCCCTCCTCGATGGAAGAGTGGGATGAGTAAGGAACTGTTTCAATATATCTGGTAGTTTTGACATTTTCATGTCGTAGCTCTGGCACATGAACTGAAAATTGATTACGAAAAATCGTTACGAAGAAATGCTCACGGATACTTTTCTGATGATTTTCGCTTACAACCGAATCGTTGCTACGGAACTTTATTTTTGTTTAAATCTACCTACCACTCATGTATTTTCCCCTAATGAGCTAGTGGTCTAATCACACAGTTCTCTAAACGCACCTATTGGTATATTATTTTCAATAATGATCCTTTGGAATAGAACATGAAGAAACCATTTGTTAACCCCCCCCCCCCCCCCAAATTGTATGGATTCCGTTTCAAGGTATATAGAATCCAAAAAATGGAATAAAATATTTCCTTCCGTACGCCGTACTTAGCACTTTTCTTAGTTATCACGAACCATCATTAATGAAATTTGGTTTGTAGGTCCCATTTGAGGTCTAGTTGGTCCGCGAAGCTCGGTGTTACTGTCAGTCATCTCTAAGGCCGTGTCCTACGTGGATCTGCCGCGCGCGTCAACGCGTCGGAGCTTTCGGGCGTTCACACAAATCGCGTCGTCATGCCGCGCGGCGAAAAAAAAAGGTGTCCTACGTGAAAACGCGAGACGCTTCGTATTTCAGTGGACGCCGACTGTCAAGTATTGTCACCTGTTCTTTTATTTTTACTGCTTTATTTTTGATTACGTTGAAGTATCAGGCAGACATTTATGCAATATTTTCTGAGCCTAAGTTGTCCTACTACTACTAGTTGATATTGTATAATAATTCTAGGAGAATTAAAAAAAATAAGAGTACCAAATACAGTTTGTTTCTAAAAATCACGTATTGTTATTTTATAAACATCTCATTAAACGTAGGTACATAGGGGAGGTACTTGCTTACCATCCTAGATTGTTGCGATACTTCAATACAAATCACGGTTTTTATAGTGTTATTTATTTATTTTTTCATTTATTGGCAATATATCATAAATAAGTACATAATGGAGATAAATATACAAAATAATTAAAAATACTAAAAAAAGCCGAATTTGGGAGACATTTTAATTAGAGAAATTGCCCACCAAAGAATAAGTTCGGAAGAACTTGTGCTCTTCGGTGTACCGGTTATTCCAAAGACACGGCCGCTTTTGGACTTCTGCAGTTAACATTTCCATCACACAAAATACACAAAAACACGGTCTTCTACACAGCAATTAACAGAACAAGCGAGATAAACAAATCAAACGCGGCGTTTGACGCGAGGCGGTGACGGTAAAAATCAAACTAGTTTGGAAATCAAACCGAAGCGTTCAACGCTGTCGCGACAACGCGCCGTCCGAATCACGTGACAATTTCCATGGTTTTCATTGGTCTGCGTCTTCAACGCACCAACGCCCGAACGCTCCGACGCGCGCGGTGGATCCACGTAGGACACTGGGTAAGGAGTGAAAAATAGGGGTTGACATTTTCAGAACGCCGTAGCTCGAAACTTCCAAAAGAAGTTTTTTTTTACGTTTTTAAATTTATCTCGATAGAGTTTTTTCAGACCACCCGGAGCATTGTACGTCCAGCCGTTCGTTTGCACCGAAAAGCTCCTCAACATGATCGTGAATGAAACTGTATAAATCGAGCCCAGATATATATCATTGCTAGGGAACACGCGCTATAATCACGCATGGCTGTGTGAAATCGGGATGGTTTTTCCGAGATATTATTCCATTTGGAGTGATGATTTTGTTGGATTTTGTATAGGTACTTTTGTAACTTGAACAAACGTTATGCTTCTTGATCAACAACTAATAATTAATTTTTTTTAAAAATTATTATTATTAAATTTATTTAGAAAAGTTCACTACCTATTTTTGATAAATAAATCAGTCAAAATCCTGGGAAGTTCCAAAACAACAACAGCTACGACAGGGCACTACTAATAATTAATTATTGAAACTGTAATTCCCGGGCCGTCTCCAATACTCGATTTAGAGCTTTCCTGGGGCGAGCTCGAGGATAGGTATTGACCACAGAAAGCAGTGATCTACGCAGAAGGGGCATCTACACAGGTAAATAATAAACCGTTGTGTAATAATTTGCAGCTTTTTTTCGTAGTACAGTCACATCGAACCACCAATAACATGAATACTAGCTACTACAATAGCTCCAGTCGAATCGGTCTTGCCAGCTTGCCAACGTGTGACTACTGCCACGACACAGAAGATGACCTCGAGCACCGATTCATGGTTTGTCCACGATTCAGCGAAGCCAGGCGCAGAATGCTTGATCTGTGTACGCAGGACGTGCAGAATCCTACAGACTTTTTCCATACTGTTCATTCAAGAAGTTTGTGTGTTTACAAAGTGATTTATTCTTTTATTCGAGAAGTAGGTATACAAATTTATTTTAAAATATCAATGTTGTATATATTGTAATATAAATCTTAAATAAAACTAATTCATGGCTATGGCTAACTGCTAATGCCAATTGCATTTATAAATTCAAACAAACCTCCAGTCGACCTACCACCTCAGTCGTACTACCTATCATTGCTACATTCATCACTTAATTTCCTTTTGAATCGGACGTTCTGTAGTAGGCTGAACTATAATCTATATTCTGGTTTCAACGAGGAAATTGACTCCACCCCTTGCCCCACCAAGTCAAATTCCATTTTTCCGATAATATTGGATAAGTTAATTTCGGGCTGTACAAGATATTCTCAGAATTTCATTCAAATAGGACTCTTAAAGTCGGAAGTAGACATTTGATTATTATACATTTTGAGCTTCTCCCCACAACCCTCTGCTATATACCCTCTCCCGTCTAATCATTTGTAGTTCGGAGAACTGAGCTTTTACGACGAATCAGTGTATTGCAGCACACTGCAATACACTGCTATGTACTTGTTAACCTCGATAACAATGGTTTAATTATGTAGATACATCATAAATAATCAACTGCGAGAATTAAAATGGGTTAAATTATTAATTTCCTGAACTTTTGCCGGCTAAAATGGGAGTTCTCTGTTTCCCTAATCATTGACATTTCCTAACTTATTCTCACGTTACATCGAAAATACCGAATAGTAGAGCGCTATTCGTGAAATTCTCATTTCCTTATATGTGCCTGTATAACCCTTGTATGACCTTTAAAACTGAGTCCCTTCAGTCACTATATTGGCAGGATCATACAACATTCTGCCGTCCTTCCCCTGAAGAAACAATTCAGCGCTTAAGTTTTTGAGATTAGATACTTATAGTTTTCAATCGCCGTAAGTAAGTATCGTATGTATAAATTTACTAGGTCTATGACAACACCTATCAGAAAGAATTATAGTATTATATGCCTTACCGCCTTACCTGATAATCAAAGTTTCGGAGCCTTGAAATTTTGAGGATATCAAACCATATTTTTTACATTTTCCTTTTCGCTTAGACAGGTAACATGTTTTGGTTTATTATTTTCAATAATGAACCTTTGGGATTGTAATGGATGAGGAGGAGGTAGAACTAGTCGCCCACACAGCGTAGTTTCCCCCTCTCCACTCCAGAAAAGTAGGGAGGCAGTGTGACAGCTGCCCCTGGAGAGACATTGGTTTGATTAATACGCAATGCTTCCAGTCGTTTTCGCGAATCGACCGCCCCCATCAGCCGCATGTAAAAAAAAGCGTTGCCGTAGGGGGCGTCTAGCCGCCAGTGGTTTGTGTTCATGACGGTATGTTTAATTTCGAATGAAATCTGGGGGACACCCCCAGACCCCCGGATTATGACAGTTTAGATCAAGGATCAAAGCAAGGAAACATGGAACATGTTTTTCGAATAGGTAGGTATATGATAACAGAGAATATGGAGACATGTAGAAAAACGTCTGCCAATTCGAGTAGGCAGTATAGCTTTCGCACTTGAATCACATGAACGTATAGACTAGTTGGGTAGGTTCGTTATGGTACGGGACTATCTGCAATCCAACCCGCGTCTACCCTCAAAATTTCATCTCTCTACGACTATTTTTCGCGTAGTTAGAAGCGTTGTAAGGAAACGGTCAACATTTCATGTTTGCTCATGCGCAGAGGGAAATTACAGTAAGACTCCAATGAAGTTCATATGGAACCATATGGAACATAATTATCAAAGTATTATACTGATCGACCCTCCAAATGTGAACTCACTCAACGATAATTAATGTAGTTATGGGCACTCCAAGTATGTCACGTTTGCGCATGCGTAGACTAAACGACTTTCATGATTTTGAAACGGGACCATCTGCGATCAAACCCGCGTATACCCTCCGAATTGCAGCTCTCTACGACTACTTATCGCGTAGTTAGAAGCGTTACAAGGAAATGGTAACATTTCATGTTCGCGCATGCGTAGATCAAAGTTACATTACGATGCCAATGAAATTAATTTGGAACTATCAAAGTATTATTCCTGACCGACGCTCCAGTTTGAACTCATCTCAACGATATTTAGGGTAGTTATGGGTGTTCCAATTATTTCATGCGCAGACGAAAGTTACGGTAGTTTTTTAATGATTTTGGTATGGGTTCATCTGTGACCCAACCCGCACCTACCCTCGAAATTTCAGCCCACTTTGACCATTATTTCGGGTAGTTATGGGTGTTGGAAGGAATTACCACAGACAGACAGACAGACACGGAACCAAAAATGTTCCTCGATGTCTGCAACGGAAAATGGTAGTGGAAATTTTCATTTTGGAGGACATGAACTTTTTTTACTCAATCACGAATCCAAGGCTTCCGTACCTTCGGTAGTGAGGAAGCAAAAAAAACTTCGTGGGATTTCCAAGCCTCGGACCAGCGACCTAACGCAATGTAATGTAATACACCTCGTCAGCTGCTTTCGGCGTTTTTCTGGTAGGTAGAACCCCCTCGGCAGTTTTCGTCGAAGTGGGGTTTGGCCATGCTCTCCTCGGAGAAGGCACCACGTGTGGTAGGAGAGGAGGTGAGTTGGGTGGCAGGAGTGGGGTAGAGGAAGAACTGTGCAGGCGACGGGGAGGGGAGCCGAGTTTACAGGACTGGACACGGACGCTTTCCAGCCCGGTTTACTCCCGTAAAAACATGTTCAATGCTAAAACATCGGGAAAGAGCCCAGATCCAGTCAATATGAAATTGGACGGGACTTCCGTATACCGTCACAGGATCGAGCATGAACCCCCTCCCCCCCGCCCAACCACCAAAAATTTGATGGTTTCTGTTTCAAGGTAGTAGAATCGGGTAATGGAATTTAAAAAATTTCTGTCCGTCCGCCGTAGTTCGCGGTTCACTTTCTGAGACCACCCGGAGCATTGTACGTCCAGCCGTTCGTTCATAGTAAGGTCTTGAAGCTTGCATGGAAAAGCTTTGTCTACATCATTTTTTTTCTTTATTAAGACGCATTCAATCATAAAAGGTCATTGGCGCCATCAATTTTATACAAATATTTTACAGTTTGTTATACAGTGATAACGACTTCAAATTGGGATGAAGCGGGCTGGACGTGAAAGAAACGGTATACATCCAGCCAAGACATTATAATCACGCATGGCTGTAAATCGAGTTGGTTGTTCCGTGATATTATTTCATTTGAAGAATGAGGGTTAGGATTTTGGGGGTGAAGTATACTCGTCCACGTCGTGCCCCTGGACGTCCTCATTGCACTCTACTGCAAGGTAGAGAGGATACTGAACGTATACACCGTCGCCGCACGTCAGCCCAACGTTATAGCGACACCATGAGCCGCAATCGACGGCCTCCAAACGGCTCCCGCCAGCCAAGCCAAAGAAATCATGTCAACGGCCTTTATCAAGGCCAACCAACCTCAAGAAACCGAATTCGACCCATCACCCCGATGAGGACGCTGTTCTGGAATGCGGGAGGACTAACTGAAGCTAAATTCATCGAGCTTCAGCTTCATATCAAGGAAAACGATGTTGATGTATTTGCTGTGGTGGAGGCAGGAGCGGCCACGGACAGCGTCTCACTGTTTCAACTTTACGGCTACCAGACTTACATCCTTCCTAGAGGTCGACAATGCTCATCGGGCATCTTGGTTGCTGCGAAGTCTGATCTGACTGTGCAGTTCACAATCAGAAAAGAAATGACCGACACTGACAAACTCGAAGCTGCTGAGCTCAAAGTATGGAAAGGGAAAACACACCGACGCCTTTTCTTCGTGTATAACCCACCTCGCAATATACCAGATTTAACCTGGCTTGAGAATTCCTGGGACCCCCACTGCTTGCTGTGTGGGGACTTAAATGCTCCGTCTACCAGATGGGACTACGCACGCACGGAGCCTGTGGGAAGAGCTTGGGAGGACTTCATTGACGAGAACTTGGCAGAGCGCATCCCAACACCTAACGGAAAACCTACCTTTCTTGCATACACCGGAGCCACATCAAAGCCGGATGCAGTGCTGGCCCACTCATCGATCGCCTCTGCCGTTGACCTGTCTCTTCGATCGCCACCTGGAGCCTTTGGCCACAGTGTCCTGGTGACTAAAGAAGCGCTTGGTCCATACCTGCTAAAAGAGAAGAGGAGACCAAGGTGGAATATTAAGAAGGCTGACTGGGCGAAGTTTGCTTTAGCATCTGATCAACTGATGACGACCGAACTCGTGACTGGTGAGCTCGAAGCTTCTCTAAAGAGAGTCTCAAGGGCCATATTACAAGCCGCTCATCAGTGTGTGCCTAGGGGACAGGTCAAATTATATCAACCTTTCTGGAACGAGGACCTGGAAACTATGAAGATTGACCGTGATAGAGCTGCGGAGAATTTCAGGGCTTCACGAGACCCCAGGGATCAGGTTGTCCTGAAGCAGAAGGTTGCAATCCTGAAGAGGGAGATTGTTGCTGCCAAGAATGCTGTTTTCAGGAGCTTTCTAAAGCGTCTGGACTTTCGTAGGGATGGCGTTGGGGCACACCGTTTCATCTCTCGCTTAAATAATGACCCCCAACCCCGGAAGAACCCTATCAAGAAAGGAACAGTTAGCCTCACCTCGGATAGAGACATTGCACGCTTTCTCTGTAAGCATTATGCTTCTGTGAGCAACTTTCGCCCTGAGATCAGGGCTGATGTCCCCCATACCGCCCAATTCCCAACGTACCTTCGTGAGGGGGAAGATGAGCTGATGAGCGGTGAGTTCTCGCTCGGTGAAGTGGACATGGCGCTTCATTGCACGAAAAAAGGAAAGAGCGCCGGGCCGGATGAGCTGTTGCCAGAATTCCTGGTGAACCTGGGCCCAGGGGCCAAAGCTGTCATGACGACTTTCCTAAACCTGGTATGGCGAAGCCACTTCCCCAATGAATGGAGAAAAGCCGAGATTGTGCCCATACTAAAGAAGGGAAAGCCTGCAGACAGCCCAGATAGCTACCGGCCCATAGCACTAACAAGTGTTTTCTCAAAGGTCTTTGAAAGACTAGTTCTAGGACGGCTGCAACAGTATCTAGACCGCTTCAAGCTTATGTCTGCTGAACAAGCGGGTTTCAGGAAACACAGGGGTACAGTAGAGCAAGTCGTAAGGCTCACACAAGAAATAAAGGATGGTTTCCATCGTAAGCAGAGTACCCTTGCCGTTTTCGTGGATTTCAGGACGGCTTTTGACCGGGTTTACCGCAGGCTACTGGTTCAGAAGCTCTACAGGCTGGGTATCAGCGGCAGACTGTTCGCCTCACTTCGGTCGTTTCTGGCGCAGAGATTCATAAGAGTGCGCTACCAGGACGAAACCTCATCTTTTAAACAGACCCGTAACGGGGTACCGCAGGGCTCAGTTTTAAGTCCGGTACTTTTCAACATCATGATTGATGACGTGATTTCTGCACTCTCGAAAGTACCAGGAGTGAATTCCCTGCTGTACGCGGATGACCTGGTGATCTGGGCAACGTCAAGCTCTGTCCCTGCTCTCGAGTCGGCTCTAAATGTGGCCCTGGGTCACCTCTCTGACTGGGCTAGGCACAACGAAATGCTCATCAACACCCTCAAAACGGAGTTCCAGCTTTTCACACTCTCCACGAAGAGCCATCCTGTCTCTCTGGCACTCGACGGTGATGTTTTGAGGCAGACGAATTGCGCCACCTATCTCGGCATCAAGCTGGACTCACGCCTGTCGTGGAATGCCCATGCGGAGTTGAATGCGTCCAGAGGAGCGAGGAGACTGGGCCTGCTGAAGAGACTTACGGGAGTGAAATGGGGAGCCTCCCTGGACGTCTTGACGCTGGCATACAAGACATATGTGAGACCCACAATGGAATACGGAAACGAGCTGCTGGTCACTGCGTCCGATGCTACCGTCCGAAAACTCGATGTCGCTCAAAACAAGGCACTGAGGATAATCACTGGAGGTGCTGCCTCGGCTCCAATCGCAGCAATGGAACTGCAAACTGGAGTTGAACCTCAGCAGTGCAGGCGAGAATCAGCGGCCCTGGCCTTCAGTGAACGACTGAAGAGAGCCGATGTGGATTTTTGGGAAACCTATACTCCCGCATCCAGTCGGCTTAGCACTCAAACCACGTTCCTATCCAAAGTGGAGTCTTTACGAGACGAGTTCAGCCTCACCCGGGCCCTCCAAAACCCCGAGCAGTTCCCATCAGCATCAAATCTGGCTCCCCGTCGAACTGCCAGCTACTGGACCACCCTGGCAATGCCCGTATCGAAGCAGAATACCCCTGCAATAGAGCTCAAGGCGGCTGCACTGGAAACCATACACACCCGATTCCCAGAAGGTGATTGGCTGCGAGTGTATACTGATGGGTCAGCCATCGGAGCAAGAAGAAATGGCGGTGCGGGTGTGTACTCGGTCGTGAAATCAATTGCAGCGCCTGTTGGTAGCCTGGCCAGTGGTTTTGATGGAGAAATTCGTGGGGTAATTCTGGCACTGGAGATGCTCCTATCCATTGACTTTTCGCGGGCAGTGATCCTATGTGACTCACAGGCCGCAATTGTTAGCCTCTGCACAAATACTCCAACAAATTCCCATGATGTCTTGGAGGGCAGAAGGCGCCTGGAGCAACTGCTTGGCGGCGGAGCAACGGTGGTCCTGCAATGGATCCCTTCGCATGTGGGAATTTGGGGAAATGAGCGGGCCGATGCCCTAGCCAAAGAAGGCTCCCAAATGCCCATGCCGAATACACCAATCAGTTTCACCGCTTCCAGAGCATTCATCAGGTCAGCAGTGAATGACAAGTTCGACCAGGGCCACCGGCGGTCGGCTGAGGGTAGGCGGTGGGCCTCTCTCCTCGTCCCGGCTGATCGTGTCCCTCCTGATCTTCCTCGCCGCGAGTCGGTCGCGGCTTTCAGGTATATAACAGGCCATGACTACCTGAATGCCCACCTCCATCGACTGGGACTCAAAGATGACCCGACCTGCTCGTTGTGTGGATCCTCGGCCATGACAAGTGACCACCTTAACGACTGTCCTCGCCTCGAGGATATCAAGCGGAGCTTTTCTCCTGACGAGACCAAATGGTCAAAAATATCAAAACTGTATTGGGCTGCGAAAACGCTAATGGCCGAAGAGCCGTAAACGCTCGGCGTAGGGTAAAAAAAAAAAAAAAAAAAAAAAGGATTTTGGACTTTTGTAACTTGAAAAAACTTTTTTTTTTTCCCCCTTTATTTTGGCTGGGGATTACCCATGTGCCACAAGCATTTTTACATTATTTACAATTCAAACAAAATCAACGTTAAATAAAATCAACAAATTTTTCTTTTCATAAAATTATTTCACACACTTCAAGGAAACGCAATATTTGGTAATATTCTTTTTTGTCCTTATTTCTAAGTAGATCTGGTAGCGAACCATTATGTTTAGACAGAGTCTCCGCTAGTAGGACTTCACGCTCTGCATTGTATTTGGAGCAGGTAACTATAATATGTTCCATATCTTCTAAAACATCGCACTCCGTACATAACTGGTTGTTTGCCAATTCGTAGAGGTACATCGTTCTTCGATTGTTGCCGTGGTTTGTACGGAGTCTCGTGAGTTGTACGTATTGGCGACGAGTCATATCCCAGTTCGTTGGAATCCACGGTTTATTGGATATTTCAGGCTGCACTTGATAATGGTATTGCCCCTTTGTCAAAGCTGTTTCCTCATACTGCGCTTGCCAATAACAGTTCCGTTTTCTTTTAAGGGCAGTGACCAAATCCGGGATCGGCATTGCGTTTAAAAGTTGCTGTGATTCTTGGTCACAACCTCTCCTAGCGGCAGAATCAGCTTCATCGTTTCCTCTCAGGTTACAATGCCCAGGAATCCATTGTATGGTGATTGTATTGTTTAATACACGAATGTGATTTGCCAGTTCGTAGAGTACATAGTGTTGGTTCTGTGACTTGTTCAGAGCAACCAAAGCCTCACACGCGCTCCTGGAGTCGGTTAAAATAACTCCTCTGTCGTAACCTTGTTCTTGTAAATATTTCATTGCTGTTGATATGGCTATGAGTTCAGCCGTCAGTACACTAACGCTGTTTTTTAATCGTATTGATCTAGATGATCTAGTTTGCTCATCGTAAACGCCAATGCCACATACATCTAGTGTCTTGGAAGCATCCGCATATATTTTAGGTATCCCCGTGTAGCGTGTGTATAACATTTCCTCAACGCATGCCTTAATTTCAGCGATTGACAACGTTTTCTTTGCTGAGTTTATCCCTGGAACTCTAGTTTTGATGGGAAGAACGATTTGGGAAACAGGGATGTCCAGACAGTATACAAGAAGACGTGGAGACATGTGAATATTGTCAAGTAAAGTTCCCATCTCCTGAAGTCCAATATGCACTATGTCCCGTCTGTTGAGTCGATCAATTGTAGTTTTTCTTCTCAGTTCTGTGTATGGAATGTGAAGGGGATGTGATCCATCAGCCATTATTTTTATCGCTCTCTTTTGTCCAAGCCATTTCCTTCGGATGCTCAACGGGAGTAGGCCCGCTTCACCTTGAAGTGCGTTTATAGGTGTGGATTTGTAACATCCCATCCCAATCCGGATAGCGTGATTTTGGATAACCTCGAGCTTGGTTAAACTTTTATTGTGTCCACAATCGTACAGAGGTGAGGCATAATCCAATATCGCACGTCCGATAATCCAATATCCAATCGCACGTCCTTTGTAAATCCTCATGATTTTCTCCGGATGGAGGCCCCTAGATCCACACGCAACAGTCCTCAATAAATTCAAAGATCTAAAACCTCTCTTTACAAGCTCTTTCAAGTGTTTTTGTAACGTCAATTTTCTGTCTAGAATTACGCCAAGGAATTTATGGCTGACGTTCACTGGAATTTGTATGTCATTCATCATTATTCGTATTTCAGTCAAGTTTAATCGACGGTTTGAGAAAGGGACCACTTTACATTTCACCGGATTCACTGTCAAATTTAAGGCTGTGAATTCTGGTGCAAGTTGGTTAAGAGAAGTTTGTAAATTCCATACGGCAGCCGCTAGGTCTGAATGTTCCCCATAAACTGCAAAATCATCCGCAAATTGTAGTAGTTTGCATCCAGTCAGTTGCACCGAACGGACTCGGTCAGTATATAGGTTGAAAAGTAATGGACTGAGAGGACAACCTTGGGCCAGAGATCCTTCAATTTCTCTTCTTACTACACCATCTGCTGAGTGAATCGTGAGTTCCTTCCGGGATACTTAGCTCGAGATCCACCTTATGATGGAATAGGGTATTTTCATATTCAACAGGGTCTGTTCCATGATGTCCCCGCGAACATTGTCGTAAGCCGCTGAAATGTCCAAAAAAGCCACCAAGATGATCGTTTTATTGTTTTGAGCGTTGACTATGTCCTGCTTCAAAATTTCCAAGTTGTCCTGGCTACTTCTACCTCTTCTGAACCCTGTACAGTTCGCCTGAATTAGGTTTTCCGTCTCGACAAACCATTGCAGCCGGTTCTTCACCATTATAATGAAAACTTTAGCTATGCATGATATGAGTGCAATCGACCGATAAGAAGATATTTCATTGGGACTTTTATTTGCTTTTAGAATAGGCCAAGTTATAATTTTCTGCCATTCCACAGGACATATTCCTTCAGACCACTTGTAATTATAGCATTGAAGTAATTTTTCTTTGGCAATTATCGGCAGAGAAGATAGCATTTTATAGCTGACCTCGTCGTACCCTGGGGTGGTTCCTCGTCGGCCACTTAAAGCAGTTAGAAGTTCCGTCATGGAGAAAGGTTGATCCAATGCTTCGTGTGCCTGTGGATTATGAGTTGAAGGGGATGTGCGTGGGTTACTATGTGACGGTAACCGTGCTAGGAATTCAGTCGCTTTGTCTTTTGAGGAGCATGGTAGCGGAGTCCTGAATTTGGTTTTTCCCCGCAGAGCGTTTACCTGTTTCCATAGTATCATGTTACTGGCATTATTCATATCTTCAATGAAATTCTCCATAATTTCTTTTTTTCTTTACTTATTTCATCCTTTGTTATTTTGTCCGATTCACTGTATTTGAGGAAAGTAAGTTGATTTGGGCAGGCTCGGTAAGCTCTTAGAAGTTTAGAGGATTCAACATAAAGTCTCTCAATATGTGGGTTCCACCAAGGTTTCGGTTGAAAACCAGTGTCTCCATTTTTGGATTTAGTTCTGGGGATTGCTTCTTCGCCAGCCTCATTGATCAAGATGGTTATTTGCTCTAAGGTATAATTCTCCTCTGATTTTATTAATCTGGTACAAGCTTGTGAGTATTTGTCTGGGTCAAAAAGCCTGTGGATGCGTCTATTTTTCATTTGAAGGAATCTGAATTCTTGGATGACCATTTCAATAATTATGTGGTCACTCCCCAGTGTTGTGTCTGTTACCTTCCAGTGAATATGTCGCTCTATAGAGGGATGTGCCAACGTGACATCAATGGCGGATTCTGTGCCTGTTCTTGATGAAATTCTTGTTCCCTCTCCATCATTCAGAATCAGAAGATTGGATTCAATTATTGCATCCCAAATTTCCTCTCCACGCCTATCTACTTGAGTTCCCCATGACCAATGTTTTGCATTAACATCTCCTCCAAGAATGCAATTTTCCTGGTTAGATGCGAAATTTAATAGTGTTCGGATCGATTGGCTAGTGGGTCTACATGCATCTAAGTGGAACCTAAATGCACCTTTTGCATGACTTTGTAGTGTGTCCATACCGTAAACATGTTTCACATTGTGTTACTCGGAAGATGAAGGGTTCGACGCGACGATTTGCAAGATATAGTTGGACGCTATCAGGTAAGTTTTGTGAGTAAAAAGTGACCTTGACAGATTGCATTGGTGCATAATCGATCACGTTATCTTTTTGTACTCTTCGTTTTAATCTCTCCACTGCTTGAAAAAACTTTATGCTTATCGGGAACGCCAATGAAATTTCTTGATTTTGAACCTTTATGTTAAAAATCGGCGCCCGATGGCTGTACCAGCGTTTCATGACTGTTTGTTCATTCGCGCACACGAGCGCAGCACCTGACAGGACGACGAAAGGTTGACGTCATATTCTCGAACTCTGATTGGCTAATGCGTTCACCCCCTCCAAAAACCCCTTTTTCTTGAAGCTTGGTTTGGCTGGATGTGCTTCAGTTGAGTTGAGTTGAAAAAGTCGAATCGGTGACGTTCATGGTAATAAACTTATCTTTTTTTTGGAGAGTTTAATCGATTTGTGTGTCAATCCTGACTCCTAGTACTAAAACCCGACATCAGAAGTGGGATTGTGAGTTCTCGCGTCCGCGAAAGTGCCTTTTGTACAAATTTGTGAGATAGTGACTCTTAAGTATTTCAAAATCGTGATTCTTGTTTGAGATAGTGACTCTTTGTGAATTGAGACAGTGACTCTTTCGGTTGTGTTTTGTTGTGTTCCACCACGGGCTCCCGACTTTCTTCTACAAGGGACATGACAGATCCGAACGAGGACGACGTCCGGACAGCGGACCCAGAAGCCACGGCAGAAGCCCTTTTTCAAGGTGACCCTCAGCAAGAGGACGTGACTCAAGGCACGCCTCACGTTTCCTTTACATTTGCGGATGTTATAAACTTGCAGAGGGAATTGATAAAGGACCTTGTTCCCCAGCTCCAACAACCACACCAGCCACAGATAATTGTTCCACAAGAAAAGTTTCTAATACCAGATTTCACACCTGGAAAACAAGACGCCAAAGGATGGTTATTGACTGCCGATATGGTTGTGCAAGGCCAACAACCGACCATTTCCCAATTAACCGTCCACCTGACCAGCTGTCTCAAGGAAGCAGCCTCTGAATGGTTTTCGGGAATTATTAACCCCGAATTAACGTGGGAAAAATTCAAAATCCTATTCAGTACAAGGTTTTGCGATGTTCAAACCTCCCCTGGATTGATGCATCAAGTGCTGACGTCACACGTCAAAGATGGTGACGTTTACGCAATGGTAACTGCGCAATTACCTAAAATTCGCAGTGCCACTAGCGGAAAAACCCCAGACCAGATTGCTATATTGATAGCGACCTCTTTAGCGGCACGGTATGACCCAGACATTCGAGAATGGGCATACAAGAAGGAGGATGTAACGGAGATAGAATTATTGCAAGAATTACAAGCTGTGAAGGCGAGGAAGGCCGTCCGACCTCCTCTTCGCGGACCTCGTCTGGGCCCGCAGGCCTCTACATCGGGAGTGAAACGACCCTCAACCGAACCGACACCAAGCAGTGGTACAAAAAAGTTCAAGCCTGGGAGTCAATCTTCACCCCGACCAGGCCAAAACCCAACAGACCACAAACCCCAAGGCCAAGAGCAGCAGCAACAACAACAGAAGCAGTTCGGCAACAAATTTTGTTCCAGGTGCCGAATGACGAACCACACATGGTCCAGGTGTTGGGCCAATCCGAACAGCCCGACATACCGACCCAACTTCAGGGGCCAACAGCAGCAGCAAAGGCCTGAGAAAAAGGTGGCCGAATGCGCTACCAACCCGAAAGGAACCTTGGAGCATCAGGGTAAGACGTTTCCGTTCTTGTTCGATTCGGGTAGTGAAGTTTCTCTTTTATCACAAAATTTATTGCCAAATTTTACAGGTCAAATGTTTAAAAGCCCCATCTGTATTTCCGGGATTGGAAACAACAAAATACCTATCGATGATCAAATTTCCGTACTTGTCACCATTAATAATATAGAAGTTCCTGTAGTATTTCATATTGTTCCAGAAGGTGTTATCAAAAATCAAATACTATTAGGTAGAGACATCCTGGCTGCCGGTTTGGCAGTAAATATATTCGCAGATCGATATGAGATTACAAAAGCGGACAAAGCACGTGATAAGGTTAGGGACTCTAAATTGAAATATTTAATGCGGAAAAATAAAAAAGTAACACAGAAATATCCACAAATAAAAACGTTAGAAAAAGCTGTAGAAACATCCGTAGAAAAATCTGCAAATAATCCTATAGAAAAATCTGAAAATAAAACTGTAATAAAATCCTTAAAACCGTGTGCAAGAAAAGCTGTGGGAAAAACTGTAGAAAATGAAAACGAATTATACGATCAACCTTGGCCAGTTCCTTGTAAATTTCCATCCATAGACCTTAGAGTTGAGTCTTTTTCAGCGTATGAAACACAACTTCAACCTCGTATGATTCAGGGGTCAAGTGTGGGCAAACCCGATAGTGAGAAATTTAGACCAGATGTAGAATCACTAGAAACCGACTTACAGGATGGAGAGTTGAACACACTTAGACTAATTCTACAAAAATTTTCAGATATCTTTACTAGGGGACTTCCTATACGTCACGTGAATTGTGCTGAATTCAATATAAAATTAAAGGACCCAAATAAGATTATTTATAGACGTCCATATCGACTTCATCCCCGCGATAGAGAAATTGTGCGGAATTATTGCCAAGAACTTCTGGATGCCGGAATAATAGAACAATCTAAAAGTCCATATTCTTTTCCCATTTTGCTAGTCCCAAAGAAAAATGGTAAATTACGGATGTGTACGGATTTTCGGGCATTGAATGATAACACTGTCCCCGAAAGATATCCGATTCCTTTGATCCAAGATCAAATAGCCCGATTAGCGGGACAAAATTATTTTACTAGTCTCGATTGTGCATCTGGATTCTATGGCATTCCCTGCGGCGAAGAGACACGCGAAATTCTTGCATTCCAAACTCCTGACGCTCACTATCAATACAAACGTATGCCGTTTGGCGTTCGAAATGCGCCGGTTTGTTATCAACGAGCCATTACTACTGCGCTAGGAGACTTGGTAGAGTCCTGGTGTCTAGCTTATATGGATGATGTACTGATTGTAGCCACTACGAAAGAGGAAGCGCTCTCTCGCCTAGAAATTGTCCTCAAAGTTTTATCAGATGCTGGATTCTCATTGAATCCAGATAAAAGTCAATTCGTGAAAACCTCTATTGTTTATTTAGGTTACGAAGTTAAAAATGGTGAAATCAGACCCCATAATGATAAGATTAAAGCCCTTTCTGAACTACCGCCTCCTCAAGATAGAACTGCTCTTCGATCATTCCTAGGTTTATGCTCGTATTTTAGGAATTTTGTCAAAGACTTTTCACTAATATGTGCTCCATTATATGATCTTACTTCGGTCAAAATTCCATTTAATTGGAGGCCCGAACATGAAGAGATCCGCCAAAAGCTCATTGGTATTTTTACTTCTGAACCTTGTTTAACTATATTTAATCCAAATTATCCCGTAGAGGTATGGACAGATGCGTCAGTGGTTGGTTATGGAAGCGTAATGTTCAATATTATTGATGGGGAGAGAAAGGTAGTGGCATATTATAGCCGGAAGACGACAGCCGCAGAAATGAGGTATCACAGTTATGAGCTTGAAACGCTTGCGGCAGTGAAAGCGTTCAAGCACTGGGAATGTTTTCTGCTTTACAAAAACTTTACTCTTGTATCAGATTGTAAGTCCTTCCAGGCCTCTTACATGAAACAGTACTTGAATCTAAGGGTCCTTCGTTGGTGGGCGTATCTTCAAAATTTTGACTTCGTCATACAGTACCGTCCTGGTACTAAGATGCAAGTAGTTGACTTCTTTAGTCGCTATCCAGTTGGAGAGCCTGAGCAGGTAAATGTATTTGAGACACAAGTCAACGACTATCCCCCAACTCACACTTACAAGACATATAAACTTATTCAGTCCAACTTACCCTTTGAGTCAAAACCCACAAAACAAATTGAAAAGGTAGTAAATTTAGTAGAGCTTACCGGAGAGTGGCTACAGCTGACACAACAACAGGATCCAGAGATTAGACTTATTATTGAACGATTAGAAAATGATTCTTTACCTCAAAACTTGGCAAATACTTACCTAATTCAAGAAGGGATCTTGTTCAGAAAATTTCAATATAATAAAAAGACTAAAACGGCTCCTATAGTTCCAAAACATTATCGTTGGATTGTCACGAACTCTGTGCATGAGGCAATTCTTCATATGGGAGTCACTAAGACCATGGATAAGATCCTAGAAAAATTCTGGTTTGCGAATATACGCAAATTTGTTAAAAAATTCATAGAGAATTGTGTCACCTGCAAACTTACCAAGACACACTCCGGAAAGCAACAAATACAGTTGTACCCAATACCTAAAGTTGATATACCGTTTGACACAGTACACATAGATATAACTGGTAAATTAAGTGGACAAGACGGACCTGCAGATTATTATGTTGTATGTATCTGTGCTTTTACAAAATACATTCATTTACATCATACGCGTACACTAACAGCTAAAGCCGCCATAAACGGTTTAGCGGAATTAGTACAGTTTTTCGGCCCACCGTCACGGCTCATTTGTGATGCAGGAACCTCTTTCACAGCCAAGTCATTTATGGATTATTGTGACAAATATAATATTAAAATTCACGTAATAGCCACAGGTGCCCCTAGAGGTAATGCTCAGGTAGAACGATACATGAAAAGCATAACCAATATGGTCACTGTTGCACAATACCTTAAAAAGCAAAGTATTCGTCAATTAGCTCCTCAAATACAACTAGTTATGAACTCCACAACAAACAGGATAACTGGAGTATCACCGATAGAACTACTTACAGGTCGTAAACCTCATTTGCCCAATCTTATAACAGTTGATGAAAGTCTCTGCCCTCCAGAGCGTTCGGACTTGCCTCAGATTCGTTCTGAAGCAAAAGCAAACCTTGACCGTAGTGCCCGTTATGAGGAGAATCGTTTTATTGGAAAAGGAGCGCATGTACAACCTTTACAGTTAGGAGATTTTTGTGTGAGACATGTGGAGCCAAGATCGTCACAAAAAACTACGCCAAAATTTAAAGGTCTTTACAAAGTTGTTGAAGTCCTACCTCATGACAGGTACATTTTGGAAAATTTAAATTCAGGTATTCGCGTGAAATATCCACATGAACGAATCAGAAAATTAACTGAAGATGTTACCTTATTGCCTCAGTTATTCGAGGATACAGAATCAGAGTCTGATGAAGAGTAATCATTCATTCCAAAGCAATATCACCAACTATTTCGAAACTATTATAAATTTTGTGAGCGAATTCTATTGACCGTCCCTATAGTATGACTTTCAGATTTTCCATATTTATGCATTATTCATTGCTAACGGACGAAGTTGGGGTAGTGCCTGATTAGTCCCTTTGTTGCGTCGGCCATTGCGTGTTGCAGCGTGTTTCTAGAACTCTGTGTACACTGCACATTGTTTCTGAAAGCCCGGGTCATACGCTTTGGTTTGGCAACAAGGAGCTTCCTGTTTTCCAACGTACATTGCATACTTCCGGGGTATGTAGTGGCGTATAACGTCCGTGTTCCGAGATGAAGGTATCACCTCACTCGTGATCGGCGGGTAATCACGTGACTATGCGTTTTCAAGACTTAGGCTCTTGGGCGTCGGGAACCACGTGAGAAACCCTTTGGAGAGATCCTGCCAGACTTGATCGGCCAGATATCGAACTTGGGGAGACCCTGCCAGACTTCTGTCGGCCAGAAATCTACTTTGGAGAGATCCTGCCTGATTTTATCGGCCAGATATCTATCACAACATGTGGGGGACACCCCGCTCACACTTTATCTTGCTGGAGCATACAGCATTACTAAAACCCAAACATACCAACGCAAGGGGAACAGTAAAATATATTTTGGAGTTCCACCTGCAATTTCACTTTTATTCATTGATTCGAACGATTTTATTAATGGTCAATTTTATTGCTCACCCATAACTAAACTAACATCCGTTCATTTCTCAAAGTAGAATTTGTGAGATCTTGGACTCTTCACAGTAATGGTCAGAAATGGCCGAAATGACTGTCATGACTATGTTATTTATCAGGTTTGGTGAATCGTAAGAAGCCTCTTTATAACTCAATCAGTGGAAAACTATGCTGATAAAATGATTTCTATATGCCAAAGTCAGACTGGTGGCTTCGCTCGATTCACTCACACATGCCATTATAAAATAATTCTAATGTTTGCTTTCGATTTTCAGCTCAGGTCCACAAGTAGCCGAGTGGCCTACGGCTATGTAGGCCATACTGACTCTGAAAAAGGGCATTGAGTCCAATTGATTGATGGCCTAATTCTAGTTTAACAATGTAAAGGTTTATTGTCCATTTTTTTTGTAATATTATTTTCAGCGTTAATTTAATGCCTTTGTACAAATGAAAGAAAAGCAGTTTCATGCCGTTTAATTGTATTGGTGTAGTCAATAATTTGTTACAATCATCTAATGAAATGTTATCCAGTAATGAAGTAATATTGTCAAGTATTTAAAAATTGAGTACCTATTCTTACAGCACCAGCCAGTAGGCGATCCGTACTGTTGCAATACTATTGGCAAATCTGACAAGGTTTTACATTTTCCTGGCATCAGCACTTCACAATTCCGTAAACGGAAAGTCGTGAGTGTTATGATGACATGTCTTTTTTTTTTCCTTGTCCAAAATTTAACTTCGCGAAAAATTCACTCTGACATTTTTTTTATGGTAGTGGACGCCAAGCTTCACAATTATTTTGTAAACCACATCATAGGCTCCTGGTTTTAGGAGATAATTTCACTTTGTCTTTCCTAAAAATTTTTAGAGTTTCACGTGGGGCCGTGAAACGTCAGTATGGCCGTATCGGGAACGCCAATGAAATTTCTTGATTTTGAACCTTTATGTTAAAAATCGGCGCCCGATGGCTGTACCAGCGTTTCATGACTGTTTGTTCATTCGCGCACACGAGCGCAGCACCTGACAGGACGACGAAAGGTTGACGTCATATTCTCGAACTCTGATTGGCTAATGCGTTCACCCCCTCCAAAAACCCCTTTTTCTTGAAGCTTGGTTTGGCTGGATGTGCTTCAGTTGAGTTGAGTTGAAAAAGTCGAATCGGTGACGTTCATGGTAATAAACTTATCTTTTTTTTGGAGAGTTTAATCGATTTGTGTGTCAATCCTGACTCCTAGTACTAAAACCCGACATGCTTCATAAATAAGAACAAGTAATTAATTGAAGCATAAAGTTTTTTCAAGCAGTGGAGAGATTAAAACGAAGAGTACAAAAAGATAACGTGATCGATTATGCTTCATAAATAAGAACAAGTAATTAATTGTAGAATTTTTGAATCCAGCGCATGTTTATGAAACTGTAATTGCCCGGCAGGCTTCAGTACTCAATTTATGGCTTTCCTGGGGGAAGCAAGAGGTATTGACCACAGAAAACCTTGATCTACGCAGAAGGGGCAGATATTATTTAACTATACAGGTAAATAATAAACCGTTGTGTAATAATTTGCAGCGTTTTCAAATCATCCTCGGACCAATCGAAGCCTCCATACCGAATTTCAGACATTTACCTCTATTTTGATAAAGGGCAAAACTGCCTAAACACATACCCATGCAGCAAACGGCGGTCATATCGTTCTTCTTTAATTTCAATGGTTCAACATAGAATTTAAAGGTCCAACCATTTCAAAAGGTGTATGTTCCTTAGTAAGAATCAAATCTTATATTAATAAATTATATATGATCTAATATATTTATGATGAGTAAATAAATTTCCCGTATGACCTCAGGTACGTATGGATGGTTTTGGACCACCATACATATGTACATATATATACATATATGACACTGAAATTTGTTGCTATCATTTATATCCATTTATATCTATTATACGATTCAGGATGGTTAGGTCGTTGATGCGTTAGGATTTGATTAGAAATCGGAGAAGTCGAAACCCAGCGAAGGTCTTACGCATATTCCCTGTTCAAACCGTAGAAACGGCTAATTGAATAAGTGCTACGGAGAAAATTAATGTTCGTACAACCTGACGGGTGCCAATCATTCATGCTTCGCTATAGCCAATTCTCCGTTCGCCCGCAGAGGATATTAATATCGGCCCTTTGTGCACGGCTCATAGCGCTGCTAGTTGTAAATTAGATTGTAATCTTGGCCCGCACTAAAGGCGGGCTTCCTGGTGATTTCTGCGGGATCCAAATGTATCGTTACAGCACGTGATAGAAGATTATAATGGGTGGGGCAAAAATTGCTTTACCATTCCGGTTTCCTGTAAATAACATTAAAATCTATTGATACGCAACATTTTCGAACTTTTACATCAGTTAAATTGAGACTCCCATAATCCAATTCTGAAATCTCAAAACCGGTACCTAGTTGTTGTTAGAAGTTGAATCCCAGTGGGCTGGATTTTCTGAGTGAGAAGATAAAGTAGGAAGCCACCAGCGGAAGTGAGTTCTGGGGCTAATTTCTCTATTCTGCCTTCGAGAAACGGGGCATGCTTAAGATATTTTTACAATCATGTAATGTGCCTGGATGAGGATTCTAACTATGCTCACTACTATCGGAATACTATCACTTTGAATATGGGTATTATGTCACAGAGTTTCTAAATCACTTTTATTTAAACCAAACCTGATGGTGTTATTATTGGTACCAATGACGCTGCTGGTGGCGTCGATTATTTTAGGGTGTATTTTTAAGATTTACTGGATTTACCTACTCTTCAAATTTCTGGTCGTAAACGTCCGAAATTAGCAGGTTTTTGCATTTTGCAGCACCACTGAAGACCATTCCTCAGTGGCGCAAAATCTTTCGATTCTATTTTTGATGTTCTAACCAGTAAACTCGAAATTTCAAGTTGTTACACCAAAAATTAATAGTTTTCGTTTTTTCCAGCGCCAATTATTTTTGAACACTTTTAGATACCTACAAATCTGTTTTTAGAGTATCCTGAATTTCAAATTACGAAATTTGAATTTTTGGATTGTAGGTATGAGTGCTTCCTCATTGTGATACGTGAGCAACACATTTTAAGCCACCACCAGCCTCATTGAATACTGAGAGATGAAAATATTATTCTAATGGGTCCATCCTTTAAATAATGTAACATCTTTGGAGCCCTTGACACCAATTTACATTGAGGAAAGTATCAGCGTAAAAGAGCAGGGGCTCCCGGGTCTAGTCTCGTAAGTCCTCCTTCCTGAATAAACTGGTCCCCCTTCAGAAAATATGAAGATTCCATGGAAATTAGAAGGAAAACACCGCTGTTTCTTTCACTTTTGGCCCTCCTTCACTTCTACCCCTCACTATCGCTCCATCATACTACCATTTGCCTCGGTCGTGGTTAGGCCGGTCGAAATCAAAGTAATATTAAAACTGGTTCCGTATACTACATCTAAATGCAACCTCCTCAGAATCCGTTAGCCTAATTAGTTATTTCAACTGTCTGGCAAAGCTCGGTTTCGTCGAGTTGTTTTTCAACACCGATGCCGCAGGGAGAGTGGGGGATTTACTCGCCAGGCTGTCGACTCGGCTTCCCTAACAAGCTTAATTTTCCGGTCAAAAGGAAGGAACTTCCAACAAAGTGTTAATTTTGGACCAACAAAACAAGTTAATTTTCAGTAAAGGTATGTCGAGTGATGCACATTTGAAGATTTGGACGGAGGGTGTTATCACATAACTACCTATCCACAAGTTTGGACATGGGACGATCCAATAATCCATTAATAGGTTCGTACATGGCGACCAGTTATTTTTCGAAAAGCTACTCAACATCAAGCTTTCGAATACTGACAGTAAAAATATTAGCTGAATGAAATTAGATGACATTTTTTCTCTATTAGGTATATGAAATTAAAACTGATACCTACCTGTTTACTTTGATAGCGTGTCGTTTTTCAATTACGTTTCACTCAGGGTAAAATGACGTTATGCTCCAAAGGCCCCACTGGGAGGTTTATCACTCATAAATATCTGTCCGTGCTTAAGTTTAAACCGCGTCACAAGGTAGCTTGGCGTCGGAGGAATTCCATTAAGTGAAGGCGCCCGTCCTCCCAGATGTTTTGCGAGCTTCCCAGGTTGGCGACATGACTATTATACTCCTCCCTTCCTCATCATCACATGCCCTCAGCCTGGGTTTATTCATTCTACCCCGTTTTCGCCAAGATTAATAAAGCAACAATATACGCACAAAATCCTTAGACGTTGGGGGTTCTATTCTCTACCTTACGAAGTGGGCGAAAACAATATTAATTACCGTTTTCTTCGAGCTTCATTGGAGCCAAAGGGTGGTTCTCAGCAGATGAAAAATTTAAATTAATAAATACCTACATTGATTTCTATCTCCCCAGTTTACCAGACTTGTTCTACTCATTGAGGGAGCATCAAACATATAAACGGGACTCGAGCCACCTAAAGGGAAGACTAAAGCGAGGAGTGGACCCATCTTAGGTCGAATGTTGTCCTGACCCGATTTTCTTCAAATTCGGTGGGTAGTTGGGGTGTAGCTTCCAGATGGTCCCCTATGTATGACAGAACGAGCGGATCATTGGTACGACCACTGCGCATGCGAAATGCGAATACGAGGTATATAGGTAAATAATGACTCCGGCTGTGTAATAATTTGCAGTGTTTTTACCTATTTGTTTATAGGTACCTACCTAGCCCATCAGCCCTATCACATGGAATATAAATCGGACGTTAAGATTCCTGGATCGTGGCTAGCACTTGGATGGGTGACCGCCGTGACATGACAAGTGATGACATGGCAAGTATGACCTATGTAACTGTTGGGGGAACCCCTCTCCACTCAAGGGGCGAGGCAATGAGTAGCCAAGAGCGAAATGATCAGATCGAATTCTGATCCTTTCATTGGAAGACAGCGCTGATCACGTCCACGACGCTGGCAGGGCAGTCGAACGAAAAGACCCAGCCTGGAATGGCTGTTACTAAACCTATTTGTTGATCAGTGCCTACATTAGTTTGTTGTCGAGGGCCAAACGATGAAAACTGGGAATATGTCAAGGTTCCTAGCCACTTAGGTTCAGCGGTCATCAGAATTTCAACGGAGGGGGGGGGGGTGTCCGTAGGGCCTAAATGACGCATTACAGGATATGCGGGCAATGGAAAAATGCATATACAATGCATATACAATTGCCGAACGTTAGAGACCTATACTTCGACTCTGGTAGCATTTTGTCGTGTCTGTGTGTATGTGTGTGCATGCGTGGGTAGGTAATTATCCACCGCAAAAAATACCCTATTATAATAGGCCTACTTACCACTGGACTGTTGCCGGCCCAGGGGACGCAGTCTTCTGGAGGGTTCCGAAGATTCAGTGACGAATTACAAGTTGTGGCTGACAAGCAAGATGTCATTGAAACTTTTCCCTTTTTTCCTCTCCTGTCAAATGAATCACTGCCGAGAATTTCCCTTATTTTTTCACTCTTTCTCACCTTGGGAACTGGCAGGGCAGCCAACTTCAACGCGGATTTCCCAGGGCGTTCCAAGGGGTTGGTATGAAGGTTGTCTCAATATCAGTTTCAGATTTTTCCCTGGTAGAGGGCATAGCCTGGCAACATACTGCTGGTAGCCCTATAATTCAGGTTCTTACGCTAAGAGGAATCAGTGACCTACGCAGGACATACCGGTATCTATACAGGAAAATAATAAACCGTTGTGTAAAAATTTTCAACTTTTTTATAGCTCGCTTCCATGAAAGGTTTGAGCCTTTCCAAAGTTCGAAACGAACACTGAACATGTTAGAGTGTGACATGGTGAGGCACCATGCTGTTAATTTCAATAAACACGAACCGTGGTTTTATGACACTGACTTGAATGTTTACTGGAGTATCGGATTTGGGTTGGGTGGGCGTGTAATATGTAGGATCATATTATAATATTACGAATAAAACAGAGGAGTTGGTGGCACGTTCGATCGCATACCAGCAATAGTTGAGTCTCCCGAGGTTCCTCCGAGGTTATCTCCGGTTTACAGCGCGGTTGTGGGTGGAAAACACATCGGCTTTCGTGAAACTGTTCCCACATTATAATTAACTTTTACGGAATACCTGGCAAGAACAGCGTTATGTCTGGAATATTTGAGGGGAGGTGTTGGAATGTGTAAGTGAAAGTACTGTCCCCGCGTATGTATTGTATCGTGGGTTAGAGTAAGTTTATATACAAGAGACAATTACCACTATGTACCTTCCTAAGTACCATCCAACCATTCACCACTCGGTTATTATTTCATATTTAGAGAGGTAGGCGTACGCCCCTAGGAATCCTGTAGATACACAAAACCCCTTATCGATGAGGGGCAGCTGACCAACGGAATAACCCTAACTCGTGTTTCTGAAATCGAGCTCCCTGTTCTGAGATACGTACATAAATAGACTGGAACTTAGCTGGGAATGTCATTAGATCACCACTTCACCAAGAAACCGGTTACCAACTATCCTCTTCATTTGGTGGCAAAGTAGGAATCTCTAGGAAAAGTGATCGCATGTGCAAAAGTAACTTAGGTACGTTGGGATTTGGCTGAATTTGTACTATTATTATGGGAGTTATTTAAATAGGTATCTTGAAAACGGACCGTCCCGAAATAATTTGCAGATCTTTCTCTACTTAGCAGCTCAGAATCATTTGGATGAAATAGGTGGCCCATAAGTTGCGACCTCCTCATGTCACCACTCGGACCCTACCTACCTCCATTTGCAATATACTCCTCATAAGAGAGGGTGAATACAACCAGAGGTAGAGCAACATAATATATATGAGGGGAGAGAACAGAGGCATAAGTTTTGCCAAATCTTGTTACATTTCTACAGAGGTATACTTGCAATCGAGGAACTACCTACTCCAACTTTTGATTTTACAATTTGATCCTTTTGTATGGTCACCTAGGTATGTACTAATTTACAGTTCACCTCTTATTCAACTGACTAGGACTACCTAATTTGTTAAATTTACTCAAATTTCCCAAATGACAGGTAACACTGATCTCAGAATATCAAACTGACAAGAATTGGTTAACTATGCTCAAATTTTCCAACTGACAGAGACCACAACCAACCACTACCAACGAACCATCCACCAACTGGCGACAACCAATATGGTCATCGGTGACATACCAATTGAATTTAAATTTACCGAATGACAATGATTTGCCGCATAGAATTCAAATTTGCCTCCACTCGAGGCGTTGCCTGGTGTACACTAATTTTCCAGCTGACAAGGACTGGTCAGCTGAACTCAGATTCGCGAACTCGAACTGTTTTAGATTCGCCATTTGAACAAGATTGTGTTAGGTAACTAATACTAACTGGGATTCGCCACACTGAATTCAAACTATCCATCAGACATCAGAAGAGGACTGTCAGAAGAGGATTGTCAGCTAAATTCAAATTTTCCAGTTGATTATGATTGGCAGATGAACTCCGATTTCCCAACTGACAGTCGTTAGGGGACGCTGCCCCCCCATTTCCCATGAAATCAGCCCTGGGTTGGTCATATAAGAGAAAAACTTGAGCGTTCTTCCCTTCCCCATGATAAAACTGAAGACAGAAAGGAAGGAGGAATGTAGAGCTGTTCCGCGGTTGCCGAGCAAAGGCAGTTTTCCTTCAGTACTGTGCGGCGCCGCGGGGAACTCCTTATCACAGCGACTAATTGCCCCTGTCACATGCATGCGACTCCCGCCTCCGCCCTTCTGCTTTTTCATTTACTCTTCACCATCTCTACGTCCGGTTTCCTTTTCCCTGTCGCAACTGTTGAATTTTCCTCGAAGGCCTTCTTTCTTTCTCGAGGGAAAAGAAATAATTGGGTTCCAGGGCGGTTGAGTGTCCCCTCGTCGTCCGTTGAACCCTAGCTCAGCGGATGAGGTGATATTCTCCGTCAGAAGAAGTAGCCAGTAGGGAGCATTTCCATTGAGACATGCGAAACGAGTACGCACACATGACTCAAGTGAACACACGATAAATCGACGGCAAATTGCTGATAGATAGAAGTTTTCCGTACTTACTAATTCTGTGAGCCAAAGAACTTGCTTCCGTCGTCAAACGCTGCAAAATTTTCCACAAATCGTTATAATTCGCTATACAAAAAAAAAAAATCCCCCTCCTGCTAAATAACAGTTCTGTCCGCCGTACCCATCAAACTTCCATAACCATACGGAAGAAAATTTTTGAAGAACTGAAACTTTGAGGATCAGTCCCCAATTAGTCCTATATCCATCGAAATCCGACTACAGGCTAAGCCTGGAAATCTGCAAGCATTGCCATAAAACTTCATTTGTTGCCGAAAGCATATATGGTAGTTGAGGAAGACCTCCTGATGGGCTCATGCATTTATCACCTAAGTTTAAAGCTCATTCATAGAAAGTATCAAAGCCGAAGGTTTTTCTAGGAAATTGTCAACAAGTTCCTGCCATAATTGTCCATTTCTTTCAACAAGTACAAATCAATAACAAATATCCAAAATCACCTTCTTTCCGTGAACACAAAATTATCTCAAAACTAGGAGCAATTAGAATCAGCTATTCCACAAAAATTTTACTGATGTCTCACAGTTTGATTATGTTCGAATATTGATGTTTTTGTTCGATTCAAACTTCAGGAATCATCGTGAACGAATACCTGTTCGTGCAATACCGGGTAGTCCCAAAAAGTCCTAAATACCATAGTCATGACGGCCATTGGGAACCCAATCTGCATGATCACTGTGAATGTAAGCTCAACTACAACGTTTGCTTGTACAGTGTAAAATATAGTAAATAAACTAGCGTTCGTTTTTAAATTAACAAATTACAATAAGTTTGTATTAATTAAAAATATTACTAACAATAATATCAAAATACTAACAATAATTATTTCCAATTTTGGCTCATTATTTTCAATAATAAAAACGCTGCAAATCCCTGCACAACGGTTTATTATTTTGTATAGAATACCCTCCTGTTACAGATCACAGCTCTATGTATAGATAACCCTTCTATATAATATGATATGTACTATTCTATTATATACATATTATGTAGATCGCAGACCCTCCGTAGGTTAGTACCTAACCCCGTACTCGTTACTAGGTACCTACCTAAATCACGAGTTAAATGTTGCTAAAATAATTCTGCCGATGACAAACAGTACCTAACAAAAAGAAACGCACATAATGAAGTTCTGAAAAGAAATTGTTGATGAGGAGTGAAAAAAGTTGCAAAAGTACCTACCAACAAACTCCAGCCCCTTCTACGTAGATGGTATAATGAACCGTTGTGTAATAATTTACCGTTGAGTAATGATTTACCGTAGTAATAATTTACCCATCAATAATACTTCAACGTTTGTTCAAGTTTCACTACCTACCAACAAACTCCAAAAGAGCCATAATTTTTCAAGCGAAATAATATCACAGAACAACCAACTCGACTTCATACTCCGCCAATATAATCAGGTGATCCCTACCAATGATTGGCCGTATTCACAAATTCCTACTGTGGGCGTGTCTCTGGTTACGAGATTTGGTTTGAATTGTATACAATTTCATTCACACTGGAGTCGAAAATGCCTGTCGGTGCAAACTTCGGGGCCTTACTGTGAACGAACGGCTGGACGTACGATGCTCCGGATGGTCTTAAAAAACTCGCAAGTTCAAGAACTATTTAAAACCGTTAAAATATTTACGTAAAAAAATAGTATAGGCGTTTTGAAAATTTCAACCCCTATTTTGAACCCCTTAGAGATGACTCACAGTAACGTCGAGCTTCGAGGACCAACTAGACGCCGAACGGAACCTATAACCCGAATTTCATCAATTTTTTTTCATGGTAACTAAGAAAAGTGGCCCGTACGGCGTACGGCGTACGGCGTACGGCGGACAGACAGAAATATTTTTATTGCAGTTTTGGATTCTACATACCTTGAAACGTAAACCATCAAATTTTGAGGGGGGGTAAGAATTTTTTTTTTCATGCTCGATTCCAATGGTTCATTATTGAAAATAATAAACCAAAAAACTCTCAAAAATTGATAGTTTGTGTTTTCAAGTTACGTAGAATCCGGAAAGGGGATAAAAAAGCGCTGCAGATTATTGCAAAACGGTTCACTTTTTTTTTATCTAGATAGGTAGGACTCCTTCTGCATAGATCATTGAATTCATTAGGGTAAGACCGTGATTTAGTGTCGTTCTGTGCGGTGGATACCTAACCAACCCACGCACGCACGCGCACACACACAGGCGCGCGCTCTGACAAAAAGGCCACCAGAGTTGAAGTATAAGCTCTCAAACTTTCGGAAATTACTATTCGCGTCTCGCTTTTGGATGTGCCTATAGCCTGTTCCTTCCCCTCCAACCCCCTCCCACCGCATTCGCAGTTTATTTCAACGCTGTTTGGCGAGGAGATTGAAATTTCTTTCAACGCTGTTTGGCGGGGAGCTTTTTGCTTGGAGAGCAAATTTCCAGTACAAGTGTTCATGGAAACTTATATAAAACACTGCATTTTCATGAAACCCACTGGATTACCCTCATTAATGAAAATGCAGTCTTCGTCCATAGAAGAATGCAAGGTAAATAAGGCATTGCAAGTACTTATCGTTACTACCCAAAGAGTTCAGAAAGACATTCCAAAATGAGAGGAATTTGTTACCTTCCTCTCGCGCTACTTGTTTCTGAGGAGCCCTTGAAGATAGAAACATTGGCCGTGCGAGGGGTCGGAATGTTGGAAAGCGTATCTGTATAGCGCTGAAAGCCCTTCGTACACCTCGGCTCAAAGCAACCCCACCTACCTTTTCCTTTACTGAAGAATCTACTCAAGCAACTCACCCTGCAACCCGTTGAAAATTCTTGCGCTTGGAGCTGGTGTAGTTACGCGCTTCATATCAAGATAGGGCTAGGATGTGAGTTGAACCAAATAGGTTGAAGTCAGTCGCTAATCATAAATTCAAAAATTTGCTAACGTGATGCAGCATTTTCATGTAAAATAAAGTAAAGTGAAAGTAAAGTAACAGCCACTTCAGGCTGGGGCTTTTCGTTCGACTGCCCTGCCAGTGTCACGGACGTGATCAGCTGTCCTCCAGTGAGAGGATCGGAATTCGTGCTTTTCATCTAGCATGATGTGATATGGATATCCCCCCTTCCCCACAAAAGCAACCCTGTTGTAAAAATTTACCCGCCACGAAGACCTCAGCCGCAAAAAGGATTGATATCCATTTTCACCGTCAAAATACCATGCTCGGTACTTTGCACCTTGCTCTTGGATGTGCATGTAGAAAACTGTTCCTTCCCCATCTGTTGGGTATGTGTATAGAAACCTTTTCCTTCCCCCCAAACCGTTAAATTTCATTCAACGGTGTTAGGCGGGAAGTCTTTTACCCCTCTTTTTGCGGCTGATGAGGTTCCTTGGCGGGTAAATTTTTACAACAGGGTTGTTGGGGGGGGGGGGGGGGGGGTTGTATATTAGTAACAGAAGTGCTGTATTACTAAATCGTAGTAGACTCGGGGTACTTAGTAAATTCCGGCATACAGTTGTCCAGTATTGGCGAAATGACTTGATGAAACTAGTTTCAATTAGGGTGAACTAGATTTGATGGATTTCGGGTCACAACTATAATTTAACGCGTAAACGTTCGCGAATACTTGAAATTTCCCGCCCACTAAATGACCCTCTTATTGAACTGTGTTAACCCCGTACCGACGAATAACTTCGCGATCCAACGTGGCGAGTAGCTTTTTATGTCGAAGAGACGGCCTTAACAGAATTGAAGGGTTGTATAAGCAAATTTGCCTAAGGGAATTTCTAAGGGTCTTCTCGCTTATTCACATGGGAGAGCTGACTGTGGCGACGAGCCTGTATAGAGTTCTTGTTACCGAAACCACTTTTGGATAGCTTCTCAACTCTTCTTCAGTCAGCCGCAACTTCTATATAAAAATATTCATTTTATCGATATGCCCCTTGTAGATCACAATACGTCATGTTCACAGTCAATTCATGTTCAATTTTATGCCTACATTATTATCATTTGTGACAGAACGTAACAGTGGGGGTGGACCCTCTAGAGTCTCCCCCTAGACCAGCGAGATCATCACCGGTTAAGAAGGGATATCGATTAGGCTTCCCCAAGCGATCCCGTCTCCACCGGAAGAAAAAACGTATCGAGCATCTTCTTCGTTTATTCCAATCACACTGGGGCCACAGCGACAAGTCCTGCATAGAGCTCGGTCGAACTTCTCTTCCTCTTGAGGCGGGTTGTCTTCCTTTTTGCTAATCCGGCAAAGCTGAGGTATCCAGACATTCCAGATTTCATCGCCGTGAAACTCCTGCTCTTGGAGTGTACAGGATGTGAGACGACTGTCGGAGTGAAGAGGTGCGGCGGCTTGCGGCGTTTGGTCGAGTCGTAAGGATAATCGCAGATGGCGCACCGCACGACGCCGCCCTGAGGTCTGCAGATATCCAAGGATTTCCTCCTCTTCTGATTCATTTCGACCGGGTCAACTTGGACCTGGAGACGAGAGGGACAAAAGTTGAACTGCTAGTGGTAAACTATCTAAGAGAGGTTCTAAAATGATTAACGCTAGAATCCTATATTTTTATGGGAGCTCTTCATGATGTACCTCGGTGTCCCCTGGTGAAGTTTAGCCGCTTGCAAACTTCCCTGGTTGTGTCTCGAGCGCTGGCTGTCCAAGTTACCAGCAACTATCCCAAGTTGGAGCTTTCCATTCTCAGCGTACGCTCGTGCCTTGTTCCGATCATTTGGGTTAGATAAGGGGCCACAGGGATTCGAACGGACCTCAGCGGCCATCACAATTCTACCTACTAACTGGCTGAGCCGCCGGCTCATCTTTAGTGTATTAAATCTATGAGTCTCTTGTCCCATTAAGGGCAGAAAGGATATATTTTTTCCCGGGAATGGCACTTACGATTTTCGGTATGAAATCTGATGACATCGAGGACAGGTTTAGTGACAAGCTGAAATCTTCCAGTTTCCTTCCAGGTACCTCTTTCCGGCATTCTTCAAATTGAGATATGTTCCCCTTGAGGTCATCAAGGAACCTGTTTAATTCAAATTATAGTTTAGAAAAAAAAGAAGTCATTCATGCAGAATTAGAATAGGCAACCAATTGCTTCTTGAAGAAGTAAATAAAAACGCTGCAAATTATTACACAACGGTTTATTACTTACCTGTATGGATGCCCCTTCTGCTTAGACCACTGTTTTCAGTGGTCAATACCGTCGAGCTCCCTCCAGGAAAGCCCCAAATGGAGTACCTATTAGAGCCGCCCCGGGAATTAAAGTTTCATACAAATAAGCGGGATTAAATAATTCAATCATTAATTATTTGTAGTTATTCATGAAACATAAGGCAAATAATAAACCGTTATGTAATAATTTATCTGTATCTGCGTAGATAGTATAATAAACAGTTTTGTAATAATTTACCGTTGTGTAATAATCTACCGTTTTGCAATAATTTACCCAATAATAATAATAATTATTATTATTATTTGTTCAAGTTGCAAAAGTACCTATCAACAAAATCCAGAAGAGCCATAATTTCAAATGACATAATATCACAGAACAACCAACTCGACTTCATACAGCCATCAGTGATTATAATCAGGTGTTCCCTAGTGATGATCTGGGCCAAATTTATACCGTTTGGTTAACGATCATGTTGACAAAGCTTTTCGATGCAAACGAACGGCTGGTCGTACAATGCTCCGGGTGAACTCAGAAAATTCTTTAGTTAACGATCAATTTAAAAAGTGAAACGCTGCAAATTATTACACAAAGGTTTATTATTTACATGTATAGAGGCCCCTTCTGTGTGGATCACTGTTTTCTGTGGTCAATACCCTCGAGCTCCCCCCAGGAAAGCCCTAAATCGAGTACTGGAGCCGGCTCGAGAATTGAAGTTTCCTACAAATGCGCGGTATTCAATCATGCAATAATTAATTATTTGTAGTTATTCATGAAGTATAACGCAAATAATAAACCGCTGTGTAATAAATTTACCTTTGCGGGTGTCCCTTGTGCGTAGATAGTATAATAAACCGTTGCGTATTACTTTACCGTTGTGTAATAATTTACCCATAAATAACACTTCAACGTTTGTTCAAGTTTGAAAAGTACCAACCAACAAAATCCAATAGACCCATCATTTTTCAAATGAAATAATATCGCAGAACAACCAACTCGACTTCACACAGCCATCCGTGATTACAATCAGGTGCTCCCTAGCAATGATATCTGGCCCGGATTTATACAGTTTGATTCACGATCGTGTTGACGAAGCTGTTCGGTGGAAACGAACGGCTGGTTGTACAGTGCTCCGGGTGGTCTCAAAAAATTCTTTCGTTCAAAATCAATTTAAAAACCTCAAACAACCATACCCTTCTGTTGAAAGTTTTCGAGCTATGGCGGTCTGAAAATTCCAACCTCTATTTTTAATCCTTAGAGATGACTGACAGTAACGCCGAGCTTCATGGACCAACTAGACCCCGAACGGGACCTACAAATCAAATTTCATTAATTTTGGTTCATAGTAACTAAGGAAAGTGCGATGTACGGCGTACGGCGGACGGACAGAAATTTTGTTATTGCATTTTCGGATTCTACGTTTCTTGAAACGTAAACATCAAATTTTGAGGGGGGAGGAGGGGGACGGGGTTAAATTTTTTTTTCATGCTCGATTCCAAAGGTTCATTATTGAAAATAATATTTTAAAAACCCATACCCCTCTATTGAAAGTTTTCAAGCTACGGCGTTCTGAACATTTCAGCCCCTATTTTTCACTCCTCAGAGATGACTGACAGTAACGCCGAGCTTCGCGGACCACCTAGACCCCAAACGGGACCTAAAAATCAAATGTCATTAATTTTGGTTCATGGTAACTAAGGAAAGTGCGAATTACGGGTTACGGCGGACAGAAAATTTTTTTTTTTATTGCATTTTTGGATTCTACGTTTCTTGAAACGTAAACATAAAATTTTGAGTGGGGGGGGGGGGGGATAAATTTATTCTTTTTCATGCTCGATTTCAAATGTTCACTATTGAAAATAATAAACCAAAAATATATCTTGGCTGGATTTCTTAAATATTTTGCGGTCAGATGAGTTGTTGTGCGTTGATGGGTTGTTGCGTTTGAAATGGAAATATTGATTGACATGGAATAGGTTGATACAAGCAATAACTATGCTGAGCGGCTCACCTCTTGATTTTATTTGGAATTGACCTTTTCCTAGGTTTTTTCTTCAAATCAGGATCCTTCCAACCCTTATATTCCTCCAGTTTCTTTAACGTTATTTTAAGATCAAGCCCATTCGAGCTCCAGCTTGATAACCTAGGAATCATGGTAAAAACGATCCAAGTATATTACACTAATGCTAAGACGGAATGTCTCACTGGTATCACTACTATCCAAAAGTGAATTCTAAAGTGTTCCATGTACATTGTCTGGACAACATGGTTGTTCGTTGTCATCATGGGTTCATCTACACGAATGGAATAGGTACTCTTTCAAATTCCAGCAACAAGTTTCGGTTCAGTTCAAACAAGTTTTGGTAGGTACCACTATAGGTACCTAGTTCAATTCTTGACTTCGGACTTTCCTGGCTATTTCACCTACCAGACATATAAAAAGTATAATGCTTAGAAAATTCACAAAAATTGTACTTGTAGGACTCAAGACAGAAATGTCTACGTAGATAGGTATTTCATTGATCACAAATACCTCCTAGAAATGTCAAAAATTGCATTCGTTTTAACGTTATTTTTTGAAACATTTTTTAAATGACGCTGTCTTTTAAATTAACCAGAATGAGGAAAATTAACTTGACGCAATAATGGGTTTTGAATTTAAAAAAACATTTGGAGGCGAAAGTGTTCAAATTTGTGGAAAAAACTATGGAAAATGTTCGATAGCTTAAGTTTAGTACACAAATTCTAACTTCAGTGATAACACAATTGTAATGAAATTCTTGAATAAAGTTTTCGTAATGAAAAAAGCATCATGCTTCATGACTATCATGTTTTTCGATATTGCATATTAATATACAAGTCACTGTATATATTTGAAGTAAATATAACAGGAGTAGTACAGTTCCAAACTCGATACAGGGGTCATTTCATTAGGGCTCATTTGATGTCTTACTAATTACTTTCTATTACTCATGGCAATATGCAATGAGTTTGAAAATTTTACTGGGATCTGTTATAGGCGAAATTAGGCAGAAGCTGTTATGTAGAGACTCCTCTCACTACGATGTTATTCAGCAACAAGAAGCATAACACAGAACTAGCATGTATGTACAACTTTCATTATTTAGCAATGTATCCTCTACAAATATCATTTTGAAGAGTCGACTACGCAATCAGGTGCAACCGGTTCCTCATCGGAGACTGCTCAGACTGCACAAACAGGGGACATTAAGAAACCGAAACCATATTCTTGTAGAATTCCGTAGAACTTCTCCTCCGTTTAACACGCTGTATTTTGTTATCTTTGAGTCCATACAAGTTAAGATAAGCTGTCGACGGTTTGGCATGCGAGCTCTTCTTCTCGAGCCTCGTTCGAGTTTCCATTGAGTATGTGAGGACAGGAGCATAAATGTGTGGAGGTGGTCGGCGCCGATGGGGCTCAAATGGGTAGTCACATTTTTCACATCTGAGTACAGCTAGATCTTGATCAGTGAGGCAGACTCCCCTATTCACCATCCTCAGTACGTCTTTGTAAGCCCTGGAAATGCTCTCAGGCATGGTATATTCTTCTCTCACCTGGAATTAAAATGTTTGATATTTCATTGTAGATTAATATACCCTGCAACAGAACGGTATACTGTAATCAATGATCGAATGATGACCAGCTACTCTTCAGATTTTGTTACAGTACTGGATGTAGGAAGGGAAGTCAGAAAGATTCTTATCTGCAGTGGTAGTGGAATAATCTTGATCACAGGTTATTCCGATCGCCAGCTAATCTGGTGAAATTATGATGACCCTCGTTGATCGAAATTACAGGCCATTACTGCATTAATATTATACTCAAATACCCAAAAAAGTATGATACCTCTTCTAATGGAAATTTTGAAGCTACAAATTAAAAAAAAAATTATCCCCCAAATTTTTCACACCCTCCTAATGAATGGATGAAAATTGGAGTTATGAAACATTTCTAGGACAATGTATAGCACACTGGAACTCGCATGCCGAATTTTACAGTTATACGTTAATTTTAAAGAGCAAAATCCTGTTTATAGCATGGGTGAGGGGGGGGGGGAACAGTTGGTTTTTTTCAAAATCGATTTCGATTCTACGTATTTTGAACCAATGGGGTATGCGCATGGGTCACAAAAGGGGTTTATATAATATTTTTAATGAAACTAGATTCCATTCTGAGAACTTTGACAACAACCCCTGTGACAATAGCCAGGCAACATCTTCACGGGAACTGCTCCCTTGGAATCTCTGTAACTGAAAGGAGCAGTTCCTTGGCTTCGACACCTCCTTGAACCTCCGACGACTAGCCAATTATTGCTCTGAAGCCTTTTACGGTGAGTCATTGAATATTATTCCAATAATCACTTGCCCCTTACCCGTGCGCCCCCCCCCCCCCATAATATGATTCTTTAGAATCCTCCCTCTTAGAACAATTTTGAACCAAACCTTTTAAGGGACAAGCTTCTTCCTGTTTTAAAACTCATATATTCGTTCTCATTCAGCGTTAAGGAGGTCAGCGGGAAATTCATAAATAATATCATTTCCAAGTCTGGTTACATTAAATTTTCAGTGAGATTTATGCGACAGTTAGTAAACTTGAGCTAGTCTCTTATTTAGCTACGGTAAGTACTTCTTTCTCTATGGTTTTTCCGTTGGTGCTACTCCAAAGGTCAACAGATGTTTGTTTATGTTTGTACATGTTCACGAAACATGTCCGTTTCCATTGTATTAGGTGATTGATGTATTCTTCGTGTGTGAATAATAAAATGTTTAATCCTTTAATGCGATTCAACAAAGGTTATTCGGCCCAGCCAGCTTAATAAAAAACAAGCAAATTTGACAAAATGGCTGAGGAAGAATATGAAAGCAGGACGAAAGTAAGTGTTATTGTTAAGTTGAACAGGAAAAATTACAAAACCTGGTTGTTCAACTTACGACTTGAATTAGAAGACCGAAACTTGTACGATGTGATCACGATGGAAGATGATGACAGATTCGCAAAATTTGAAAATAAGAAGAGACGGAAAGAATTGAAACTGATTGCCAGAACCATTATCGAGGACATTCAGAATGACATAGTTGATATTTCATGTGTGGAGAAAATTATCTGCTAGATTTCAACCAAAAACGAGACTACGATATCTTCAAGCTTGTAAATGTCTCTTCTCGTCCAAAATGTTATCAGAAGAGGATAGGGAATCTTATGTAAGTCGATTCCCGGAATATGCTTCAAAGCTGTGAAAGCGGGAAGTGCAAAAATTAGTGACGAACAAGTGTGTAACGTACTCATTAACGAACTACCTGTGGAGTACGAAACCACTGTCAGCATGGTTTGTACCTTCAAGGATGATTACACGCCCGAAAGACTGGAGAGCTTGTTATACGGAGAATACAGGAGGAAGCAGCTCAAGAAAGATGAAGTGACTTACTTGAGATGAATGACTCCAACGAGCTCGTTGTACAACGAGGATTCATAAGGAAGTGCTACAACTGAACTGCAAAGATGAGGGGCACTTAGCGAGATACTGCCGTAAGAAGAGACGATGGAGAAACGAGAAAAAAATACTGAAAACAAGAACCAGGCTTCATTAATATGTTTGTCAGCAGCTTGTTCAATGAATAATAAGTGTGGCTAATATATCTACTGACTGCGAAGACCGAAGTGAATTGGCATGAGAGACTTGGACATATCAACTACGACGTGATCAAAACAACGTTGGGAAAAAGTACAGTGTGAGAATCTCAGAAAATCCCGGATTTTTTTTCCCCCATTTAAATACGCAGTCTTCACATCCGTCTGATGAATAAGCCAATAATTTTTCACTTCTAACTTCAAAATGAGCCTCACAGCTGGAAGACTTACAACAGGGCATGTTGCATGTTTCTTCATAATCCACTCCTTCCTTTTGAGTGAAGCCTTGGGCTACTAATTGGGCTTTGTACCTTTCAACTGGACCATCTGCCATGTAGGCCATGTGCTTTATTTTGGAAACCCTTTGCAACCAATTGCAACTTTTCCCAAAGGCAGGTCTGTAAGTTACCAAACCTTCAATTGCATTCAACGAAGCCAATTATTTCTCAACTGCTGCAGCCCACAATTCACGATCTTGTCCAGACATTGCCTGCTTATAAGATTTTGGCTCAGATCCTTGAGTCACACTTGAATAACAAAAATATTTTGGTCTCCTCAGTTTACTCTGGTCCCTCAAACACATCTTTCCTTCATACTGATTTATATGTTCCTCTTCAATAACACGACTGAATTTTCTGCTGCCCTGCTCTTTGCTGATTAGCCAGTTTGTCTGAATCGTCTTCTACCTGCTGTACATCGGGCGTTTTCTCTTCTAGAACGTCAACTGTATTACTAATTCTTGCAACTCCATTCATTTCGAGAAAATAATAATCCATGTTTTCCCTTTTCTTTAATTCCGTTTCTGAGTGTACGTTTGGTCATATCGTTCAACCTGAATCCTTTTGAAACTCCGTTAATATGCGACTAAACATATTCAAAGTTTCTAGAGGTTCCTACATCACGGCAGGAGGGTCTTGTGACGTAGCAACCGCAGGAATATTTGAAAATCATAGAAAAAGAACTACTACTTACCGAAAGACAGTGCGGTTGGTGTCAAAATTCTCAGGTTGCAATCAAATTTCATTAAAATAAAAAATAAAAAATAAATATATGTGCGCAGGCCCCATTTGACAATAAAACAAAATTTTAATCAAAACAATTTTCTTTGTCGATTCCAACTGTTCATTATGTACCCAAACTAATTCACCCAAAAAATATAAAATAAGGGGAAATATTGATCGTTATTTAAAATAGTTAAGCGGCTGGATCAAAACATACTTGTAGAAACGTATAGAATAGTGGCATATTGTATCATGACATTGTACATATTAGGTACCTATATATATATATGATAACAGGTGTCTAATATAGGTATATCATAACTACATAACATGAATATCGTAACGAGATAGGTACGTATTACTTGAGACATCGTAGAAGCTCTAGAAGGTTTTGGCCCGAGTTCGTAACGGTTCATTGTAGCCACGGATGGATCCAAAAACAATCTTTCTTCCCCTCGGAGTTCGCATAAAAATCTGCAGCAGGTATGGTTAAAAAATCAGAATGCATGAATAATTTTGAAGGACGAAACAAATTGGTAGCCAATCCCTTGATAAATGTATTCCTTATGTATCTTACTCTTTCATCTTATTGGGGAAAGATCGCCGTTGTCTCTTATCTCCTTTCAAATCTGGATCCTTCCATAGATTGCAGAATTGGAACGTTTTCGGACGTTGTCTTGGTCGCTCTCCGAGGCCGTCAAGTTTGAAGTCGGTGCACCATTCAGCACCGTATTCTGAGCTATGCACCATCCTTCAAGCTATGCTAACTCAGTAAGAATACGGTATACGCTATTATACCATCTGCTAGCCATCGAAACATTCAAAAATATTACACGGTTATCTAGGATATGATACGAAAAAGTTGTTTTGACCTACTAGAGGTAAATGGGCAACGTTAGTTACCTAATTATTATTGTGAAGGGAATGAACATGTAGAATCAAACTGCGTTTTGGCGGGTGATATTCGCGGGTGATGGGGAAATCTTCGTCAAAAGTGGTCTTGGTCTCCCAGTATTTACATACCTTCTGCAGTCATCAATATCGGAAACATAATTCACGCCTTTTGGCTACGTAGCCACTCAAGCATGGGAAAAAATCGTCAATATTCATCGAGATGCAAAATGAAGCGATGATGACGATTAATGTAATGTCCTGAAGATGATGCTATTCAAATTTTATTTTTTGATGGCAGATTCATTGGTTTAAAAAGATTTGGTATGTTGTTAAATCTAGAAAATGCCACGTTAGACTGTCTTTTACTGGATAGGATATCTCTGGATAGGAACTAGAAGTAGGTGCTTTTGTAACCGAGCGACTAGACAGGTATTCCTGGAACCAGCATTGTTCTCGACAAACGTCCATCAATCCGTTAAGGATAAAAGTTGTCCAACATTTCCTCAAATTTCTGAACCAGATGTACAGTATTAACATTCGGTTCTAAATTCCACCAATGCCGTCTATTCCAAGATATTGTGTTAGGTATACATTTTTGGTAATTTCAGAGCCTCTTCCTCCCTTTCCCAAATGGTTCAATCGGATCTCCGAGAGAACTGGGCCACCTTATGGCCAAACAGTTACAATTCATTTCAGAGGCTTGCTTGTCCCCTTACCACTGGGAAACCCTAAGATACGAAGTAGGTGCAACAGAAGAATAATCAAGTTATTTTGCTGTCACTAATATTGCGCGCGAGGTGGGATTTGTATATCCTATGCGCAATAAAAATATTATTATTATTATTATTATTATTATTATTATTATTATTATTATTATTATTTGGTGGTCATCACCCGTGGGGGGTAAAAAGTGCCACGGGGTTACCCATCCCCCCATTATCCCATTATTATTATTATTATTATTATTATTATTATTATTATTATTATTATTATTATTACAGTGAGACTGTAATAACAATTCATTCATTACAGTCATTGCTTTGCATTTTTGGAATCTATTATTACAGACAGAATTACAATGAGAGTTGGTGAAAGCCATCAACAATGAACACAGAAAAAGAGACAGTTTTTGGTTTATTATTTTCAATAATGAACCATTGGAATCAAGCATGAAAAAAAATGCTAACCCCCCCTCAAATTTTGATGGTTTACGTTTCAAGCTATGTAGAATCCACAAATGCAATAAAAATATTTCTGTCTGTCCGCCGTACGCCGTACTGGCCACTTTTATTAGTTACCATGAAAAAAAAAAAATTGATGAAATTCGGGTTATAGGTTCCGTTCGGGGTCTAGTTGGTCCTCGAAGCTCGGCGTTACTGTCAGTCATCTCTAAGGGGTTGACATTTTCAGAACGCCGTAGCTCGAAAACTTTCGATAGAAGGGTATGGTTTTTTTACGTTATTAAATTTGTCTTGAGCTAAACAATTTTTTGAAACCACCCGGAGCATTACGTCCAGCTTTCGTGTGCACCAAAAAGCTTCGTCAACACGATCGTGAATCAAACGGTATAAATCCGGCCCGGATATCATCGCTAGGGAGCACCTGATTATAATCAAGGATGGCTGTATGAAGTCGAGTTGGTTGTTCTGCGATATTATTTCATTTGATAAGTGGTGGAATATTGGATTTTGTTGGTAGGTACTTGTGAAAATTGAACAAACCTTGAAGTATTATTGATGGGTAAATTATTACACAATGGTAAATTATCACACAACGGTAAATTATTACATAATGATAAATTATTACACAACGGTAAATTATTACAGAACGGCAAATTATTACACAACGGTTCATCTACCAAGAAGGGGCTGGATTTTGTTGATCGGTACCTACTTTTGCAACTTGACCAACCGTTGAAGTATTATTGATGGACAAGTTATTACACAACGGTTCATTATACTTGACCACGAGGTTAGGTACTGTTCACAGAAAACAGTGACCTACGCAGAAGGGGTATCAATTTCATTCCACATCAACAATTTTCCTTCAGAACTTCATTATTTGCGTTTCTTCTTGCCATTTTAGTTACTGTTTGTCATCGACAGAATTATTTTAGCAACATTTAACTCGTGATTTAGGTAGGTACCTAGTAACGAGTACGGGGTTAGGTACTAACTACGGAGGGTCTGCGATCTACGTAATATGCGTAGAATAGTACATATCTATACAGAGAGCTGTGATCTGTAACATAAGGGTATTCTGTACAAAATAATAAACCGTTGTGCAGGGATTTGCATCGTTTCAGGAAGGTTTTCGGTCAAGTATGTATAAAACAAGTTAGCTGACACAAAGGCAGGTCTGTGCTCTTAACCTATCCGCCCTTAGCTAGGACGGTTCTACTTCGAAGAAACCGCATAAAGCATAGGTATCTCTTTAGAAAAAATATCTTACAGCTTCCACACTTTTCCCTATGTGAAAATAAAGTTAAGAAGAAAATAAAGTTTTAACGCGTAAATCCATTTAGATCCCAAACGAAAGCCTCTGGTGTCACACGAAAAAACTTGAAACGGAGATAAAATTAACTTACCTGTTCGAATTGCAAACCGTGTTCTGAGGTCTGTCTTTGAACTAGTCATACCGATCCTTCTGAAGAGCTAGTAAGCGAGGGAAAGAAGTAAAGCTTCAAAAAGACCTACCTAGCAGCAAGCTGCGTTTGGTTAGAAAGCGCGGGGAAGCTGGTTAAAAGCGCATTGAAGGTTCTTAATAAGTAGGTACATTTCTTAGAGGCGCTCTTGTGCTGCGGGACAGCCCTTTGAATTCGTTGTGAATAGTCTTCTCCGTTTTGAATTAGTTCAGCGTTGTATTTTTCGTATGAGAAATGTCCGGAGAAGTGAAAGGCTGTTGCAAGTGCCAGTTCGTTTGGCTTGTGGCTTGAGAGAACCACTTAACATCTCCTCCAATTAATTTTTAATTTAATTAACCTGCATTTCATGAAGATGTCAAGATGTTTTAGAGGTAAGATAATTTAAACTTATATATTTATATTCAAAACCAAAACAAATTTATTCAACAAATGCACATGTACACACATTTTCGGTTTATTGTTTTCAATGGTGGCAGGACATTGGTCTGTAATTAAAAATTAGTACAACCCAGAACGGTAACACTGTGATGAAATGTTGTCTCCAGGTGTTCCTATATGAAATTAATCCAAATACTATCGTAAGATTGGTCTGAGAAATATGCAAGTGCTTCCCAGAAAAACATGAACTTCCTGACCTAATGTGAAGGGTAGTTGGGGGCTTTGCAAAATTTACAACTAAGTTCCGAGCCATTCATGCATTACAATAGACCATGAGATTTAGCTTGGCATCGAACACCAAATACCTCCCTACGTCAACCAGCCAATAAATTAATAGGTATCGACTTATCATCTTCCCTTTGACTCAAAGAGTAGGTATCTCAGAGAAACAAATTCAATCTAATAAAGCCCTGTGTGATTCGATTCATACGTTCCCTTGCATGAAGATTGAGCTGAAGGTCAATGGTTTTATTTGCGCTCATGCTAATGATGTTTTTCGGTTCAAATTTTGGCATTTACCGTAAACTAAAGGATGGTTGCAAGATGCTGAGTGGTCCCAAAAATCCTAAAAGTCGAAATCTATTTCAGATTAGTGAATGTTTAAGTACCCAGTCCTTAACCTACTATAGATAAACCTACATTACCAGGTTGATGAACAGACTGATGTACGGAGGGAGAGATGTTCGTTTCTCCACTGCGCGACTTGCGTAGATATCTATGTGAGACCAGTATAAGTACCTACACAAAATCCCAGTTCCCTACAGTAACCCCAGTTCCTTCTGGAGAAACTCAGGGAATTGATTCTACTCTTCATTTGGAACAAAAACCCCTGCAAATCCCTGCACAACGGTTTATTATTTTGTACAGAATACCCTCCTGTTACAGATCACAGGTCTCCGTATGGATAACCCTTCTATATAACATATGTACTATTCTACACATATTATGTAGATCGCGGAACCTCCGTAGGTTAGTATCTAACCCCGTACTCGTTACTAGGTACCTACCTAAACCGTTGTGTAATAATTTACCTGTATAGGTTCCCCTTCTACGGAGCTAGAATAATTTACCGTTGTGTAATAATTTACCGTGGTGTAATAATTTACCGTTGTGTAATGATTTACCGTTGTGTAATAATTGATGATCCGGGTGGTCTCAAAAATTGTTTAGCTCAAGACAAATTTAATAACCTAAAAAAAACGAGCTACGGCGTTCTGAAAATTCAACCCCTATTTTGAACCCCTTAGAGATGACTGACAGTAACGTCGAGCTTCGAGGACCAACTAGACCCCGAACGGAACCTGTAATCCGAATTTCATCAATTTTGTTTCATGGTAACTAAGAAAAGTGGCCCGTACGGCGTACGGCGGACAGACAGAAATATTTTTATTGCAGTTTTGGTTTATTATTTTCAATAATGAACCATTGGAATCGAGCAAGAAAAAAAAATTCTTACCCCCCCCCCCCCCCCTCAAAATTTGATGGTTTACGTTTCAAGGTATGTAGAATCCAAAACTGCAATAAAAATATTTCTGTCTGTCCGTCGTACGCCGTACGCCGTACGGGCCACTTTTCTTAGTTACCATGAAAAAAAAATTGATGAAATTCGGGTTATAGGTTCCGTTCGGGGTCTAGTTGGTCCTCGAAGCTCGACGTTACTGTCAGTCATCTCTAAGGGGTTCAAAATAGGGGTTGAAATTTTCAAAACGCCTATACCATTTTTTTACGTGAATATTTTTACGGTTTTAAATAGTTCATGAACTTGCGAGTTTTTTAAGACCATCCGGAGCATCGTACGTCCAGCCGTTCGTTCACAGTAAGGCCCCGAAGTTTGCACCGACAGGCATTTTCGACTCCAGTGTGAATGAAATCGTATACAATTCAAACCAAATCTCATAACCAGAGACGCGCCCAGAATAGGAAATTTGGCGGAGATGAAATCATTGCTAGGGATCACCTGATTATATTGGCGGAGTATGAAGTCGAGTTGGTTGTTCTGTGATATTATTTCATTTGGAAAATGATGGCTCTTTTGGAGTTTGTTGGTAGGTAGTGAAACTTGAACAAACGTTGAAGTATTATTGATGGGTAAATTATTACTACACGATGGTAAATCATTACTCAACGGTAAATTATTACACAACGGTTCATTATACCATCTACGTAGGAGTGGCTGGAGTTTGTTGGTATGTACTTTTGCAACTTTTTTCACTCCTCATCAACAATTTCTTTTCAGAACTTCATTATGTGTGTTTCTTTTTGTTAGGTACTGTTTGTCATCGGCAGAATTATTTTAGCAACATTTAACTCGTGATTTAGGTACCTACCTAGTAACGAATACGGGGTTAGGTACTAACCTACGGAGGGTCTGCGATCTACATAATATGTATAGAATAGTACATATCATATTATATAGACGGGTTATCTATACATAGAGCTGTGATCTGTAACGGAAGGGTATTCTATACAAAATAATAAACCGTTGTGCAGGGATTTGCAGCGTTTTGGATTCTACATACCTTGAAACGTAAACCATCAAATTTTGAGGGGGGGTAAGAATTTTTTTCTTGTTCGATTCCAATGGTTTATTATTGGAAATAATAAACCAAAATGCTAAGTAGAAATTTTTCGAAAAGTTCTTCATTTTAAAGATATCCGACAATTTGTGTTTTTCCAACTTTTCATTATTTTACCACATGAAAACGCGAATAAATTCGAAAATATTGAGACTACAACGAATCCAGTTACACCGTTTGAATGAACGTTGAATTTCCTGTAAGATTCTTCTGTTTTCAACGGTCAGAGTTACCTACTTAATGTTGGCCAATATCAGTTGGATCATTTGATTTGATTTGAACATAATTTAAAATTGGGGAAAAGATTGTATGTTCTAATGAGGTTACAAAAAAATACATACAACTTGACAAATTTCCTATCTCTCCTAGAATTCGGCAAGTCGTCACGATTTCTTTGACTATGGCATTGTCAAAAGTATTGGAAAAGTGTATTAAAGCAAGGATGTTGGCTTTCTTGGAGAAATTCAATATTTTTTCGGGAAATCAATTTGGGTTTCGAAAGGGTCTGAGTACAGATAATGCCCTGTTTCATTTGAACAAACTGATCACCCAAAAGTGTAATGAAGGTTTGCACGTAGTAGGTCTTTTTCTTGATATTAGCAAGGCGTTTGATTGCGTTCAGCATAAAGTACTTTTGGATAAATTGTATAATTATGGGATTAGAGGTTTGCCTTTAATGCTTTTAAAATCATATCTCTCGAATCGCTCACAACAAGTTAAAATTGGTGAAGTTTTAAGTGATCCTAGAGGGGTTGTGTGTGGTGTACCACAGGGAACGGTTCTGGGTCCAGTTCTTTTTTTGTTGTATATAAATGAATTGTTGGACATTCATATTAGTGGTCAAACTTTTGGTTTCGCGGATGACACTGCTATAATTTTTTGGGGTAGGTCTTTTGATGATTTGATGGCAGCTGTTAGTTCAGAATTTCAAATAGTGCGGGCCTGGATGGATACAAATCTGTTGCGAATTAATTTGAGCAAGACAGTTGTAATGAGATTTTCTGCCTCAGGTAGGGTTAATATTTCAAACCATCGTTTGAAATTACACGACTATAAGTGTGGAGGTCTTTCTGAGTGTTCTTGTGACTCGATCCCTTTTTCGGAGCACTGTAGATATTTGGGGGTTGTGATAGACCAACATTTAAATTATAGGAAACATATAGATTTATTTATCAAAAGATTGAGAAAGTTATTTTATGTTTTTAAAATTATAAGAGGTTTTGCTGATATAAGTTTGTTAAAAATGGTTTATTTTGGATTATGTAATTCATTAATTAGATATGGTATAATAGCATGGGGAAGTGCTTGTAAAAGTGCTCTTCGCCCGTTACAAATTGTTCAAAATACCATATTACGTATAATTTTAAATAGATCTTCCAGGAGTAATACAGCTCTACTCTATAAAGATTTGGGTTTCCTGAGAATTTCTGATATTTTTAGGAAAGAATCTTGTGTGCAGGTTTTCAAGACAGGAATTGATCCCAATAATGTATCAAAGCTTGAGTCGACTCGAATAGCAGACAGGTCAAATATTAGGTTATCTAAAGTAAATATTGAAATTTTTAGGAGAAATTCTTATGTTGTGGCTCTCTATTTCTTTTATAATCATGGGATTGATGTTCGGCAGTTTAAAAATGTTAATCATTTTAAAAAATATATACTTGATCAAATAGTAAATGCTCAGGAATGATGTTAATTTCTTTTTTTGTATAGATAGTTTTTTTAAATTTTTATTCTGGATTTTGATTGTATTTTGTCCGGCAGCTTGAAGAGTAGCGACTCCACAGGGGGATACAAATTCTTTGAATTTAGTCCTCTGTGGGCACAACTGTTCATTTCAAATTAGATTACTTCATTTTGTCTGTCTCTTTTATGTTTGTGCCAATAAATAAATAAATAAATAATAAATGTACTTTTATTAGGAACACGACGACCAGGAAAACGCCGAGCATATTGCAGTACTGCTGCAGTTACAGTATCCATACACGAGCAGCATATATCTCGGTACTCCTGATTTGAAAAATAAAGCGGCATAACAACTACCTTTCCACTAGACAAATTAAATTGAACTGATGAAAGAAAAGCGGTCTGTAGCAGTTTGATAATATGGTTAACCGAGGTTCATAATTTATTATTAAGAAATATTTGTGCAAACAAATTCGCATTCTAGTGACACCTCCCTGTCCATTCTCGTTGAATGTTGGAACTAATCATTCGTTGTTGTTTGAACTTCGATATGTCCCCTTCATATTCCAGTATTATTTTTATTCAGCCAGTCAAGGAAGCGTTAGTTTTATTTTAAGAGGTCTAATTAATTCCCCTCCCCACCAAATTCACCTCTGCTCATGTTTTCAAAGGTTCAATTATCATTTTTTAACTCTACTACAACGTTAGGTATTTTCAAATCTAAGTATATCAATGTAAAGCCTATTAGATGAAGAAGTTTTTGTGAAATTTGACAAGTTGTAAGTTTTTTTGTAACCTCAGTAGAATAGATTTTAAATTTTCAATGTTTCGAATGTTTCAACTGATATTGGCCAACATTTTAAGTAACTGTGACCATTGAAAATAGAAGAATCTTACAGGAAACTTAACGTTCTTTCAAACGGTGTAATTGGATTTGCTGTACTCTCAACATTTTCGAATTCATTAGCGTTTTTATGTGGTAAGGTAATGAAAAGTTGGAAAAACACAAATTGTCGGATATCTTTAAAACGAAGAACTTTTTTGGTTCTGTATGAAGAGCAGAATCGATTTCCAGAGTTTCTCCAGAAGGAACTGGGACACCCTGTATAATACTAATCAAGACAAGTGAAAAAAATCGCAGAAATGAATAAGGTGTCATAAAACGGTGGCATGATACCCCGATAAAGCTTGCATACCTACAACTATGGATACCTAACAAAGTGCCTAGGTTAATTAATCATCAATGCCTGATCACTAAGCCTACAAAAGGGACTAACTAAAGGTTGAATAACAAATTAGTGGTCTTGGCGTTCAACTAAAAACAGTTCTCCCGGGATATACCTAAAGATATACCTAAACCCTGAATCCAGGGTTACTTATAAGAAAGGGGGGGCGGGGGCAAAAGACGATTCAACGAACATGAGTGCCGAACGAATCCATAATATTGTAACAAATCTGTGAATTGTGAATTTAAATCTGTGAACTGTGAATCTCTTTCAATTCTTTCCGTGAATCTGCATTTAAATTGAACTGAAATTGTTGCGTACTTTGAAATGTAACAATTTCAATTCAATTTAAATGCTTCATTAAAGAATCGAATTAAAAAAGATTGCTAAAACTCGGAAGAAAGTTGAAGTTCACAGAGAAAATTTAGGAGTAAATTGCATTGACGCCTGTCAAATGTAAAATTGTTACCCGAGGCAGGTTACTTTCAATGTGGTTATGAGATAAATTTCCGCTTTTCAACGGGATCGAGACAAAGTGTGGTATAGAACGAGATAGGTAGGTACATTACGTTCACTTCCAGCGCATGCATAGTTGTATCTCGCGATAATGATACTATGACCGATTCCACCGTTTCGTAGCTAGGGAGACTCTATTATTATTACTGCTTTGAAATCATTAAACATTGTTGTGCTAGTGATATTATGTAAACAATTCCAATAGTTCTGAACCAGCTTGCGTAGAAATTGAATGTTATTCTTTGGTGTGGATATTTAAATTATTGTTGTTTATATATACTCCCTCAGTGCTTGCGTTGGCCTGAACATAACATTGGTGACACACTTCAGAGATGGACTCGACTATTCAAGTAACGAAGTCCGTTTACGGGAATATAGTTCTTCCGATTATAGGGCAAACAAAAATCCTTAAGTACACCATATGCAATGGGTTTATGTCCGTTGAGATTATCAATTATGGCGCGACTATCGTGGCCATAAACGTTCCAAACAGCGGCGGCACGAAGGAAAACGTGGTCCTCGGTTACGATGACATCATAGGTGAGGTGACTTTGGGTGAACCTACTTAATCTTTCATAAGTTTAGGATAATCTTCAGGGATCTCGTTTGGTTACCTACTAGGACAACCTCCTACGTCCTCTTCGGGGACTAGGAGTATTTAGGGTTAATACATGCACGCTACAAGGTGTGGTTCCAAACCATCCGTACAAACTTTGAGGTCTTTCACGCTGGTCACGAATATGCAATATTTTATGTGACCCTGAAACCTTGCAACCTTTGGAGGGGGTGGGGGGGGGGGGGGGGAGAGGGATTTGACATGGAACATGCTTCAGCCTCCAACCGACAGGAAATTATTGGTCACTGGACATTGGTGAGTAACGAAAGTAGGTAGTTAGTAGCTGATAAACTTCAACAGAAACGTTAGAAAAATTAATTGATGAATTTCCAGGTTTAACAACGATTAAAAATAAATTGCAATTCCACATTTTTCAAGGCAAAAATTTCTTTAAAAAACATAATTCTAGGCTTTCAGTGATCTCCAATCTCCTTGTCCTAAATGTTCCGATTTCAGCGTCCACAGGAAACCCTAAAATTATGTCAATATTTGCCTTGAAAACGATATGGTTTGAAATTACGAATCTAGCTAGTATGCGCTGTTGAATATAGGTGTTTAATTATATCTGATCGCTCGTCGACTCAGTACCTGGGCTTGTTTTTCCTTTGATTATCACCAACATTGAATCCTCGGCTGCGTGAAGAGACATACTATTTGTCAACCCACCGTCGCCATGAAGCCTCAGTGGCATACCTACTCACACGAGAACACCGAGCGAAAGTTCTAGCAACCTACCACCAGAACATTTAGAATTTGTAGTCCTGCGGCTGGAGGGTGCCCCCATTGATCCACCCAGCGCATCCCCAGTCTCACGCGTCGCACGATCGTCGGTTCGAGTCCAGACCAGGAGAAAAGATTTTCCCCCATTTTCGCTTAGATACCAATTTTAACATGGAACATCTTTTTACGGGAGTAAGCCAGCCCCCCCCCCCCCCCCCACGACCTACCACACGTGGTGCCTTTTCCGAGGAAAGCCAGACCCCACTCCGCCGAAAACTACCGAGGGGGTTCTAAATACTCGAAAAACGCCGAAAGCAGCTGACGACGTGTATTACATTACATTGCGTTAGGCCGCTGGTCCGAGGCTTGGAAATCCCACGAATTTTTTTTGCTTCCTCACTATCGAAGGTAGGGAAGCCTTGGATTCGTGATTGAGTGAAAAAAAATTCATGTCCTCCAAAATGAAGATTTCCACTGCCATTTTCCGTTTCAGACATCGAGGAACATAATATCTGGTTCCGTGTCTGTCTGTGGTAATTCCTTCCAACACTCATAACTACCCGAAATAATGGTCAAAGTGGGCTGCAATTTCGAGGGTAGGTGCGGGTTGGGTCACAGATGGACCCATACCAAAATCACTGAAAAAGTACCGTAACTTTCGTCTGCCCATGCGCAAACGTGAAATAATTGGAACACCCATAACTACCCTAAATATCGTTGAAATGAGTTCAAACTTGGAGCGTCGGTCAGGAATAATACTTTGATAGTTCCAAATTAATTTCATTGGAATCGTAATGTAACTTTGATATACGCATGCGCGAACATGAAATGTTGACCATTTCCTTGTAACGCTTCTAACTGCGCGATAAATAGTCGTAGAGAGCTGCAATTCGGAGGGTATACGCGGGTTTGATCGCAGATGGTCCCGTTTCAAAATCATGAAAGTCGTTTAGTCTGCGCATGCGCAAACGTGAAATACTTGGAGTGCCCATAACTACCTTAATTATCGTTGAAATGAGTTCACATTTGGAGGGTCGATCAGTATAATACTTTGATAGTTCCACATGAACTTCATTGGAGTCTTACTGTAATTTCCCTCTGCGCATGCGCAAACATGAAATGTTGACGGTTTCCTTATAACGTTTCTAACTACGCGAAAAACAGTCGTAGAGAGATGAAATTCATCATAACGAACCTACCCAACTAGTCTATACGTTCATGTGATTCAAGTGAGGAAGCTATAGTGCCTACTCGAATTGGCAGACGTTTTTCTACATATCTCCATATCCTCTGTTATCATGTACCTATCCGAAAAACATGTTACATGTTTCCTTGCTTTGATCCTTGATCTAAACTGTCATAATCCGGGGGTCTGGGGGTGTCCCCCAGATTTCATTCGACAATAAACGTAGGTACCATCATGAACTCAAACCTCTGGCGGCTAGACGCCCCCTACGGCAACGCTCTTTTCTCTCTTCTCTATCTCTTTCTTCAAAGGTTCCTTTAGATAGCTTAGGACCAAGAAAAAGTTCTTTCTTTCTTCTACTTTCAAACTGCTATAAACCTATTTTTTATGAAAGATTAGAGGTTTTATGATTCACCGTAATGCCCGCTCTATCTATGGCCTCTCATTTTCATGCATCCCATTCCGTTTTAACTCAAGCAAATGCGAAACATTTTTAAAATCCAAGGACACTTCGAATAACGCTGAAAAGTACTTTTGTTCCTAAGAAGTGGGGTGAGGACCATCAGGTATCTGGTATACTGCCTTTTGGCAGCGATAATAGGCCGATAAAAAAAAAAAATTATCCTCTTGATAGAGCTTTTTGTACTCTACGTTTCTGTAGTACGTAGAAAGGCATTTCCACTTTTGCCTATGTTAAGGGTCCCGTTGCAAGGATTCTCACCTCGTTGTACCAAAATGCTGTAGTATGTACGTAGAACAGACCGCGTTACTATCGCAGGATACATCGACTGGGTCCAATTTATCCGTGTACTGTTCCGGAACCATCACAACGGCACTAAGACTAAGTACCTAGGTATAGCTATAGCAGTGAGGCTTTGGCTGCAAGTCTGGCCATCATCATGTACTTACAAACATACATCAGTCTATTGCGTATTATATTCAAACACATTTTAAGACTGCTCTGATTCCACGAAGGCTACCTGAACATGAAAAATCCATACATGGGAGCAACGATCGGAAGGTACGGCCACAACATAGCTGGAGCGGCGTTCGTTCTGAAAGATCAGACATACTATCTCTCAAAAAACAAGGGCCATCATACATATCACGGAGGAGTTCAAGGTTTTGACAAAGTAAGACGCTTAAAGGAGTTTGAAAATTCAGTATTTGAAAAACTTACTCGTATATATTTAGCTTCTTGATACGTCTACAGCCTACATTCGTTGAGTATGTTTTTGTTCGTAGACTATGTACGTACAATAACGTTGAAATGTAAACTTGGAATTCCGCCCGGGTCAAAATAATAAAATTTACCTTCTAAAGTTCAGGGGAGAAAAATATCCCCCACTGTTTTGGCTAAAAACAACAAATTACTATTCATGAATCAAAAATGTACGTCGAGATAAAGTACCTACATAAATATGTTTTGTCAGGAAAAGATCATTTTCATTGCTGCGATCACCATACTCCATATTCCTCGATTTGATCTTCTCTTCCTAAAGCCTGAAGTTTAGACTGGAGGCGCATTTGACCATTAGGGCCTTGGCATGAAAAAAATGAAGTTAAACGTAAAGAAGGAGAGTTTTGTATTATATTGTAATAAATTCCTGAAAGTTAACGAAAATACAATGGATGAAGTTAGTTCAAACGATGGTAGGGGAGCGGAAGTGCCTATTGCATTTCAAGGTAGAACAGGGTGTTTTAGGGTTACGAAAAGCACTTTTCAATCGTTGTTATTTAGAAAAGGTTACTATATACCTACTTTTAGTCACCAATAATTTATTACCAGTACCCTTCGTATGCTACACATAATAAATCAATTTCTGAATTCATTTTAAATACTTCAAAACAGAAAGTTTGGAGCGCTCGAATAGACGAAACGTCTGTAGTGATGACGTACAGGAGTTATGACCTAGAGGAGGGATTTCCCGGTGATCTTTGTGTTTCTGCAAGATTCATTTTGACGAATCAGAATCAGTTGATTGTTGTCTACAAGGCCATACCATCCAACATCACTACACCGGTCAACATCATGAATCAAATATATTTTAACCTCAGTGGAGATGTAAGTATAATAATAAATTTACAGTGATAATGATCATTTGAAGTTTGTAGGACGTTTTTGGAAAATACGATAAATAATAATATCCATGGTTTGATATGGCCAGGCTGCGTTTTTTATCCCATCTGAGTGGTTTCTTCTTGCCACTGGCTCAGTTTTAGGTGCAGTTTTCTTTGGTATCAGTCATTAGACTAGTGTTTTCACGTCCTTTCTCCGATGAGATTTTATGGTGAGGGAGAGAGAGGATAAAAAGTTAAACAATGTTTGAAATCTTCAAAACACAGTTTTTATGAGACGTTAATGTTTATTCTAGTACATTATCAATTTCAAAACTGTCACTGTGTGTCAGTCAAAAACTGTCACTGCAATAATGCATATTGTAAAGGTCTATTAAACCCATTCAATATACCCTTACAATAACTACTACACTCCGTCAATTGCGAGCCCCTTAATGTATGCTTCATTCAAAAATATGATATTTATGTTAGTATGATTCGAGCATGTATGCAATGTCTTTGGAAGATAAGAAATAGCGTCCTGAGGGGAAAGAAAACATCCGGACATAAACTTCGGCTACCGTGGCCATTTACTACTATCCCTCGGGGCTTGGCTTTCACGGACCTCGTAAACAAGCGCATCTCCAAGAGGCTTTTTAAATCCTGGAACGTCTCATGAAGAACCTGGCCATGCTGCTTGAGGGATCGTTCGAATCGTTGGAATCGGGACGTCGAGGGCCAGAAGTTATATGGGGTTAACTTTTCTAAATGGAGACATCGCTCAAGAACGATTTCTTTTTACTACAATCATATACGCAAATAAAAAATACCGGTTGCCCCAAACTTTTTCAACTGTCCTGAGCGTTTACAAGGTTGAAGAAGGAATACGACGTATTCATTATCTGCAAAATATAACACAGATTGTTGGTTAGTAAGTAGGAACTTCTAGGAATTTCAATACAGAAAAACGTTTTAACAAAAATCATTTGGGAAATATTCAAATGCAAGACAGTAAATGAAGTTTTCCGATTAAAAGACATAATTAAACGTGAACTTCTAAACGGGAAAACTACATCTCCAGGCGTACAGGCAAGCGATGATAATAATAATAATTGAGTAAAAGATTGTATAATAATTACGATAACTGAGTAAAATTAGCTAAATAGTGAGCTAAATATTAAAGAGGTGCCGTTAGAGGATACCGACTGAATATTTAATTAGTAACCAGCAAAAAATCAATCGCTCGTCACAAAACAGTCAAATTGATCCAACGGTTATTATTTTATGTATAATTAACAGGAGACAGAAGGGTCAGAAGAGTTGAAAGAAGTCAAGGCCACAGTTTTGTACACAATACCCCTGAATAGGTTTATGAAACAGGTGGGTTTTGATGGGATGAATTGCTGAGGGTAGCTGGGGGTTTGTTCCAACATAAAAATCATAAGAATCTACCTGTAATCGTCAACACGTGTGCAAAGGTTTTTCTGAAAAACATGTGGATTCTTCGTAACCAAATGTACAGGGTAGTTGGGAAGTGGAGATTTCATGAAAAATGTCTCACAGGGTACTCACCGGGTGGTGTGAAAACCTTCCGCAATCCGAGATAACATTCAGAATCATACAGAAAACCTTTCAACCTCTTTCAACTCGCATATATATAGCATTTTCGATCTCAACTCCCATTTTTCACCTCTCCTCGTTGAACTATGGTTATGAAAAATGGTCAAGGCCTTCTTTGGGCAATCGCAGCCCGTTTGACAAGTTTTAAAATATTTATTCCTTGGGGAGAATTGAATGGGGACTTAAGTATAAGATGCGTGTGATCGAGCATTCCTACCACGCAACACGCATAAACCTATACATCGTTTATAGGTTCATGTCGGATGCGTCGTTTGTGGGATTTGATATTTTTGCTGGAAGAACCAATTTTCGCTGATACTGTCGTGAGGAAAATGAAAATAGATAGTGAAATAACTTGCTGTCCTTTCTCGAGTGCAAAGTGGTTTTCTCGCCAGGCGTTTGAATTGACCGTGTGATTACTGTGAGGGGGGGGGGGGGGGGGGTCGTGTTGTACTTTATTGCCGTGCTGATAAATAATGCCATTTCTATTTGACTAATCAGAGAAGGTGCATTTCAATATCACTTATTAGCTCACCGAAGAAAACGTGTCAAGACTCACACCAATGATGCCACCAACTTTTATAACAACAGGAGTGTTCAATCCCATTTGAAAATTTATCATAGTTTTTCTGTTACTGATGTTCAGTTCGTGCCATTCGATGAAGTAGAGTTGTTGGCGCAATTCTTCACTCTGTGAATGTACACAAATATGTAGGCGTTTATAAACACTCGTTTGAGAGCATAATAATAAAATCCAACTTTCTTGATATGTTTTGTATTATTGTGGAAATACATTTACCTCAGTTGAAATGGCTTCACAGAAGGACGACAGCATGAACATATTCAAAACTTCGGCCAATGCCAGCCCCATAAATAACGCAATGTTCTCATAATTCCCAGCTTCTTTAGCCTTGAAACAATACACAATATTTAAACGCTATGATTGAATTTTATTGTTGTTCCAATATTGCTTGAAACATAGCAGCAGTGGAGATGTGTGAGGTTTTGTCCGTCCTGACCATTGTTTCCCACTATCTTACGTAAGGAGAGATGAAAATCATTACACAACCGTTTATTGTTTACCCTTCTGTGTAGATCACTGTTTTCTGTGGTCAGTACCCTCATGCTCCCTCCAGGAAAGCCCTAAATGGAGTAATCGAGCCGGCCCGGGAATTAAAGTTTCATACAAACGCGCGGGATTAAATAATTAGATCATTAATTATTTGCAGTTATTCATGAAGCATAAAAGTAAATAATAAACCGTTGTGTAATAATTTACCTGTATATATGCCTCTTCTGCATAGGTAGTACAATAAACCGTTGCGTAATAATGTAGGGACTATTGTGTAATAATTTACCGTTGTGTAATAATTTACCCAATAATACTCCTTGCCTTGAACGTTTGCTCAAGTTACAAAAGTACATATCAATAAAATTACCTATCAACAAAATCCAAAAGAGCCATCTTTTGGTTTATTATTCTGTGAATAATAACATAGATGTATTATAACACCCCATCAAAATTTGTTCTCTTACGTTTCAAGGCGCGTAGATTCCAAAAACGCTGCAAAGTCCTTGTCACATGGGTTTATTATTCTACTGGACATACCTACAGAAATACGAAGCCTGTCGGTGCAAACTTCGGGGCCTTACTGTGAACGAATGGCTGTTCAAAAAACTCCCAAGTTCAAAAACTATTTAAAAACGAAAAAATTCGAGGAAACGGCGTCCTGGAGATTTCAACCCCTGTTTTTCAACCCTTAGAGATGACTGACATTAACGCCGAGCTTCGAGAACCAACTAGACCCCGAACGGAACCTACAAACAAAATTTCATCAATTTTGGTTCATGGTAACTAAGGAAAGTGCGAAGTATAGGCGTACGGCGGACGGAGAGAAATTTTGGTTTATTATTTCCAATAATGAACCTTTAGAAATGAGCAAGAAAATACCAATTTTAACCCCTCCCCCCCCCACGCTTTCAAGGTATGTAGAATCCGAAAACGCAATAGAAAAATTTCTGTCTGTCCGCCTCACACCGTACGCCGTACTTCACACTTTTCCTAGTTGCCATGAACCGAAATTAATGAAATTTGGTTGGTAGGTCCCGTTTTGGGTCTAGTTGGTCCTCGAAGCTCGGCGTTTCTGTCAACTTTCAATAAAAGGTATGGTTTTTTTTGCGTTTTTAAACTTATCTAGAACTAAAGAATTTTTTGAGACCACCCGGAGCATTGTACGACCAGGAGCTGTTCGTTTGCACATAAAAGCTTCGTCAACATGAGCGTAAATCAAACGGTGTAAATCAGGCCCAGATACCATCGCTAGGGAGCCTGATTATAATCACGAAGTGGAGTTGGTTGTTCTGTGATATTATTCAATTTGAAAAATGATGGCTCTTTTGGATTTTGTTGATAGGTACTTTTGCAACTTGAAGTATTATTGGGTAAATTCTTAAACATCAGTAAATAATTACACAACGGTAAATTATTACACAGCAGTTTATTATTTATCTCATGCTTCATGAATAAATAAGAATAATTAATGATTGAATTATTAAATCACGCGCATTTACGTATGAAACTCTAATTCCCGGGCCGGCTCCAGTACTCCACTTAGGGCTTTCCTGGAGGGTGCTCGAGGGTATTGAACACAGAAAACAGTGATCTACGCAGAAGGGGCATCTATAAAGGTAAATAATAAACCGCTGTGTAATAATTTGCAGCGTTTTTTGTGTTTTCAAAAATATCTGCTGACACTTATTTTCTTGGCCATTTACCTTCAGTATGTTGATGAGTGAAAGTCCAATAACACCAGTCCCAAATCCGAAAGCTAGAAAACCCGGCCACTTCACCAAAATTGTGTACTTTTGGATTATCCTGAAATTGGCAACATTAGGTAGGGGTTAACACAGTTCGCGATGCCCAGGTCGGTCGCAATTTCCATTCATTGACACTGCTAGCAATTATTGTTTCCAGGTATAAAATAATTGAAAAAATGTTGGAATGCACGTCAATCATGCTGATATAATTAATATAAATCATCACCATGTATAATCATAATCGTAGTTATACATAAAATTTAGGGAATGATCGACATTTCTGTGGAGGTCTCGTGATTGGGCCTCAGATGGCTTTTTAAGATTGCGTCTTTTTAATTATGACTACTTTTGATGAGGCTGTATGTTTAGACAGGAAGTAATATAGGTATTTATTACAACTATTCTTATCTACGGAAAATGAGTTTACTACTTATAAAGATTTACTAACAACTGTCGAAAAAAAGCTAATAAAACCAGTAAAATCTAATTAAATTAAGGAATAGCACTCCTTCATTTCAAGATATTGGTTGAGCTAGGAATTGGTTGGATCCCTAATTAACTTTTTGGTTGGACCAAAGTTAATGAAATTCGGCATGCCAGTCCCATTTGAAGTCTAGTTATGCACCGAATCGGCATTACTATAAGTAATCTCTAATGGGTGAAAAAGGGCTTGAAGCGCCGCAATTCATAAAAAATACCTATAGTAAGCAAGAACGCCGTATCTTCTCGAATTTACGGCTCGTTCGTTGTTGAATAGAGTATTTTGCGTTGGTAAGCGCAGAGTTGCGGCTATTGAAAGTAAGGCTCAAGCGCACAGAACGCGATCTGTCGCCGCGATCTCCTCGTTGATCGGCGATATGGGTACGCCACACACAGTGCGATATAATTATTTGTGATGCTTCATGCATAACAACAAATCAAATTATAAATATAGTTCTTGAATCCACTCTATCTGTAGTGAACTGATTATCATGCAGTTCACTGATGATCGACGAGGATCACGTTATCGATACGAGTAAGCTATTTGCCATTAAACTTGGCAGAGGTTTTAGCATGGAACATGCTTTAGCCTTGGACTAACTAGCCGAAAAATGTCACGCGGAATGTGTCACGAAAAATTGGTCACAAAAAATGGTCACAAAAAATGGGTGACGAAATTTTTTAATGATTTTCACGTACAACCGAGTCGTTTCTAGGGAAATGAAACTTCTTTAGTTTTCATCGGACAAAAATCGTTCTCCATTCGTTGGAAAGCTCTCGATTTATCACGCATTTATGTCGCAGTTTTACATTTATCTACGAGATATTAATCCAACAATCCGATGTTATAAATGGTTAGTAAACAATCTTATGTGCGAGGGTCGAAGCTTCATTACCAGGGAAGCTAATTAGAAAACATATACATCGTATCCATTGCCGTCATGACAACTATAAGAAGTAGTGAGAAATAGTGAGTTGAGAAGTAGTGAGTAATCATAAGTGCTATAAACCTTTATAGTTGTGCAAGAACCTCGTATTTGATCACATTTTTCGAATAAAAAAACAAACAGAGAAAGAAGACATAGCTAAAGCATGTTCCATGTTTCTCGATTTTTAGCCGCAGGCTCCAAACGGTAAGCATCCGGGGGGTCCAGGGGGGCTTGCCCCCCTGGCGAGGCGCGAAGCGCCGAGTTTTATTTATTTATTTATTTTATTTTTCAAGTGTGGTTGGTAGATTCTTCTAAGTTGTGCTACATTCATAATAGAAGCAAGTTTGACGAATTGGATCAAATAAATGAAACGCTCACTTCAAGTTATTATGATGGTGAACAATGCATTCCTTGATGCATTTTCCGATGCAGTTTTGGAATTTAACATCTTTGATATCCAAGTGCTCCGTGTTCACCGTATGATGCTTCATTGCGTACAGCTTTTTCGCCCTGGTGTTCAAAGTTCTGAGTGCATATTGCAGTACTTTGTATTCAAAAATTATAGCTTGCGTCATACGGAAAACCAATAAATCCAAGGACGCGATGACTGATGACAGTCCTCCAGCAGTCATGAATTGTCCAAGGATGGCCACAATGGATAATATTCCTTCATGAGTGGGAAAAGGATACCAGCCAGCTATGGGGAGCTTCATGTTTACTCCTCTGTTATTATACTGAACCTTACTATCCATATTTTTGATGTAGGGAATCAGGAGGGTTAAGCCTGCTAATGACAACACCAGAAGGGGCAAAAACAAAAATTGCAAAAACTGTTTCTTCTTGTCCTTTTCTAGTTGCATTGGAAAGTCTTCTTCGTATATATGTCCAGATTCACATTGGCCCACTCCTACTATGATTGATCGGTGAAAGCTGATCACATGTTTACGATTTCCGTTCATTATGACAATGGAGATCATCGAGAACATCAATATCAACCAATAGTGAAACTCCATGCTCACAAGATCAAAATCGTCACGAACACAGGCGATACTTACAGACAACACCAAAGTATGACATGGCAATATAAAGGCATAAAAACCTAGCACAGCAAAAGTCACTGCTCGTCTTGACCGACGCCAAGATAAAAACGTGCAACTGAATTCCATAGCAGGCCCGTATAATTTGTTGAAAAACGCCCACAGTTCGTCATCTTCGCCTTTTGCTAGTGAGTCGAAAAATCTGGACACAAACGACATACTCAGAACAGCTATTGAGCGGTTGTGAGGGATTCACACACGTTCAAAGGGCGTGTATAATTAATAACGTGTTCGGTAAATAATGATACATGAGTTGACGTTAAGGTGGCTGAAAAGGCCATAATACATCCTAATAACACGTAACATGACTGAATACTTTATGCTATGTTGTTTCACAATTCTGTTGATTCAACCTACAATTTTATAATTCATGAAGTTTAACAAAGTTGGTAAATAACAGGACTACATCAACCACACACATTATTGCCTAGGGGTTTGGTTAAATTCAGAATAACCTTCACAGAACAACGGTTCAAGTATCATTTTCTGTATAGATAGCCCATGGGTTAGATATTTGTTCAGTATGCAATCCCATATACCTTGAGAAGCTAGTAAATTGACAGTAGGTAGGTGAGGGTTGTTCCCGCTTTGATCCAATATCCATTGAAGTCCGATTATTATCAGTTTTGGCTGCGAGATGTGCCCGTGTGTAGTTGAGGAGTGCGTCACTGATGAGTTCATCCAAACAAAATGCCGTGGTCAATGATTAATTTATGTTAGGGCCAGACGGTTAAATAAAGTGATGAATACCCTATTAATTTATTACAAATAATGAAAAACTCAAATCATCTCTAATGTGATAGACAGTGTTTTCTATCCTATTAACGATAATCCAACAGCTTCCGGTGGCCGGACACATTCTCAACAATATCAAAATAAAACGAGCCACGGGGAACCGGGGGGAAAAATCATCGCGTGGATTACATGGAAATGCGCCACTAGTGGGGATAGGGTGATGGGGACTTAGCTCCATTCATTTGCGAAATGCATGGACGTCAAGCTGCTTAATTAGCAATAAATAGCCAATTGACGAAAAGCGAGGGAGAATTGTGGATAATGTATTCTGATCAAGCGATTGTTAGACCCAACTAAACTACCATTAGCCACGAAATCGCCCGATGCGTTTTACATTCTTCGCCAGAGAGGAATTTACCACTCAGACTCAATCGCACCTCATTAATTCAGTTTAAATCAAATCGCTTTGGATAATATGAAGTAATGGTATTGTTCGTCCAGCTTCATCCGACCCTTGCCTTTTCGATTTCCACTGTTGCTTGTAATTATCTTTCAGTCCATCGTCAGTATCAGAGCATTCCGCTAATTGAAATAACTTTTCAGCCGACTTCAAATGTGTCGAATCATGAAGTGAAGGTTTATTCGGAATACCAAGCTATTCTACAAGATGATGAACCTATTCCAACTGGTAATTCCAAACAATTTTTATATTAGCTGAATCGTTAATATTCTTATGGACGGGTTGGATACTTATGTCGTCAATCCATATATGCGATAAGAACGTCTATCCCAAAATTTTACAAAACTGGGCTTGGATGCAGATAGGAAAAATAATCTTCAAATTCGGATGAAAATCACCTTTGGGCATCGTAAACGTAGTCACTACTTACATATCCTGATTCAAAAACTCTTGACCTATGGAAAGACGCATTCTGACAACATCCACTCTGATGGTAGATCCAAAGGAAAACTAATTTTTACTAGTGGGTCCGGTGACCAGGTAGCTCACGCAATTTTTAAAATAGGTTCAAATTTTGACTATATACCACGCTGAATAATAGCTATTTTTCGTAAGATTTTACGGCTAAATATTTATCAATCGGACTCGGTGTTTTAGAATGTCAGACCCGTGATTGCTATAGTAAAAAACGTCTATCAAGTTAGTGGGCAGTACCACACACCGTTAAATTGGTCACGGTATCATCCCACCTCTGAAAAAACCACATCTCACTTACCTACCAAACTCGGAATGAAATTCATAGAGTCGGGACCCAGTCTGCATAATCAATGAGAATGTCAGCGAAATCGGTGAAATAGAACCGGAGTTACGAGTCTAATAAAGTTTTCGTGGCTCACGCATGCGTATTTCTTACTATTATTCCGAACAGGGGATATTAGTGACCTAAAACCGCCATGACCCTGAACGCTTCAGCAAAATCGGTCGAATGGAACTCAAGTTACGGGAGTGTCCAGATTTTCATGACCACGCATGCGCTGACGAAAGATACTTATGGTAGGATTTTGATGATATTCATCTGTTGACCAATCCGCACATATCCTCTAAATTTCAACTCGTTTGGATTGTTCTTTGTATAAGATAAGTTTTTGTTAAAAAGGGAAATGCGTGAAGACAGACATACAGAACGGAAGCTTTGTATTGCATATAGTTCAACCATAATTGGCATAGATGTGCAATCAGTACAAAAAATTATTTGCAAGTAAAAAATAGTACACGTGCTTTAGCATTGCTGTTTTCTCCGCGATCATTGTTAAAATATGCCTGTATGTATTGATCTGGCAATAGGAGAAACAGAAGAATTGAAAGAAAGTATGTTCGATCTGAGGAAGTACACTCCTGTCACGGAAATACTAACACCTAGAGACACCAAGAAGGAGTCGGTTGGCGGAGGGAGCGAAGTCAGAACGCAGGAGGTCACGTCACTCCATACCGACAAAGACGTTACATTGCAGTCGGAGGAGCCGACGCAAATGTCAGTTTCCCCTTATCCCTGTAAAGGGGTGTTTTACTGCATTGAAGGGCTTGGAGTTCGTCCCAGTGCCAAGTACGTTTCCACTAAAGATAACCTAATAACAGGCTCAGTTTTTGAGTCGGCACATCCTACAAGAAAAGGTGTAAATCCCCATTGGTTTTGCGAAGGGGTCGAAATTTGTTGTCCTCACGAAATTATTTTGGAATATTTTTCGATGAAAAGCCACATTACGGATCCATCGGCGAATTATATATAACAAATTGTAGTTATGTAATTAATTTTCACATGTACGTATGTCGCCGGTGTAAGCTGAGACAATACATCATGATTAAGAGATACTAAGGTCCCATTTGCAAACTGCTGTTCTAGCCACCCTATTTAGCCGAGTCTCACGAGTGCAAGCCTCCCAACTCTTCCCCCTCTGCCTCCGCAAACATACACAAGTTCAGGACTGAACATAGTTTCTTACCCTTGAGACGAGAGTTCGATTCTCCGCCTCCACCACGGTGAGGCGATGCAGAACAAAGTCTGATCCTCATTAGCTCATTCCTAATGGGCGGCGGGAAACAGACCTTGAGCATTTATTTAACTCTACGTCCTCAATAAAAACATACCTGTATGTAGAACCTCCGAATATCATGAAAGTGAGTAGGTAGTTGCTTTTATGGCTGTGTGATTTCCTAACTTACATTTCAAAATTCGGTAGTTGATCTGGATTCAAGTTAATGTTTACTGGACGCTTGATAAATGGTCCCTGTTTAAAACTTTCAATAAAAAGGAATAGTTTTTGTGACATTCCTAAATTGATTAAGGATTTTTAAGACAACCCGGAACACTGCATGTCCAGCCGTTCGTTCACAGTAGGGCCCTGAATTGTAAATCAATAAGAATACATTATAACCACTGATTTCACTGATAGCTGACTATACAACATGTCGTGAGTCCCTCCCGGGAACACTCCACCAGCAACTTTAAGCTCTCACCAATATCCTCATGTAAAACTTACTTTCCGCTAATAAACATCTGAGTGGGGAGACAGGCAACAGAATCCAGGAAACACAACCTGGAGCCCCACTACCAACTCCCCACAGGGAGTTGGAGGGAGAGGCCTCCAAGTCCTATATAACCCTGGATCCTGGAGCTTTAGCTTCATTCGACACTTCCTCTAACCAGCTCTCTCTTCTCTCTCTCCTACCTTCCTCCTCTCAGATGATCGGTGGATTACCGCCGCCTGAGAATTTACCTTCTACCTCTACCTCTTGTCTAGATGATCGGTGGACTACCGCCGCCTAGACAAGCACCTCTCCTCACCTAGATGATCGGTGGATTACCGCCGCCTAGGTAAATTCCCTCACTCACCTCTATCTCCTCCCAAATTCGTAGATGATCGGTGGACTACCGCCGCCTGCGACTTTTCTCCTTCACGCCACCGTGATGAGAATTTAAATTCATCACAGTGGTGAACCCGACGTTCATCCAACCTTCTACCCTCTCTTACCACCTCATGTGTCGCCCCCAGTCTAGTTCAGTTCGGTGTCCCCAATTTTAAATTCAAACTCGGCTCAAACAGTCAGTGTAAATTCGCAATTTTTGGCCCACCCTCACCGCTCAACTCCAGCTCTCAACTACCAGCCACACGCACCTCCGCTCCCGCCGATTGCGAATTTGAAATTCAAAACTAACACATTTTGAATTTTAGTTACAGCCATGGACCCGAACTCACCGACGCCGCCGCTCCTCCGGCCATCCCTCCTGCAGCCGCCGACCGCTGCGACAACTGACGCAGCCGACAACCCCTTCACCAGCCTCTCGCAGCCCGGCTCCTCCGCATCCGCCGCCGCCGCTGCCGCTGCGGCCGCTGCACACGCCGCCGCCGACGTCACGACGGCCTCGGCGTCATTCCCGCTGTCGCTGCCTCCCTTCTACACGCACGACCCCGCGCTGTGGTTCTTCCAGGTCGACGCTGCGTTTTCTGCCGCCAACATCCGCAGCCAGCGAACCCGTTACTCCCGCATCATATCCCTGCTACCATACGAGATCCTCCTACAGACGTCGGACATCTCTCCCGACGCCACGGCCGCATACGACGACCTCCGCAACCGCCTCGTCACGCTATACCAACCATCGAAGATCGCACGTGTCGCAGCGCTCTCCCAACCACAGCACCTCGGCGACCTAAAGCCCTCCCACCTCTACCGCCGTCTGCGTCATCAGCTGCAAGACGTGATGATGGCCGACATCGCGCGGACCTTCTGGCTGCGGGCCCTACCCCACCCCATGCAAATGGCACTCGCCAGCCACCTCGATGGCCCAGACGAACCACTTCTACGTCTCGCCGATACGGTCCACGACCTCACCGCAGCCGCCGGCGTCACGGAAGTCGCCACGCCCCGCACCCCCACCCCACGCCGGGACCGGACGCCGTCACGAGAGCACCGCCAGCCCCCCTCCCTCCACCGGCGCCGCTCCCTCTCCACCGAGCGCCGGCCGACCCCCTCCATCGACCACCGACGCCAGCGCTCGCCCGAACGCCGCAACACTTCCCCCCCTCAGCAACGCAGGGGAAAGTCTCCAGCCGCAGCGGCCCCCTCCACCTCCGTGCGCCCCACCAGGACCGCCTACCTCCCAGCGGACCCCCCCCACCGATGTTTCTATCATGTTAACTTCGGTGGGGAGGCCCGAAAATGCCAGCCCCCCTGCTCCTTCACCTCCAAGCAGGGAAACGCGGACGCCCGCCGGTAAATCCGGCGGGCCCCCCTCCTCGCCAACACGGGGGGGACCACCACCAACCCCTCCCCGCCCGCATTCACACCACCTCCACGAAGCCTCGTTACCCCTCCTACGCCGCCGCCACGGCTGCCAACCTCCCAGCCGCGCCTGCCGGCGCCGCCAAAACCCTCACCTCGCCATCAACCGTTCCCCCACCCCGGGACGGCCCCTCCAAGCCCGCTTCCAGGGCAGCCACCCTTCCGGCCGCCTCTCACGCCGTCGCTACCGTTCCCCCACCCCGGAACGGCCCCTCCACGCCCGCCTCCAGGGCAGCCACCCTCCCGGCCGCCACTCACGCCGCCGCTACCGTTTCCCCTCCCCGGAACGGCACCTCCCCGCCCACCACCAAGAGGACCAGCACCCCAGTCGACACTACCGTTCCCCCTCTCCGGAACGGCAAAGGACCACCCCGTGTCTCCTTCGCGGGGGACCAACCGCCACCGACGCACCCGCCCATCACCTCGGACGGCCCAAGCCCCTCCCATCCGCCAGACCCCACCGCCTCCGCCATTTTACCGCACTCCGCCCCAGCTCACCAACGCCTCTTCTTGAAGTGCACAAAGACAAATGTCCCGTTCCTCGTCGACACAGGGGCGGCGCTCTCCATTTTTCCAAACAACATTCTCAGGCGACAGGCGCGTTGTTACCGGCAACTCCTCTACGCCACCAACGGTACCACCATCCCCTCGTACGGGACGTACCGCTCATCCATCCACATGAGCGGGCTCGCGTACGAGTGGGAATTTACCGTGGCGGAGGTAGAGAAAGCAATCCTGGGGGCCGACTTCCTCGCTTATTTCGGCCTCCAGGTTGACGTCCGTAATGCGCGCCTGCTCGACCCCTCCACCCAGAAGCCAATCCCCGGATTTATCCACACGGTCGATCGCCCCCCAACCCAATTCGAAAACCTCCTCCTCCAATACAAACCCCAGCGCCGCCCCTCAGCACATATCTCCCAAATTCAACACTACATTGAAACCTCTGGTCCCCCAATTTCAGCCAAAGCCCGCCGCCTCCACCCCCTCCAACTGTCCCAAGCCCGGCGGCATTTTGATAAACTCATAGCGGATGGCATTATCCGCCCCTCCAAATCCCCGTGGGCTTCACCGCTACATATTGTACAGAAGCCCAACGGGGATATCCGCCCCTGCGGCGATTACCGCCGCCTTAACGCCAAGACCACGCCAGACCTATATAACGTCCCCCACCTCCGAGACTTCTCCTCCCACCTCCACAACACTACCATTTTCTCAACCCTCGACATCTCCAGAGCCTTCCACCACATAAATATCAACCCGCCCGACGTCCCTAAAACCGCCATCATAACGCCTTTCGGCCTTTTCGAGTACATAAAAATGGGTTTCGGCCTCCGGAACACGGCCCAGACATGGCAGCGTTATATGGATAATATCCTGCGGGGACTACCGTTCGTATTTTGCTTCTTGGACGACATCTTGATCGCCTCCCGGAACCCACAAGAACATCTGACACACCTCAAGCAAGTCCTCGACATCTTCTCCACCGAGGGGCTCAACATAAACACTCAAAAATGCGTCCTCGCCCAGCCCTCCGTCCGCTGCCTCGGCCACCAAGTCTCATCCGACGGGATCAAGCCTCTCCCAGACAAAGTACACGCTCTCACGGATTTCCCCCAACCCCGCACCGTCTCAGAACTTCGCCGTTTCCTGGGTATGTTAAATTTTTATCGTAGACACATCAAACACGCAGCACAACACCAACAGCCACTCATACACGCTATCCCACAACCGGCCAAAAAGAACGATAACCGCCCCATATCCTGGACCCCCGCCCTTACAACCGCCTTTCAAACTTGCAAAAAGGACCTAGTAGACGCCGCTCTATTAGCCCATCCCGATCCCCATGCTCCCCTCTCCATCACGACCGATGCGTCCGACTGGGCCATCGGGGCAGTACTCCACCAACACACCGGCGCCACCCCCCAACCCCTCGGCTTCTTCTCAAAAACTCTGTCCCCCACTCAAAAGAATTACTCCACTTTTGACAGAGAACTCCTCGCCATCCACGAAGCCATCAAGCACTTCCGTGACTTCGTGGAGGGCAGGCAGTTCTCTGTCATCACTGACCATAAACCCCTCACACATGCCCTCCTCCAAAATCTTAATCCGCCTCCCCCCGTCGCCTCCGGCAACTCGAATTTATCGGACAATTTACGTCCGATATTCGTTATTTGCCGGGGGCCGACAACTGCGTAGCAGACGCACTCTCCCGCCCCACCCCCGCACCGGTGGCGGAGTTACTGCCTTTCCCTTCCCCACAAACCCTAAAATCCCATCAACAACCCGAATCCGACCCAGCCCTCTCCAACCTCATCTCCGCCTCCAAACTCCAACAGCTGCCGCCCCTCGAGCTCTGGTGTGACGTAACAGCCGACTCACCGCGCCCTTACGTCCCACCCGACCTCAGGCGGCAACTCTTCCTCCACTACCACTCCCTCCACCATCCCGGCATCCGGGCAAGCCGAGACCTTATCAAAACACGGTACTTCTGGCCCCACATGAATACAGATATTCGTACCTGGGTTCTAGGGTGCCAGAAGTGCCAGCAATTTAAGGTCTCGGCTCACCCCCATGTACCTCCTCAACCCATTCCCGACTCCCTCCCGTGGGAACACGTTCACCTCGATCTGGTCGGACCTCTTCCCCCCTCCGAGGGGAAGAAATACTGCCTCACGATGATCGACCGTGCTACCAACTGGGTTGAGTGCATTCCCCTCGCCCACATCTCCGCGGACACCGTCGCTACGGCTTTCCTCACCCAATGGGTCAGCCGCTACGGTTGTCCGCGAACAATCACGGTCGATCAAGGGAGGCAGTTCGAGTCCGCCCACTTCTCAGATCTCCTCCGTTCCCTCGGGATCCAGAAAATCCGCACCACTCCTTATCACCCCCAATCCAACGGGAAAATAGAGCGGTGGCACTCGGTCCTTAAGCAAGCCATCTCCACATCAGCCGCATCCCCCTCATGGACCAAAACCCTCCCCTACGTATTACTCAGCCTTCGCACTTCCGCCCGTCCTTCAGACAACACAAGTCCCGCACAACACGCTTTTCGAGACCCTCTACGTTTACCGGCCGACATTTTCCCTCCACACAACACCCCGTCCATTAACAGGGAACCGCTCCACACCTCAACACCGACAAACGACACCACTTACCCCAAACGCTTTTACACTACCACTCACATGTACTTGAAAGAGCCCGGCATGCATAAAACCTTTCAGCCCCTTTATGCCGGGCCCTTTCAAGTCATCCGCACAACACCGACCACCGCGACCCTGCTAATGGACGGGAAACCCCACACCGTACCTTTAGCCCGCTGCAAGCCCGCCCCTGTCCTCCCTCAACCGACATCAGCCATCAGTCTCCCGCCGTCCGTTTGCCATGCAACACCGCTCCCAACCTCACCTGTCACCCCCGTCGCCGTTTCCGGATTTCGATTCGGATCCGGAAATGGCGGCCATACTCCGGGACGTTTTCGTCCCGGACCCGCTATCCCCCCTACCCCCTTCGCCCGGGCCGACCTCATCGCTTCTGTTCGTCCCGCCAAGGATCTCCGGGTTACCTCCCCGGCCCCGGCGGTGGAAGTACCCCCAGTGGCGGATACTGCGCGAATTTCGCGCAGCACAAGCCACCGGGGTACACCCTCCCTACACCCCCGTCGACCCATTAATGGCCCCCATTCTTCGCGAGTTCCGCCTCGCGGAACTCATGCCCCCCCCACCCCCCGTTCAAATCAACACCCCCCCTGTCACTCACAAACCCCCGCCTCCCGATTTTCAACCCCAAATTTCCGCCCCCCAATTTTCAATCTTCGACCCCCCCATTTCGCAATCTCCCCCACCAAACCCCCAAATCAGCAAACCCCCAACACCCCCTACCCCCCCAACACCGCCGGGGATATCCCCAATAGATTCCGCCGGGACAAAACGGCCCGGGCGGCGAAACGGACGGAGGGAGCGTCCCCGCATTCCCCGCGTCCCGGCGGCCAAGTCCTCCGCCCCGCTCTGAGCAATCTCGGCGGGGCCTTGAGATCTCGGGACAGTGCTTGTGTCTTATTTCCCCACACGCTCTGTACCGAATCTCACAGCCCCGCCGTGGCCGCCTCACCGCAGCAGCCAACACACCAACCCACCCACACACTTCGCTACATTACACCTACATCATTACACCACACTCCCTACATTTCACCACACACTATCCACACCCAGGGAACGGCGAACTTCAACACCACATATTTGTACCCAACCCCGTTCCAATCTGTAAACCCTGTCCAAATTTGTACATACCAACCTTGTAAATACCAGCCTTGTAAATACCAACCTTGTAAATACCAACCTTGTACATACCAACCTTGTAAATATTAGTCTACTATGCCATTGTAATCATTGTAATCATCTTAGTTCACCTACACCACTACTGTAATCATTGTGAATATCATTCAACTACACCACTACTGTACTTGTTTCTACACCACTACTGTACTTATGTTACTTATATCTTATATCCTACTCATACTACTTACTTTACTGCTACCTATGTTACTACTTACTATGCTACTGCTACCTATGTTACTGCTACCTATGCTTACTATCTTACTACTACCTATGTTACTGCCTCCTAGAATTAAGTCAGCCCTGTCACGTTTTTGCCTTCAGCACCACCGATTGTTTGCGTCAGCCCTCAGCCTCTGTCACCTTGCGCCTTCAGCTCCACTTTTGTTTGCCGTTGCCCTCAGCCTTTGTCTCCTTGCGCCTTCAGCTCCACTTTTGTTTGCCGCAGCCCTCAGCCTCTGTCACCTTGCGCCTTCAGCTCCTCAAACATTGGTTCGAACTGGGGGGACCTCTGTCGTGAGTCCCTCCCGGGAACACTCCACCAGCAACTTTAAGCTCTCACCAATATCCTCATGTAAAACTTACTTTCCGCTAATAAACATCTGAGTGGGGAGACAGGCAACAGAATCCAGGGAACACAACCTGGAGCCCCACTACCAACTCCCCACAGGGAGTTGGAGGGAGAGGCCTCCAAGTCCTATATAACCCTGGATCCTGGAGCTTTAGCTTCATTCGACACTTCCTCTAACCAGCTCTCTCTTCTCTCTCTCCTACCTTCCTCCTCTCAGATGATCGGTGGATTACCGCCGCCTGAGAATTTACCTTCTACCTCTACCTCTTGTCTAGATGATCGGTGGACTACCGCCGCCTAGACAAGCACCTCTCCTCACCTAGATGATCGGTGGATTACCGCCGCCTAGGTAAATTCCCTCACTCACCTCTATCTCCTCCCAAAGTCGTAGATGATCGGTGGACTACCGCCGCCTGCGACTTTTCTCCTTCACGCCACCGTGATGAGAATTTAAATTCATCACACAACACTATACAACAAAATTTTTGAACCTCCTTAATGGACGTTATTCTTCTATGCATCATGCCAGGATAAAGTGGAATGTGAATTTTTTCGGTCAATATTTGCTTTTGAGGTCCCTGCCACAAAGCTAAAACACTGCAAATCCCTGCACAACGGTTTATTGTTTTGTACAGAATACCCTTCTGTTACAAATCACAGCTCTCTGTATAGATAACCCATCTATGTAATATAATATGTACTATTCTATACATATTATATAGATCACAGACCCTCCGTAGGTTAGTACCTAACCCCGTACTCGTTACTAGGTACCTATCTAAATCACGAGTTAAATGTTGCTAAAATAATTCTGTCGATGACAAACAGTAACTAAAACAGCAAGAAGAAACATAAATAATGAAGTTCTAAAGGAAAATTGTTGATGTGGAGTGAAATACATGCCCCTTCTGCGTAGATCACTGTTTTCTGTGGTCAATACCTATAATGAACCGTTGTGTAATAACTTGTCCATCAATAACACTTCAACGGTTGTTCAAGTTGCTAAAGTACCGATCAACAAAATCCAGCCACTTCTTGGTAGATGAACCGTTGTGTAACAATTTACCGTTGTGTAATAATTTGCCGTTATGTAATAATTTACGTTGTGTAATAATTTGCCGTTGTGTAATAATTTACCATTGTGTAATAATTTATACCCATCAATAATAGTTCAACGTTTGTTCAAGTTTCACAAGTACCTGCCAACAAAATCCAATAGTCCATCACTTATCAAATGAAATGATATCGCAGAACAACCAACTCGACTTCATAGTTTCACAAGTACCTGCCAACAAAATCCAATAGTCCATCACTTATCAAATGAAATAATATCGCAGAACAACCAACTCGACTTCATACAGCCATCCTTGATTATAATCAGGTGCATCCTAGCGATGATATCCGGGCCGGATTTATACCGTTTATTCACGATCGTGTTGACGAAGCTTTTTAGTGCACACGAACGGCTGGACGTAAAATGCTCCGGGTGATCTCAAAAATTTGTTTGGCTCGAGACAAATTTAATAACGTAAAAAGAACCATACCCATCTATCGAAAGTTTTCAAGATACGGCGTTCTGAAAATTTCAACCCCTATTTTTAACCCCTTAGATATGACTGACAGTAAGGCCGAGCTTCGAGGACCAATTAGACCCCGAACGGAACCTATAACCCAAATTTCATCAATATTTTTTTCATGGTAACTAAGAAAAGTGGCCAGTACGGCGTACGGCGTACGGCGGACAGACAGAAATATTTTTATTGCATTACAGAAGATGATCAAGTACATCAAATTGGGTCTTTTACCCGATCTTCTGCACAAGGTGATTAGCATCCAATACGAAACTATAGAGGAACTTCGTGCGAGTTCGATTACCTTAGAGAACTTACTGTCGGCTCAGATTAGAACGATCGGAGAAAAACCAGGTTTCGAAAGACACGAACCTGGCTACTCCCAAACAGACAGGGGCCCAAGGGGGTAACCCATCTAATAACGGTTCCGGGCCTGCCAGCAATAATGTCCACCACAGGAGGTTCAATACTGTCATTTGCATAAATCCCCGACGCACAAGACGTCAGAGTGTAGCCTAGTGCGGCGTTACGGGGTTCCTCAATCGATGCCTGTCGCACCCACCTGGGGCCCCAATTTCATGAACCCTGGGGTGCCGGTTCCTGCATGGCCAATGAACGTCCCCTACCCACCCCCTTTCCAGAATATGTACCCCCCAATTTTTCCGGGCCCCACGTTTCCCCAGAGCGTTTATTCTCCCCCAAACCCTGACTCCCGAAAACCTCCTGGACAAAATCAGAGCAAGTAGCATTTACAAACCCCACAGGTCGGCGGAAATACCGGTGGCCTGCAATCACCCCCTAAAGACCTGTGGTGCGTGCATGTTTTGACTATGGGTTTAACACCTACTATTAAGGTTACCTGTTTCGGTAAGGCGTTTCAAGCGCTAATTGATAGCGGGGCTTCTGGGGGCCTATTCACTAAGCCAAAGAGACATCTCTTTCAGGTCCGACTCTCTCTTTGGGCCAAATAGATTGATTGATTGATTGATTGATTAAAATGCTTTATTGTGTAATTATATGCAACAAACCTACAATAATAATAGCATGGTACAGTTTTGGTACATTTACCGTGAACTGGGTAGGGATGTGTAAGATCCGTTCAATTCCGGGAGTTAACTCCCACCAGTTCACTCTTTTCTGGGATCAGTTCTTTGGGATCCGTTCACCGTTCTTCAGTTCTTCACTCTCAAGTTTGACGCTCCAAAGCCCGTTCAGGTAGAAGGTAGGTGAAGGGAGGGTGATGTGAACGGTAAGGGGTGTAGGGAGGGGTGAAGAGAACGTGAAGAGTGAAGAAGGGAAGGGAAGGAGTTGAACTTGCAGTTCTGCAGTTTCTCAAGGATCAATAAGTAGCCAAATAACTTTCTCTCCTCTTCCTTTCTTTCCCCTTCTCTCTTTTTTTTTCTCTCTCTTTCTAATCCCTCATTATTGTCTCCTGTGACAAGTCTATAAACGACAAGAAAAACGATGTACCTATTCTTTAAGTAACAACTTTTTGTATCCGTTTTTGCCTTTTTTTTAATGTGTTTAAAAAAAAAAGTAATTATATTAGCGCCATCAGCAATTTGTATTTGTAATTGTGTTGTACAGTATCTAAGTGGGGCCTTGAGCCCTGAAGCTGTGAAAATTAATAATAAATAAATTCTCAATTCTCAATTCTCAACTTGATTCTGTTATTCCGTGGAGTTGATGAACTGGTCAGTCAACTCTCAGCTCAAGGGATAAGGGAAGGGAGGAAAGAACGGTAAGGGTTGAAGGGAAGGGCAGAAAGAGTGGTGCGGCGAGGGGAAGGGTAAAGGAGTTGAGAACGGGTGGCGACAAGGAGGAGTGGGATCGGAGGAAGGAGTGAGGACGTCACAAGAGAGAGTTCATGAACTGGTGAACGGCAACTCTTTGGGAACCCGTTCAGTTGGGATACGTTCAACTGAAAGATCCGTTCAGTTCGGATCCGTTCAGTGCTGAACGCCACATCCCTAGAACTGGGAGTTCGCCGAGTAGTTCCTTCGTTTAACATTAAGAAAATATTAGAACACATGCAACAATAAATAAATAAACGACAACGGAGAGGAGAACTGCGAAGATACTAAGGAAATGGGTTTACAGTATATAGAAGAGAGGGCCAAATAGATTTTTATAGTATCCATGACAGGGTTATTCAGTAACTTTTCAAAGAGAGAGTTGGCGGCCATCTTGGCATTCTCGATCTCTTTCAGAGAGACACCTAATTAGGTGTCTTCCCTCGAAAGAGAGAGTCTATTTCTCGTTTGTTTCACAGTGATCGTGTAATATCCTCCTTCATCTGTGTAATATCCTCCTTCATCCGCAACCACATCGGTACTTTTGATCGTGTATTCTTTCATTTCATAAAGGTAAGTCAATTTTAATTAAAAATATATACATAATCATTGATTCATGAGTAAAAACGTCCAAGTACGGGTTGAGGTAGGTACCTACCTACCTAAGAGTGGCCATTCATTAGGTGTAGATATAATCAAGCATTAAGCCCCCAAATTCGACTTTTTCTGTTGATAGGTAATTGAGACTTTTTTTCAATTTCATTTAAACTTTTATCCGATTCATGAGTAAAAACATCCAAGTATGGATTGAGGTAGGTAGGTACCCATTGAATAGGTATTACTAATTCGTTCATTATTAAGTAATTGAGCTCCCGGGGGCACAAACATCTCGCACTTCATGGATACTATGGCATTTTCGTGTATTAGGATCCATATCTCTTTCTCAAAGTCTCTGGAGCTATTCAGTAAAATAGACGAACCGGGGAGACATTGGAAGAGACTGTCTCCCAGGGGAGACTATCTCTCGCGGGAGATTTTCAAAATAGATAATCTCTTTCCACTGTCTATTTTAGTGAATAGGCCCCCTGTTTCGGTGGTGGATAATTCCATTAACCCCGAATTGTGTGACAACCACCCTAGAGTCACGATTAAAGTCTCTCTGACCACCTTGGGTTGGACCAATTTGAAGTTCCAAGTTCCTAATTTTCTCTTTACCATGCCATGTGTAGTTGTAACCGACCTAAACCATCCCATCATTCTGGGAACAGATTTCCTTGATAGGCACAAGGCCGAAATTTCTTTCGCCAACCGCACCTTAAATCTCAACCACCCGACCAAATTGTCAATACCTCTCACCCTACCTCTCCAATTCGCAATTGAACCCTGCCCCCCTAATTTGGTTTTGAGGCGATCTCTAACGTCAAACAGAACTCATCGAAAGAGCTGAGAGTTCTTCAGGACTTAACGAAAGATCAGTCACAAAAGGTTTGACGTAATCGTGACACCTACCGACACTATACGAGTGCAGAAGGACGGAGGATGAAACCTTGCAGAGATACGCACGTGCTGAACTTGATACGCGCTTATCTCCCCATTATCTCAGCCTAGAAGGCATCCTGTCCCTTTAAACCATTATAGCCACCGTCTCAATGGAAATATTTTTTCTCACTCCGCCTTTTCTTTCATCTTTCTGCTTCGGTTAAAGCCGTAGCGAGTAAGAATGGGTAGGTTTGATTATTGCACGCAAAGAAACTTTTCCTCCTCTAACCTCAGCTTCTATGGTCTGTGCGTTTCAAATTTCATGCGAAAACTGAACCACGTCTTAGACACCACCCGCAAATTCTTCGTTTTCACCCATCCTTTCGAACCCTCACTCGTCCGCGAAGTGGTTTCCCCCAACCCTCAGTTTCCCGCACTTATAGGGTTACCAGATCCATGGAATCATCCAAGAGTTTATTGTGATCATAAACATAAGATTTAGGTCAGCTCCCTTTTACTTCTCAAGGTTGCCAAAGACATTGTGGCGTCGCACTAAACCACATTTCAATTGAATCAACTGAACTGATCAGGGTAACAAGCATTTACAAACTGTTTAAAATGAAGTCAAATAGGAGCTCCATCACTCACTCGAAAATGTCCCAGAACATAAATAAATAAGTAAATACTTCCACAGTAGCCCGGTTCACCTCGAACCAGTCTCACAACCATAAACAAATAAAATAAAAATGAACTAGGTTTGAGGTTCTTGACCACTGGTATGTATTGTAAGGAGTGATGTGGGGAATATCGAGGGTTGGTCCAAATAAAACAATTTTTCTAGGCCGACGTTTCGCAATAAATGTATTGCATCTTCAGGGCTTGGGAAAGTTGTGGGAGCTGTTTAGAGTGGAGGGTTCATAGCGGGTAGTTAGGATCGTCAGAGTCCCAAATGCATGTGGAAGGCAAAATTAAAATTAGATGCAATATGTGAGCTGCCCTATAGTGTTTGTGCCCCCCCCCCCCTTTTGCCATTTTGATTCCACATGCATTTGGGACTCTGACGATCCTAACTACCCGCTATGAACCCTCCACTCTAAACAGCTCCCACAACTTTCCCAAGCCCTGAAGATGCAATACATTTATTGCGAAACGTCGGCCTAGAAAAATTGTTTTATTTGGACCAACCCTCGATATTCCCCACATCACTCCTTACAATAAAAATGAACAACATGAATAAATAAGTAAGTACTTCCTCAGTAGCCCGGTTCACCTCGAACCAGTCTCAAAAAAATAAACGTATAAAATAAAATGAACAACAGAAATAAATAAGTCAATACTTCCACAGTAGCCCGTTTCACCTCGGATCATCCCAACCAATAAATAAATAAATAAACACAATAAAATAAACAAAATAAATAAATGAGTAAATACTTCCACAGTAGCCCGGTTCACCTGGACGCAATACAAAAAAACCCACCTTATTAGAACCTTGGCCTCCTCCCCTAGCCATTCAAATAGGGCAGAGCTTGGCAACCTCCAAATTCTTAGCTAACCGCGTAGGCTAATGAAATCCAAAGGGCACTTTTGGACATACAAAATAAATTAATAAATAAATAAATAACACAATAATAATAATAAAATTTAAAAGAAAAAATAAATAACAAATAAAGATAACCATAATGATAAAGAACAAACAAATTGATAACAACAATAAGAATAAAAATGGGACACGAATAGTATACAAATTGTGAGAACAAAAGGAGTATGGCTACTATAATTAGAGTATTTCTGGTAACCCTGTGCACTCGGAAACTACCTATAATTTTTTTCCCCCTCAAGAAATACATAAGAAAAAGTACCACCTCATACGGCGGCGCACCCTCTACACCCAAAAATTCCATGGACCCTACACTACACAAAGCACACTTTCAGACAGCGTCTACGAAGTGTTAATTTGGGAATAGGGGGCAATGTCCCCCCCGGACTACGCTAATGTTCCCCTTTTACAACCACACTATCAGGGTGACTCTTTCAAATACAAATCAACACTAAGGGCCGTATTCATAGTCCTCACTTTATTTAAAGTAAATGCTTAAGTGAACAAATAAGGAAGCATCGTCCACTTTGGCTATTCATAGTCAGTGATAAAGGAAATGCTTAAGTCGTCCTTTAGCATTTCCTTTATTCCTCTTTCATAGACAATAAGTAAAGAAAAATCTTTACTTTTTGGCCTAAATAAGTGGAAAAAACTGAGGTACGTCGAAAGGTACCTTAAGCATTTCCTTATTGATCGTTTGCACTGTTCTCTTTTCATTTCCGTCATCTTTTCAGTGTCATCGTTCTCGGCATTCTTGTTTCTTTTCCTAATTATTCGGGTTTTTTGTTTGTTTTGATACGATGGATTTCGACATTTTGTTTGACTTCGATGAGTGGGATGACGAGTTCGATGTAACGGAGAGCATGCGGGTGATGCATACCGGCTTCATTTTCGGTCTAAAAAAGTCATTCTTTCGCACACAGGCTCCATTTGGGCCCTAGTTGTGTCCCGAAACTTTGCAGCCCGATCGAAATATACCCAGTGGTGTTATGAGCGAAAATGTGTATGAAAATAGGAATTTTTTGTGTTTTAAAGTAAAATGAGCTTTTCAGTATCGGTTTCCATGTTTTTGTGGGACGAGAAGAGACGAATATGAAGTCGATTTTGACCAGAGTGGAAAACTGAACTTCTACCAAAGGTTCTGCTCCCTAAATTGATTTTTTATTAGCCAAAAACCTGGGAAACTGTCTGAAATCACCATCAGTTTGTATAATAGCACTAGAAGTGTCAGCAGGCGAATCAAGAAAATTAGATGGCACTGCCAATGATCAAAGATAATTTGAAAAAAAAGGAGCGTACCTAATTTGTGTTTTGGGGGCCAAAATTGGTGGAAACGAGTCAGAAATATCTATTTCAATTATTTAACATTAAAGAAACAATAAATGAACAGCCAAAATTTCTGTAGGTAAGTCCAATAGAATTATAAACCCATGTGACAAGGACTTTGTTTATCAATTTCCTTTGCATTTTGTAAATATTCACTCTTCGAAGTTATCCCAACGTGAGCCGGGAGTTTGCCATCGATTTTGATAGTTCCTTGAAAATTGTTCCAAAAGTTTCCAATTTGTTCATTATTGACTAACTTTTTATGACTTTGCCTACTAATAAGATTCTACCTGACCAAAAGTAGGATAAAACCCAATTATTTCCTTTTTCGAAGACCAGTACATATCTCATGACCATGTTGGTAGTTGATTCCACTGAAAAGGCAAACCAAGGAACTACAGTAAAAGCGCAATTTATATTTAAAAGGATAAGGAAAAAAGTAAAAGAGGGAGTAAAAATAAAACGGAAGAAGGAGTAATACAGAAGGGAAACGGAGAAGTAAACGCACGTCAACACACCTAAACGCGAGCACCAAGTGTATAATAGAAATGCTTTCAAAATTAAACAAAGGTTGCTTGCTTCACTGATTACTTGTCCAGACACAGACGGGGTGGACATCGGCGTACAAAACAACGGAAAACCAACAGAATGGCACGGCTAATAGGCGAGGACATATAACTAAACAAACACACACACCCTGCCAGAACTGCCAACTTAAGCTCAAACCAGAGAGTTCGGAAAAATTTTGACTTAAAATAAAGATTTTTCTTAATTTTATAAAGTAAATGATTAAGTAAAGATTTTTCTTTACTTCGGTGAGTAATGTCTATGAAATCAAAATCAGATAAAGCATTTCCTTAAGAAATTATTTTACTTTCAGAAGTAAAGTATTATTTTTACTTAAGTCAGGACTATGAATACGGCCCTAAATCTTGCTTCGCCCTACTACACTGAAAACATATCTTCACGAAACACAAGGGAGTCTAGTACTAGTTGCAGTCTCCCACTCCTAGCAATAAGGACCTCAGACAAGGGACGCCTTGCCCGATTAGAATAACAAGCCCATCAGAAATGGCCGCTCCGTGCGATACGTTATGGGGATGAGGATCAGTATGGATACGGCGGGGGGTGGCCTGTGGACGGACACCCCTCCCCCCGTCATGTTTATATCGAGACCACTCGTGTGCGATTCCAACTCATGACGACAACTAGCATAGAAAAACCCACGAAACAATGGTCGACCCAATATGGGCCGTTGGTCGTGTCGGACGAGCGTCAATCTAGCCGTGCGGGACGGGGACCCGTGTTTGTCACCACCCCCTCCTCCGCGGTTACATCGGGTATTCCCGTACGCGACGTCGACGATGCGCTACAGGGAAACCCTCCTGTCGGGAAATACCTATTTAATTTACTTGAAACCCAGTCTATTGGTCGCTTGCGTCCCAAAAGAGTGGCGAGGTAGTTTTACTCCTGGTAAGGTATCCTTTATACCAACATTGGAGGACAGGTCCCAAGTTTGTTAATAGAGGACCTACTTTATTTTTTCAGTTCAATTGTTTAAGTTCTTTGGTAAAATTTTGTTTTCTTTTGTCCTTCCTGTATGATTTCACGCTTTTCCGTTTCCCCGACTTCTACCCCTATCCACGTCAAAAAAAAAAAAAACCGCTTTGAATTTAACAAAACATTGGACTGGAGCCGGGTCCAGCCTGGACGCAGGGGGAGGGACAGCCAACCTAGACAGAGCTCGACGACGAAACACGATCGTACAGTAGTATCAACCCTTATTCTACCTTCTTCGCTAATCATAACAACTTTCCTTTTCAGGGGGATTACCCACCCAAAAGTTTCACTACTATGACATAATTCTAATCCTATTGTGTTTCGGTTAAATTTTCGTTCCATGTACCGCCGAACTTCGCTGCATATCGAGTTGCCCACACCGGGGGGGGGGGGGGGGGGGAATACGCCTTTCACTGCGCGCCACCCAGAGACCCGAGCCCAGAGACCTGTGTGTCTCCGATGTCGCTGCTGGACACAACCAGCACCACAACCAGCTCCGGAACACGCCGACAACAATTGGATGCCGTGGACGTTCATCCCGATCTCCAGCCCCCACCGGCCACCACGACTCGAGGCAGACCCACGGGCCACCACTGGAGAAAACAGGACAACGACGGCCCAACAGGTCGGCAAGTCCCGCGTCGCGACAGTGCGCGAAGAAAGTGACAGCGCAACAGAACAGACAATAACTAGTTAGCTAAGTAATACACCTCCTTTCATAAAGTAAGGCCTCGTTTAGTTTTACACTTCTCCTCTAACTTTAGGTTAGGATCAAACTTTTAATTCCTTTTAGCCTCACTAACGTACATGGGGTTGACTTGTCCCCGCACGAACCACCAAATACAATTACTCCTGTTAGGATGAAACCACAAAGAAAACCAGTAGGCGGGAAGCCCCTCCAGGGCGCCAGTTACTAAAATCACTAAAATTCTACGCCCCAAACAAGCCTGGGGCAAAACGTTTAAAACTCGGGGTCGAGTTTTCCCGACCCAGAAGGGGTGTGTGACGTGACGAAATTCCCAAAACAACTGTTAATGTAATACGGGGGGGGGGGGGGGGTCAGTGAAATACGGGCGAATTTCGTCATGTCCCTCCTTCGATTGTCAACTATGTAAACTCTCCAATATTCGGAAATAATCTCTCTCAGTATGGCCTCAGTCATCAATCCACCGTTTTACCGGGGCCCCTTTTCCTGGGATTCGCTCGGTCGCCCCTCTCCTCAGAGTATAAGATTTTCTTATTAAACGGGGAGTGGGAGGTCGGAGTTGACTTGGAAAAGGGAGAAGTCGGAATCTGGACACTTGGCTGCTGAAGATTCCCTGGACTACTCTCCTCCTGCTGCATTAAGGTAAGATCTTGGTTCTTTCCTCCTAGTCCAAATTATTAGAGTTTCCCAACCAAAGTTAAAATCCTAATTGAAAATGCTAAAACGTAACGGTGTTACAGAATCTAGGTACTTAAAAAAACCTATATCTTTTTCAAGTTTACCATAACAGTTTTGAAAGTCTCGGTGGCAATTGGCCTTTATGTAAAGTATTCTTTGTGGTTTGATCAAGTGAGAAGTATTATAAGAACATATGGGGATAGGGTTAGGTTTTTTTCCCCTTTTTCGATAACCTCGCCCTCAAGGGTTTTTTTTTCTAACTTAACTCTATCTCCATGCCTAAGCAATTTATTTATGACACTAAAAATTGTGATGGTGGTTCCATCTCAAAACTCTTTTCTTTGGGGTTTCCGTGAGAGTATTTTCTAGGATTTAGGGGAGAATTTTCTTTTCTAAGTTACTTAACAGAAAAGGTTATTCATTAAAGAAAAATTTGTTAATGTATCGACCAAATTGTTAATGCAGGTTCTAGTTAGATCATTTTATAGATTCATTTGTGGGTAGAAGTTAGGCCTTTTATTTTATCTTTATATCCCTTCAGGTACATTTCTAGTTTTTAAGAATTTATAGAATCTAAGAACTCATTATCTTTGTACTCACTTCCTATTCATGTTTTCCGATTTTACTTTTCGTTCTTCTTAGTTTAATAAATTATGAGGGCTTGAATATGGATTTTGTTCCTATTTATCTCAAAACCCATGTCCTTTCCTCGTGATTCAGTTTTGGTAGCATCTTGTCCCACTTCGTAGGTAGTACACACTTTTCCCAACGTTCAAAGTCTCCATCTAGGCATCGTTAGTTTCCCTCTTGGCTTACAACCTAATTTCTTAATTATAGTATTTTTCGTCTATCCCCTCGAGAGAAGTTAGGCTTTATTTTTATGTTTTCCGTGAAGTAACTTTAAAAGTGATCACCTCCTACCATTTTGCTATAGGCTGGCTAAAGTCAGTTTGGCAGCTCCTCTCATAGGATCCTGAGCTCAAGTAACTTTTCGATATGTCTGGGGAAAAATTCATCTTTCAGTTCTAGTCGGTTGAAATGCCGAACTTTTGCGAACTTCCTTGACCTTTGTGGTGGACCTCGGTGTTTTCGAGAGCTAGTGAGCCTTAATCCTTTCTTTGGGGATTTTGGCTTATTACCTCACGAATCCACAGTGGCCAATGATAGTGCCTTGGGATAAGACGGATCCTTTCGGGAATCATCCCCTGATGGATCTTACTTTCCCCCTTGGCGATGTTTGGACAGCTTCCGGCATAAAGGAGAAGGGAGTTATATCAGGGGGTTTCGAGAGTTAAAATAATGATAAGTACTCCATCATTTTCGGAGTTTTGCTCAATTGATCTCAGGTCTTATAGTGGAGTTCTAGGAAGCAAGGTAAGTCGACGATTGATTTTGTTTTCCTCTGGAGGTGATCTAGAATTCTGGACGAAATTTTCGGACACTACACTATCACATGTACACTTTAAACTAGGTCCATTTCCAGGGTAGGTTCGTTTCCGACGAGGAGGATCCGTCGCCCATAATCGAATCATCACACGATTGACATTTAAAATGAAAAACCTTGAAGTAGGTACACTATTAGAATTTGGGACAAGATGAGTTTGACAAGGCTGCGAGACCGACGATGGTATGGAAGTCACTGGCTTCTTGGGTTGTGGGGATGGTGTATGAAGAGTAGCTCTACCTCAATTTGTGTTTTTTGTGTACCCTGAAAACTATTATTTTGTTTACTGTTTCTTTTCTCTTTTATGGGAGGGAAACAGTTGGTGGAACGCCCCCTTTAGGTTAATAAAGTAAAGATAGGTAATTTCATTTTTCTTAGTATCTCAATTCACAACCATGTTAGCTAGAAGTTTGCATTCATTTCCCTCGATTTAGGGAAAGGTAGGAGTACGGCAGGGAGAGAAGGGTTTAGCGGGGGTGGTTTTGGGGGCTTCATGCCGCGATGGGGTGAAAGCCTCGACCGAAACCATCTCTGCTCCACCCCGAAGTCCCCGCCATCGTAACAGACGTCATAGGGCCCTCACCCCTGCGTCCGCCTGGGGGAAGCCTCAGCGCCATCCACTTATGACGTCATTTCGTTTTCTTTCTATCCGTTCCTTGCCCAAACTATACGGAGTTTTGAGATGAAAATTGGCAGTGGGGGTTTTCAAGGTGCTAAATCCGATTCTCAGCTCAAAAATAAAAAATTCCTACCCACGAAAATTGCCCATTCAGATACCGACGACAGAAAACAGTGACCTACGCAGAACAGGTACCTATAATGGAAAATAATGAACATCTGTGTTATAATTCCCAGGTTTTGGTTTATTATTTTAAATAATGAACCTTTGGAATCGAGCATGAAAACGGGTATGTTTTTTAACGTTTTTACATTGATCTTAAACTAAAGAATTGTTTGAAACCACTCGGAGCATTGTACGTCCAGCCATTCGTTTGTACCGAAAAGCTTCGTCAACACGATCGTGAATCAAACGGTATAAATCCGGCCCGGATATCATCGCTAGGGAGCACCTGATTATAATCAAGGATGGCTGTATGAAATCGTATTGGTTGTTTTGTGTTATTATTTCATCTGATGAATGATGGCTCTTCTGGATTTTGTTGATAATCTGGCTTTTGCACAAACGTTATGCTTCTTGGATAATAACAAATAATAATTAATGATTGAATTATTGAATCCTGCGCATTTTTATGGAACTTATTTCCCGATTTAGGGCTTTTCTGGAGGAGCATGGCGGTGGGTATTGACTAGAAAAAACAGTGATCTACGCAGAAGGGAAATCTATACAGGAAAATAATAAACCGTTGCGTAATAATTTGCTGTTGTTTTTAGCTTATGCGTTATTTTTGTTTAAGGCTGAAACACGGAGGAAGTGGGAGATCAGTTCAGATCTTCTCTGACCAGCCGTGTCTCTTCATGACACTGGGCCAAGAGCTTGGGGATGCGCCAGCATGCAGGGTGAAGTGGGGCGGCAATTGTGGCATCCTACTCCAAACTGGGAACTTTCCAGATGCTGTTCACCACGTAATTAATCTGAACAATTTTGCGTACAGACTGGGTCGTGACGATTCAGTCAAGAGCCATCATTCGCCAATAATTCCATTCATCTATGAGCCAAGATCCTGACCAATTCGTTATTCCTCTACTAGGCTCAAGTAGAATATCTAAGGGGGTTATTCTCATTGTAATAATCTCTTTGATAATTAATTGTGGAATGAAAACAGATCACCGCAAGGGCTTAAACGGGGGGGGGGGGGGGGGAAGAAGGACAATTATAGGAACCATTCTGGATCGAACTATTGCAAGAATCTTCTATTAGATGCACACGTTTAATAATAATTACGAACTCACCTATTAGCTGGTAGGTGGAACTCGGATGGAGACTGATGGAGTACGTGACAGATCTCACCTAAACCTCCCAACCTCATTTTTCCTGCCACAAGTCGCAAAACACGCTGGCCTGCTTTGTTTGAATTAAGCCTTGTTTTAGATTCATTCTTAATTTTGAATACATCTATGACGTGTTGTATAGGATAAATTCCCAAGTCCGTGGGTCCAACCAAGGAAGACCTACCAGCATACGATCCTCTACAAGTTCCGAGTAAGCAAGTTAGACTGCTCAGATGACGAAGACGGGGAGCCTAAACCCCATGAGGTGACGGATGAAGAAGCTAAGATGAAATGCTTCACTATAAAACAGGAGAACCCACCACAACAAGAAGATGTGGCAGTTTCCGGCTGAGCCTGAAGCAGATTGTGCGAATGCCCGATCCGAAAGTGCCACAACCAACCACGACAAATTTGTCGTTCTACCTAAACGTTTCTCAACAGAAAAATGACATTAAAACGTCAATTTATAGCCCTCCGAAACTTCCTCTGAATGAAACTTTGTGCTAGGTAGTCATAATAATGATGATCCGAATATAATATTCTTAGTGCGTTTATCACTACAGTTGACCGCTGACCAGGTGCCTCTATAAGTTTCCAAAATAGGCTCAAATTCTGCCTGCACCTAACATGCAGGCAGAATAGCTGTAAGGATGATTGATAGAGCTTTGAAAGTTATTCCATTCTATTCGGCGCATTGGAGAACATGAAAAACTATATCACACACATTTTTCTGAAGGCACCAGTGGTGCCAGCGTGGCGCCGTTCCCTGGCACCGTGGCGGCACCAAAAACTATTCAACAAATTCGGAAGGTCTAATAAGGAGTGTACCTGCTGTCAACAATTCAAGTCAAAATACCAAAAATTTCGGCTTGCAGCGTGGTACAGACATACATGTAAGTTTTAACAATAAAACCCGCCAATTTAACATTTTATCTAATGCTGAAGCAAGCAGAACGTCCCCTCGGGCTCCTGAGCTCCGCGTGACCAATCATTCTCTCATTTACTCTCGTCTAGCTCTAACCCATTCTAAACCAGTGTTTCTCGAGTTTTAACAAAAGGGTTTTGAAATCAAATTAAAGTTTTTTTTAAACTTATTTTCAAACCTTATCATTAGCTGTATACGTATGTATAGGTACATTGTATAATAAAGTTAGTACCAGTTTTTTTCTTACCCTGGATTAGACCATACTCGATATATCCCGGAGGTACCTTTTACTCGAAAGTTAGAAACTACTTATTATTTAAACTAAAGTCCCTGCAGGCTTAACATGATTCCATCAGAGGTAAGAGCTAATCCCTGGTCGGGTAAGCACATATAAGCTTTTCAACGCTTGTTAGTGGTTCCCGCCCGAGATGAGAACCAGAGACGCCGCGAACTTTTATCCCAAACGGACGCTATAGTCTGGTCGGACACCCCCCCCCCCCCCCCCCCATCATTAGTAAAAGTTAAGGGTTATTAGTTTGCAAGTTTTATTTTGTCACAGGCTTCTATAGGAAAATTTTCACAAATGCACAGATGAAGTAGGAATTTTATGATTATGACTTTTATGGGAATTCGCTGATTAAAATGCCGTAGCTCGCAAACCTTCAGTGGGAGGGTATGGTTTTCATGACTTTTTCAATTGATGCCATGAAGGTTTTAAGGCCCTGAAGTTTGAACCGAAAAGCTTCGTCAACGTGAGTGTGAATCCCACTATACATCTGGCTCTCAAATCATTGCTACGGAACAGTTGATTATAATCACATGGGTTTCGTAATAATATTTCATTTGAAGAAAGGCGGTTACTTAGGATTATGTTACAGGTACTTTTTCTACCTAGATATTGAGTTGAAATTTCAACATTTTAACCCCCTTCAAAATTCGATGGTTTGCGTTCAAAGCACATACCTAGGTACGTATAATCCGAAATGGAATAAAAAAATATCTGCCTGTCCGCCAACGCCGATCGCGACACTTTCGCACTTTCCTTAGTTAGGTACCTACCATAACAAAAATTAATGAAATTAGGTTTGTAGGCCCCAACTGGAATTCAAGTATCGACCGCAGAAAGCAGTCATCTACGCAGAAGGGAACCTAAACTGAAAAAATTTTTGGGAATATGTCGTGGGTCCTACTTACTTAGGTTCAGCGTCATCAGTATTTCAAAAATTACCGGATATGGCGGGGGGGGGGGGGGAGTTCGTGGGACCGAAATGGCGCGTTACAGGAGGTGGAGGCGTTGGGAAAACTCATATTTAAGTATGTAACTGTAATTGCCAAACGTTAGAGAGCTTACAAATTTATCGTGCCTGAATTGTGTGTGTGTGTGTGTGTGTGTGTGTGTGTGTGTGTGTGTGTGTGTGTGTGTGTGTGTGTGCGTGCGTGCGTGCCTGCGTGCGTGTGCTTGGGTAGATAAGTATCCAGAGCAAAAAATGACTCCCACTAATTCAAGTATTGACCACACAAAACAGATATATACGCAGAAGGTGATATGTACAGGGAATACCCGTCCCACCGGGATATACCCAAGAGGTCAAGGGTTATATTTATTTTAAAAAAAGTTATATACCTATACACAGGAAAGTAATAACAGTTGTTGTTTAATATTTAATTCGGATAGTTTTTATTCTTTGTTTGTGTTGTACATAAGTGACACTAGATACATTGAAGTTTCGTGCAGTTTATAAAACATTTAAATATTTGTCTGCGTAAAATCCGGCGTACCTACACGGGGAATGACATTTCAATATGCAGTGATTTGGAAGAATCACCGATGCATATTAACATGTTTAATGTTTTAGGGCTGGGGGTCATTCTGTGAATTCCGACACGCAAATATGCAACGTTTTTCATTGGTTACTACACAGTTACTACCTTCTGTTGTAGCAACCATAAAGAATATCGCACTCGAAAGAAACAAGAGTCAATAGCTACGTTTTTCATTGGTTACTACACAGTTACTACCTTCTGTTGTAGCAACCATATGTTGATGGCGAGTTCTATAATAAGTACAGTAAATGCAACATTATACTTGTAGAGTTCAGTGAAATTGTGGCTTTCATTTTTTCTTGACATTAAAAAACTATATCTAATTTCTCCCTTGCGAGGGAAAAACATTAAACATGATTTAATGTTTTTCCCTCTCAAGGGAGAAATTTAAACTGATTTATGGTTTCTCATGTCTATGTGTGTGTGGGTGCTTGGGATAAGTGGGTAGGTATCTACCGCAAAATGCGACCCTATCGATTCAGGGTCTTACGGTAACTGGAATGCAATGATCTACAGGAGGGGTATCTATACATTATACGGAAAACTTTATTTTTTTTCATAATCGCCTCCAATTCACGGATTGAGCCACGAATGTCACACATGGAGTTTCGAAGGCATGGAAATTGGTTACCCCCTTTTGGGAATACCCTTCACCGACGACTGCTTCATGAATAAAGACGATTAACAGACACCGTTTTCAATTAATTGATGAAGCCCAAACATCAAAGCTCTCATGGAATGCCGGATTTATTAGAGCGGAAAATCGGTGCGAAGATGACGGCTATAATTCAAACCGACGATGGTGAGAGTCTACATCTGAGGCCCTTGGAGACCGGACCTGGTTTAATCTAAGGTTAAGTTATGAACAGAACTCCCGTCGCCCAGTGCGGTTCTCGAAACCGATCGATATTGTAACTACGATGGCGCATTTATCGGGCGATCTGTTCATTCCAGGAAATTTCAAAGGTGTTTCATTAAAGCTCGGCTTCAACCCGCTTTGCACCCTTAGTCGTGTCGGATGAACGATATGGTAAAATATGGTCCTTCACGTCACTAATGGATTTTCGAGAACCGTTGTTGGAGCAGTATATCAGGTCAGCATCAGTCAAGGATCAGTGAAATTGATATTCAACACTCTCTTCGAATGTCAATGTTGACAAACGAAACTTTCGTCGCATATTTCTGAGGAATACCTACCTATTTAATGGTTAGTATCCACATCCGCTCTCAAATAATGCAAGCTATCATATCATATAAATACCAAATGGTACCAAAACCGTCAATAGCCATCGCGGCGTTGTTTAAAAAACGCAGCAAACCCCTGCACAACGGTTTATTATTTTGTACAGAATACCCTTATGTTACAGATCACAGCTCTCTGCACAGATAACCCGTCTATATAATATAATATGTACTATTCTATACATATTATGTAGATTGCAGACCCTCCGTAGGTTAGTACCTAACCCCGTACTTGTTACTAGGTACCTATCTAAATCACGAGTTAAATGTTGCTAAAATAATTCTGTCGATGACAAACAGTAACTAAAACGGCAAAAAGAAACGCAAATAATGAAGTTCTGAAGGAAAATTGTTGATGTGGAGTGAAATAGATGCCCCTTCTGCGTAGATCACTGTTCTCTGTGGTCAATACCTACCTTCATATTCAAGTATAATGAACCGTTGTGTAATAACTTGTCTATCAATAATACTTCAACGGTTGTACACGTTGCAAAAGTACCGATCAACAAAATCCAGCCCCTTCTTGGTTGATGAACTGTTGTGTAATAATTTATCGTTGTGTAATAATTTACCGTTGTAAAATAATTTACAGTTGTATAATAATTTGCCGTTGTGTAATAATTTACCATTTTGTAATAATTCACCCATCAATAATACTTCAACGTTTGTTCAAGTTTCACAAGTACCTACCAACAAAATCCAATATTCCATCACTTATCAAATGAAATAATATCGCAAAACAACCAACTCGACTTCATACAGCCATCCTTGATTATAATCAGGTGCTCCCTATACGTTGATTATAATCAGGTACTCCCTACTAGTTATGATATCCGGGCCGGATTTATACCGTTTGATTCACGATCGTGTTGACGAAGCTTTTTGGTGTACACGAACGGCTGGACGTACAATGCTCCGGGTGGTCTCAAAAAATTGTTTAGCTCAAGACAAATTTAGGAGCGTAAAAACAACCATACCCTTCTATCCAAAGTTTTTGAGCATCGGCGTTCTGAAAATTTCAACCCCTATTTTGAACCCCTTAGAGATGAGTGACAGTAACGTCGAGCTTCGAGGACCAACTAGACCCCGAACGGAACCATTAACCCGAATTTCATCAATTTTGTGGCCCGTACGGCGTACAGACAGAATTTTTTTATTGCATTTTCGGATTCTACATACCTTGAAACGCAAACCAGCAAATTTTGAGGGGGGTTAGAATTTTTTTTCTTTCATGCTCGATTCCAATGGTTCATTATTGAAAATAATAAACAAAACGCTGCAAATCCCTGCACAACGGTTTATTATTTTGTATAGAATACCCTTCTGTTACAGATCACAGCTCTATGTATAGATAACCCGTCTATATAATATGATATGTACTATTCTATTATATGCATATTATGTAGATCGCAGACCCTCCGTAGGTTAGTACCTAACCCCGTACTCGTTACTAGGTACCTACCTAAATCACGAGTTAAATGTTGCTAAAATAATTCTGCCGATGACAAACAGTACCTAACAAAAAGAAACACACATAATGAAGTTCTGAAAAGAAATTGTTGATGAGGAGTGAAAAAAGTTGCAAAAGTACCTACCAACAAACTCCAGCCCCTTCTACGTAGATGGTATAATGAACCGTTGTGTAATAATTTACCGTTGAGTAATGATTTACCGTAATAATAATTTACCCATCAATAATACTTCAACGTTTGTTCAAGTTTCACTACCTACCAACAAACTCCAATAGAGCCATCATTTTTCAAATTAAATAATATCACAGAACAACCAACTCGACTTCATACTCCGCCAATATAATCAGGTGATCCCTACCAATGATTGGCCGTATTCACAAATTCCTATTGTGGGCGCGTCTCTGGTTACGAGATTTGGTTTGGATTGTATACAATTTCATTCACACTGGAGTCGAAAATGCCTGTTGGTGCAAACTTCGGGGCCTTACTGTGAACGAACGGCTGGACGTAGGACGCTCCGGATGGTCTTAAAAAACTCGCAAGTTCAAGAACTATTTAAAACCGTAAAATTATTTACGTAAAAAAATGGTATAGGCGTTTTGAAAATTTCAACCCCTTAGAGATGACTCACAGTAACGTCGAGCTTCGAGGACCAACTAGACGCCGAACGGAACCTATAACCCGAATTTCATCAATTTTTTTTCATGGTAACTAAGAAAAGTGGCCCGTACGGCGTACGGCGTACGGCGTACGGCGTACGGCGGACAGACAGAAATATTTTTATTGCAGTTTTGGATTCTACATACCTTGAAACGTAAACCATCAAATTTTGAGGGGGGGTAAGAATTTTTTTTTTCATGCTCGATTCCAATGGTTCATTATTGAAAATAATAAACCAAAAAGTATATAATTATATAACTAGCTCCATGAGCCGTGCGTTGCAAATGATAGTCATTATTATACTACTATAATATTACTATACCATTATATGTATTAGCGATAGCATATTAATTCGAGCAACATTGAGAGTATCCAAAACTTGGAAGGAATGCAGTGACGAAGCTACTAAAAACGCTGCAAATCCCTGCACAACGGTTTATTATTTTGTATAGAATACCCTTCTGTTACAGATCACAGCTCTATGTATAGATAACCCGTCTATATAATATGATATGTACTATTCTATTATATGCATATTATGTAGATCGCAGACACTCCGTAGGTTAGTACCTAACCCCGTACTCGTTACTAGGTACCTATCTAAATCACGAGTTAAATGTTGCTAAAATAATTCTGCCGATGACAAACAGTACCTAACAAAAAGAAACACACATAATGAAGTTCTGAAAAGAAATTGTTGATGAGGAGTGAAAAAAGTTGCAAAAGTACCTACCAACAAACTCCAGCCCCTTCTACGTAGATGGTATAATTTACCGTTGTGTAATAATTTACCGTTGAGTAATGATTTACCGTAGTAATAATTTACCCATCAATAATACTTCAACGTTTGTTCAAGTTTCACTACCTACCAACAAACTCCAATAGAGCCATCATTTTTCAAATTAAATAATATCACAGAACAACCAACTCGACTTCATGCTCCGCCAATATAATCAGGTGATCCCTACCAATGATTGGCCGTATTTACAAATTCCTATTGTGGGCGCGTCTCTAGTTACGAGATTTGGTTTGGATTGTATACAATTTCATTCACACTGGAGTCGAAAATGCCTGTCGGTGCAAACTTCGGGGCCTTACTGTGAACGAACGGCTGGACGTACGATGCTCCGGATGGTCTTAAAAAACTCGCAAGTTCAAGAACTATTTAAAACCGTAAAAATATTTACGTAAAAAAATGGTATAGGCGTTTTGAAAATTTCAACCCCTATTTTGAACCCCTTAGAGATGACTCACAGTAACGTCGAGCTTCGAGGACCAACTAGACGCCGAACGGAACCTATAACCCGAATTTCATCAATTTTTTGTCATGGTAACTAAGAAAAGTGGCCCGTACGGCGTACGGCGTACGGCGTACGGCGTACGGCGGACAGACAGAAATATTTTTATTGCAGTTTTGGATTCTACATATCTTGAAACGTAAACCATCAAATTTTGAGGGGGGGTAAGAATTTTTTTTTTCATGCTCGATTCCAATGGTTCATTATTGAAAATAATAAACCAAAATACGATACCATATAAATTGAATACGCTTAAATTAATTTTCCTGACACTTTGATAAAATCTGAATTGGTTATCATTTTCCACCTAGTTTTTTGTCCTCTCTGGTTCTCTAATGAGATAATCTGAATGAAAAGGACTTGCGGAAATGAAGTGAGACGGAGCTAAGGGGATTTGGTGGCATCAGCGAGTAGATATTGTTCCTCTTTCTCTCAAGTGAATCTCCGTTCTACCCAGGCATCAGATTTACATATTTCATTTACACCGCTTCATAACAGATTTACCAAAGTTTGAATTGGAAAATCTAAACTTTCATTAATAAATTTTTCGTGATTTATATACCTACGTAATTTTTTCCAAGTAAAAGCAGATGCAACCCAGAAATTTTGAATGATCTCGTGACAAATGCGGGAATTTAGAGAGCCGTAATTTCACTCGTTCATTGGTGGTGTAACGTAGAGATAATGAGAATACTATCAAGTCTGATATCAGTCAAATGAGTGATAAAATGGAAAAGTCCCAGCATTTCATGGAATATCTCTTGTGAACATCAATAATTCAAAATCTTATTTTGTTCACTATCCGGCTATCAAGTGCCTCACTATGTAGATACACGAAAAAAAAAAAAACGCTGCAAATCCCTGCCTAACGGTGTAATAATATGTTGTGTAATAATTTACCGTTATGAAATAATTTACCGTTGCTAAAATAATTCTGTCGATGACAAGCAGTAACTAGAACGGCAAAAAGAAACGCAAATAATGAAGTTCTGAAGGAAAATTATTGATGTGGAGTGAAATAGATGCCCCTTCTGCGTAGATCACTGTTTTCTGTGGTCAATATCTACCCTCGTGGTCAATATAATGAACCGTTGTGTAATAACTTGCCCATCAATAATACTTCAACGGTTGTTCAAGTTACAAAAGTACCGAGCCCCTTCTTTGTAGATGAACCGTTGTGTAATAATTTACCCATCAATAATACTTCAATCAAAGATCAATTAGAAAAGCTATCAGCAACGAAAAAAAAATTGGGAAACACCTTTATCTATTTATTAATTATACGGTTGCCAGTAAATTATTAATACACGGGCAAAAATTGCCCAATTTACAAGGATTAATAACTAGCAACTAAACATAAAAGAAAACACTATTTATAAAAGAAAACCTTCTTTTATTCACCTTCACCTTGAAGGTGAATAAAATGTGACTTCAGCCGGATTTGTACCTGCAACCTTCTGCTTTGGTAGTAGATGCTCCATGCAATAATTATTGAGCCATGGAGTCCTCCGAATGTGCTGCGATCAGCCCCATAGTTGCATTACATTCCCCTCTCATAACTTTTTACCTGTTTAAACTGTGCTCACGTCGACCAAGTACAACAAAGTACTTGGTAACACTGATCCAAAGGTTTTACATTAACTGATTGATCAACGTTAAATCCATTTATATGTTTATATAAACTGACTGCCCCGGGTCTCCCTTTAAACGTTCATATCGCGAACTAAAATCTGGAGTCTTTTGTGGTCCGTACATTATTATACGTCGGGCGCAAGCGTTGGGACGCTGGAAGGCAGACTCGAATGGGCAAGATGGCCTCTGATTTGTGAGTTCGACCACAATTGTGCCGCAACCGTTCTTGTCCACCCAAACAGCGACCCAGCGGCAACTGGGAGGGGTCACTCCAGAACGCATTTATTATTAATACAAATGAAACAATTTATTTTCCCCTAGGTTTTTAGGAAAAATGTGAATTTGAATATCCCTGGTCGCCGCTGACCCGTGCGCTTTTTTGATGAATAGACTGGAGGCGGTTTGATTTAGGAGACCCGGCAGGGCGGAACGGCAAGAGGATTTATTTATGTTGCTTTGTCGCCCTCGCATGTACCTTTTATCGTAATTATAATAATCCTAAAACATTCATCATAATATATTACTACTTGCTACTTGCGAGGGTGGATCCCCTCTCCCCCCTTCACCAGACAAGGACATCAAGGGATCTAAACAAGGTATCTACCTCCCAACTACTATTGCTTCTTTCATAGTTCTAGCTTCCTTATTACTTGTTCAGTAGAGCTATAGCCCCCTCCTCCCATTTTTAATCGAAATGTTAAAAAATCGGGTACCTAGATAACATGCCTTTTTGAACCAGGAAGGAGGTTACGTTTTTGCGAGGAAGGTGTTTTGAACTTAAAACTTTGGTCCTACCATCATTGAGATAAGTAAATAGCGCCGAACAAATGCAGCCCTTGGCGCAGGGCTATTGAAAAGTCAAGCTTACGCCAAAAAAATAAATAAATAAATTAATAAAATAAATAAACAAACTAGCAGTCCCTAATTTTCACAGATCTTCTATTACATTCTGTGGTACACAAAAATGTGATAATTTTTTGTTTATGCATACTAATATTGAAATTTATGTCTGTCCCTATTATACGTTTATCAATGCTCCAAAGGCGCCTGCCTCAACAGGTTCTGGAATCTTTTTGATTCTGTGCTTGTAGAGAAAGATGTAGGTACATCTGAGAGCAGCCTAGCTAAAATTTGGAATCGACGTCGATCACTTGACCAGTAAATCTGCAAAATTCAATGGAATCAATTTGCAACTTCAAGGCGTTCAACTCAATTTAATACAAACAAAAATATGTTCTGCCTTCCAGAAAACCTAATTTTTTGCAAGCATAATTTTGGCCGCAACGAAGTCTGCGGTTTGCCATTTTGCAATCCTGATGTCGGATCTGCATAAGAATAGTGAAATACCTTTGACGAGACACACCCCTTGCGTTACCTTTTCCGAACGTTTTGAAGATATTTATTTTTGTCCCTTTAACTTCCTCAGTGGGTCATGAATCCTTTGTGAATATTGAGAGCAGAGGGTGAGTTTCAGGAAATATTGACTGCACTTTCAACTAATGAGACGTTGAAAGCCAGTTTCCAATATGGTGATAGGCTCACGGAATTTCGACTTCAAGCTAATATCAGTCACCTCTACTGGAGTGTGGACTGACGCCATAAAATTGTTTTTTGAATTGAATTGAATGAATTTATAGCCATCATACATTAGTACAAAAAATACAATATATTAATACAAAATAGATATTAGGTAGTTGTTATTTCTTAGTTCTTGATTAAAGGTCTGAAGACCGTGGTGGAAAGTGTGACACAGTGGTCCAGGACGGAGTTGTTTTCAATATAGTATATAATTACTACTAATTTAGTCGCTAATATCTAGTCGCTTCGATAGAACGTTTTAAGCGGCAAAATAATCGAAAGGTTTGCTCATGAATTCTACTATGCCTTTTTCAGTTTCTTATTGCTTTTATGTTTCATAAGACATTTATGCTGTCGAATCCTTCATTTATTATTTGCGCGCACTTAATGGTCACCCGTGCGTATTTACGATGGACTTTGGAAAGTTTTAGCCTGTATGCGTACTTTCATTGTCTTACGTCGGTGTAAAATAAATTTTTATTTATTTATTTTGACTAAGATTACCATAGTTTTTGACATTTTATGTCTTTACTTTGCTACATAAACTCGAAAATGAAACGCGGGACATGCAACGGAGACATGCAACGGAAACAACGTCACGAAAATATTTCTGATGATTTTCGCTTACAACCGATTCGTTGCTACGGAACTTTATCTTCGCCAGTTATCATCGTACAAAAATCGTTCACCACTCGTTGGATAGCTCTCGATTTACCTAACCATACTACGTTAACCACTGCTGACTGCGTGGCCAACAAGCTGCGGTATGAGCGTGATTGTTTAAATGAATGTTTACGTACATAATACAGTGGAGTCCGGCTAATCCGAACTAATTGGGACTGAAGGCTGTTCGGACTAGGTGACCAAAACAATTAAGTACGAAGTACTTGGTGTGGGTGCGGGAGGGGGCGCTAAGACATAAAATGTCCCTCGTGGTTGCGTACTTGTACGGAAGCTGTACCCACCGTTTGTGTTTTTCTATGTAGATTTTCATGCATCTCAAGGGTATTTTAATTCAGTTTTCGGATTATGTTTACCTTTAAACGGACCATCACATTTTGAGAGGGGGCGGGGGTTAATTTTTTTATTTTTTCATGCTCGATTCCAGAGGTTTATTATTGAAAATAATAAACCAACAATCGCCGTACACCCTACTTCGCACTTTTCTTAGTTACCGTGAACAGAAATTAATAAAATTTGGTTTGTGGGTCCCATTTGGTTTAACAAAGCTGGTGAATTGTGGCTTAGTACCTTAAATAATGTTTCGGTTGCACAACGTCCAGGCTTGCCAACCAAACAGTATTTTAAGGGTTTTTCGGATTTTAAAACGTCATCAATTAAAGGCTTAAGTGTTCCACCTATAACGTGACGAACCCCGTTACGTTTGAATTTTCGCGGTATCGGCGTCTTCATGAGACCATGATACCCAGCAGACTTTCACTTTTGGTTACTGCTTAAAAGTTTCATCTTCACTGCTTCATCTAGGAAGAAATTATCCCATTATTTTGATTTCACCATTCTACAATCAAGGACAATTTTTATTCATATAAGAAGATTAAAAGTGATCTCAACATGCACTGTTGACAACCCTGCTGCCTACGGTATTGCCGCCTACTGGGACTTTGGAGAAGCAGTTCTTATTCTTTTTTTGTTGCGTTCTCGACGTCCCATAATTGTATCGTTCGTCAAGCTTCCGTCCCATATCGTTCTTCAAACGAAAGGAAAATTCAAATTTTCTTCGGAAATACTCTCCCTGGATTCACAAATTCCTGCGATCCCTTACTGGAGTTCCTCGCCGTGAATTCATCTGCAAGATATCTCCGGCGCAATTGGAAAATTTATTGGGCAATCGTCTCTGCCGTCGACGTGCCTCCGCTGACCGTGAAGTTCCGAGCTACGCAACCCTATATTCAGTACCGTCTTAGTTTGGAGCTGGGAGTACCTACGGGACCCTTCTTCGTCATACTGGGTGACCTACGGTTCGGCCATTTACATCGTCACTGGGAAAATTCGGAAAATCCCGCCCCTTCCCTTCCTTCCCAAACTAGAATTGATATCGACTCCGTAGTGGCACTTATTTTAAGGTATAAGTTGATATTATTTACGGCCGTAGGAACTCTACAAGCTGTAATTACAAGTACCAGCACTATATTATAATAGAAATTTTGGGTCAAGCTGACGTACGTTGCGATTGTATCTGTGAAGTTTTATTTTAAAGTTTAATTTTGTTTTGAAAGTAAATCCTATTTTTCTCCCTTTTCAAATAAATAAACTCGTAGATATTTATTTCGAGCCCTAAACAGAGGTGGAGAGTTCCCTTGAAATTCACTAGTGGGTCACCCCACATTATTGCATATCGTAAGCTTGACTAGCTTTTTGGAAAAGTATTTTATTCCATATAGACTGTAAACGCACTTAGGAAGTTTTTGACACAGGTTGTTAATATGATTCTCCCATTTGAGACGGTGATCAATAATTATTGTTATACTGAGGTATATTAGTAAGTCAACTTTCTCCAAAGATGGGCAGCTGCAGGATGTTCCTTCGCATGTGTCGTATACCAGTGGCTCTTCGAGGGATGGATGATTTTGGGTCGTGTTTTTCTGAGACGTTCATGAATGCCGATTTCGAAGTAACCGCTTTGATGGTCCATAGGTCTTTTTCAGCATTCTTATGAGCTTCATGCCAAGTTTTGCCAGTACTTAATAGGGCTACATCATCAGCAAACATGAGTATTGTCCCATTATTATTACTGTTGTGCTATGTTATTCACACAGAGAAGAAAGAGCACAGTTGGTACCTTGCGAGCAGCCAGCCATATACTCCTATGATTGCGCTGTAAGTAATGAGTAATAAGTAAGATCTGAGTAATTAAGGGGCAAACAACCCCTTATACCGCATTTTTCTAGTTTGTCCACTAGAGTTTCTTTCAAAATACTATCAAAGGCCTTCGAAATGTCAAGACAGGTTAACATTACTTTTGGTTTATTATTTTCAATAATGAACCATTGGAATCGAGCATGAAAAAAAAAAAAAAAAAATCTAACCCCCCCCCCCCCCCCCCCCCCCCAAAATTTGATGTTTTACGTTTCAAGGTATGTACAATCCAAAACTGCAATAAAAAAATTTCTGTCTGTCCGCCGTACACCGTACTGGCCACTTTTCTTTGAAAATTGATGAAATTCGGGTTATAGGTTCCGTTCGGGGTCTACTTGGTCCTCGAAGCTCGACGTTACTGTCACTCATCTCTAAGGGGTTCAAAATAGGGGTTGAAATTTTCAGAACGCCGTAGCTCGAAAACTTTCTATAGAAGGGTATGGTTTTTTTTAACGTTATTAAATTTACCTTGAGCTAAACAATTTTTTGAGACCACCCAGAGCAATGTTCGTCCAGCCGTTCGTGTGCACCAAAAAGCTTCGTCAACATGATCGTGAATCAAACGGTATAAACCCGGCCCAGATAATCATCACTAGGGAGCACCTGATTATAATCAAGGATGGCTGTAAGAAGTCGAGTTGGTTGTTGTGCGATATTATTGCATTTGATAAGTGATGGACTATTGGATTTTGTTGGTAGGTACTTCTGAAACTTGAACAAACGTTGAAGTATTATTGATGGGTAAATTATTACACAATGGTAAATTATTACACAACGGCAAAGTATTACACAACGGTAAATTATTTCATTACGGTGAATTATTACACAACGGTAAATTATTACACAACGGTTCATCTACCAAGAAGGGGCAGGATTTTGTTGATCGGTACTTTTGCAACTTGAACAAACGTTGAAGTATTGTTGATGGGTAAATTATTACATAACGGTAAATTATTTCACAACGGTAAATTATTACACAACGGTTAATTATTACACAACGGTTCATCAACCAAGAAGGGGCTGGATTTCGTTGATCGGTACTTTTGCAACATTTAACTCGTGATTTAGGTAGGTACCTAGTAACGAGAAAGGGGCTAGGAACTAACCTACGGAGGGTCTGCGATCTACATAACATGTATAGAATAGTACATATTATATTATATTGACGGGTTTTCTATACAGAGAGCTGCGATCTGTAACAAAAGGGTATTCTGTACAAAATAATAAACCGTTGTGCAGGGGTTTGCAGCGTTTTAATAATGAAAGCAACAATCAAAATGAATTCAAACTTGATGAATAACTCATTGGGTTCTATTGGAAATTAAATTACAGGCTAAAATTGACATTCGTCTTTGTCGTCCGCGATTCGGTAACGAGCAATAGAGTTGTTACAAGAACTTCGAGGATTTCTTCTCTATTAATATTAGGAGTCACCTGTTCCAATTACAAAAGGCTTGTTTGTTTTCCAGTTAGTAAATAGACTATCATATTATTGTATCTCATACAATACAATAAAATATTATTTTGCAGCCTTATTAAGTCTCACATGACTGAATTCAATTCAGTGGTCTCCCCCCCCCCCACCAATGTTCCATGAATACCTACAACGTAGAAACCTCTACATAAATATATCACATATTATTTCACAAGGTAGGTACCTGTTGTGACAAAAAATGAATAAGTGTTTCCGTCGGTATCCTCTGATTCAGTACTCCTGGGATTCATTTGATCATAATCAGCTGAAGAGAATTCTTGCTAACAGCGCGTGATGCAACACGCAACGCTACGTGAGGGCACATTTGTGTCGATAATGTTGAAATTGTCCGGGCATATTCAATCTGAAAAATAACAACCATGCACATCATCTAATGAGCGAATTATCAAACGAACGTAACCCCCCCCCCCCTCTCTGCTATTAATTTGTTGCATTGTTGTATCCAAACCCATGCTGACATGATGAAATTATCATGTAAACTTTTAAGAAGTAAAATGCCTCCCACCTACCTATTTATTTTGAGCTTTCGAAGTTACTACAACTTGTCTGGAATTCGTACCACATAGCCAAGGTCCCATCATTTTCAAAAGTTGGCTCAACTGTCCGTGAAGTAAAAGGTACACCATACAATATTTTAGGATATTTTTCATCGAGGAACGAAGTTCAAACAAAACGCACAGTAAATAAACGTCATTTATTTTACAAACAGTCAATAACCATATATATCATCTATCATAAATGAAATTCAAAATATATTTACACCATCAACTGATCATATAACTTTAATAAAAGGGTATCATACATGTATCATTTCAACTTATTGCACATAACAGTAGTTGCAGTACTTTTAATATTAATTTTCCGGAGAAAAGTTGGGTAGGTACCTACACTTAGACTTTTTAAATAATTGTCTGAAACATCACGTGCACAGGGAGCATCGAAAGTACGTTATGTTTGTTCATATTTGAATGTGAATTCTGTCAATCTTTTGGATAAAAATATGTACATTTTCATTAACTTTATACATTTTTTCTTTTTAACACCCTATAACACGAATATTTTTTCAAGGATAAATTTATCATACAGTCGTTGCACACACGACAAGTCGACGTATCATAACCCAACTGTGAGTGACTAATTTTTTTAGGGGAGTGAAATTCGTAACTTACAATGCGATAACTTACAACTTACAATGGGCTCAAGTTAAGACTGTCCAAGCTTTTTCGAGTTTCGAAATATGGCGATGAACTCCAAAATCATTTTGTACAGATTAAAATGCATTCTAGAATGCAAAGAGTGCATTTTCAACCTCTCCCGAGTTTCACTACACAGGGTAATCCAGCACTAGTATTATAAGGGAGTACAACTCATCAATCTTGAATTCATTCGAAAGTAAGCATAGAGCGGAAACATCTCTTTAGGTGATCTAACTTTTTTTACATCTCTTTCTAGTTGCAATTCTCACAATAAACCTGTATGAAAATGTTATTTTGGTAAACAAGGTACTCCGTACCAAGTTTGTAGGTAAATCCGATCAAATAGAGGAAATTCTTTTTGTTTCTCCTCGTCTTTTTTTAATGTTGATAGCAGTTGTAGTGGCATCAGATTTCCTTTCAAACGCGGAAAAAAAACTAGTGTTTTTCGGTTTCAACCGAACTAAAACGATTTTTGTGGGACAAACTGGTCACGGTTTATTTTACGATCGTGATTTCATCATTCACAGTAGAATAATCGCGTGGGTGAACGTGGTTTCCCTCATGTTTCTAACCGTCCCACGTGATTCATGATAACATCGTGAAAATATGAGTCAAATTTTGAGAATGAAGTGGCTGGGGTGATGCTTTTTAGAAGCGAAGTTGAAGATTTCACGACGGGTTCCAAGGTAGTAGCGATGAGATTCACCGTCGGACTAATCGTTATGAGAAATTTGTAAAATTGCAATTATCAAGTACGAATTTTTCGTGGCTTCTCTTCAATCCCTACCGCTCTAGAGCCCGTTGTATTTAGCACAACGGGTTTTCTGCCAGTAAATTATAAAAAAATTGATTATGAAACTATAAAAATTAGTTTCTGACAGGTACCTAGTCCTAGTAAAAAATGTAAAAAAATCTTCTTTTCGTGGTCCCCTTGATTTATGGGCGATATGAAAGGGGTAAATGAGCATACGTGGTGTTAGGTCGGTGTTCAGGTAGTTGAATTTAACGACGTTTTACCTTAACATTTCTCGTACCTAGTTTAATTACCGTTTCTTATGTACTTTACACATTTCGTCCGTGAGATTATGCATTAACTCATATATTGGTAGGTACCAACCGTCCTTGGAGTTGATTTTTCTTTTTTTCGACTTTTACTCAGTCATCCAGTAGTTCCCAAGTCACGACGTTTCATTGAAGCAGAAAACTTGGTTTGCGGACGTGACTTAGAAACAAAAACCGTTTCCCCTTCACCTAGCCAACTTTCCATTTTACTTTCTTTCGCGTTTAATCTTGAAGCACTTCGGAAAACGACCAAAAAAACCAACTTTGTTCACCTCCTCTCTTATATAGACGTCTTCGTCCAGAGTGTATTTTTTCTCTTTCCCCCTCGCTTATTTCTTATTTCCTTTATAGCGATGTTGGATTTCCCAAGGGTAGGGCCAGAATGGGTCAAGAGCTTTCGGACGCCGGACAATTAGTTTTTACAAAACACACATCTCTCGTGTCTCAAAAAATGAACGTTAAACTGAGTAGAAAAAAATTGGTCAAATGTTATCCAAGGATTACTTGATTCCTGGCATTAGGCTGCATGCAAATTTCAGCTATTTTCGATCATTTTTTCGCTCGTTCAAAGAAAAAGCGTTTGTGCAAGAGCAGAAAAAGTTACGTCGGAATACCCGATAATAGCATACGCACCCTTCCATTCGAAGTTTTGGAAACTTCGTTATTTCCACAGAAACCCTTTTAAATTTCTTTTCAACCCTTGGTAATGATTGACTGCGAGGACGAATTTCATCAAAAAACCATCAGTACCAACACGCCAAAATGCATTAAGTTTGGTCAAGCAGACAAAACTCCTCAGCAGACGAATGGATTTTTTCTTCCTAATCTTGTTTAACGCAAAACGTAAAACTTCGGATTTTGTAGGAAGTTAGATCATAGCTAGATTCCAAGTTTCAGTTTTGAAAACTTCCATACTAAACAATTATGTATAATACAGTCTGACCTCCACGTTATAAACTGACCTGTTATAAATACCCATGTTATAAATACATTTTCAGTTATAAACGTCAACATGAAAAATGAATCTTGAGCAAATGAATTAATATTAGAGTGAAATTTTGGTTGTTAAAATATTAAGTGGAACATTCATGGATATCCTTAAGCCAAAAGTAAATGATTGAGACGATTTAAATTCGAAAAGTTTGTTAGATAAACTTTCCGAGCCTTCCAAATACTTTTGCTGTTGAGCAATAATCTAGAATTAATTTACGCGACACCAGATATTATATGACTGTATTTGAGTTTTTTTCCGTGACTTTGGATTAGCTTATATTTGGTAGTTCAATAACAAACTTGTATACGTAAAATGAGCCGTTCCACGAGAGAAAGTCTAACTCGTAATCGGAACTCGTAATCGTTTGTTCAAGATAATTGTCGGATGAGGTAGTAAAAGGTAGAACAATACAAAATCTCACCGCAGGAAATATAACCTAGTGAAATTACCCCGGCGAAGCTCGGGAGATGATGAAGCTGCAAAGCCGTATTCAATGATTACTTCCAAAGAACTGTATGAGCCTCTCCTCATTCTTACTATTCTATCGCCATAACAATTCATGAGAACTCACAAGCCTTCGTACTCATCACACGACTACAACACATCATTCCTGTCAAAAACCACGTTTTCGTATTTTAGGCCAATTATGTGATCAGGCTGAACTCAAAACTCAAATGAATGACCTACTGAGTAATGAAGGCATGAATAATTCGGAATAATGGATCACGAAGAAAATAAATTACACTTGTATTCAAGATTATTCTAAATCCCGCAACAGTTACAAGTCTGAAGTTGAAACTCGTTAATACTGAACATTCCAAACAAACTCACAATACCACAATGTTCATGAATCCGTGAATATTATCAGCTCTGAAAGGCCGAATTTCGGTGATCAGTCACGGAACGCGCACATTGATTGTAACTATGTTTTATTCATCACAATACATCAGAAAAGTTTATATAAAGAATTATTTTATGTATGTACTCAAAGTTCTTAATCATTAAGTTCTCTTAGGAAAATAAATTTTCCTCCTGAGAATTTTATTACAGAGTCGTTTCTCTTGACATTGTTCAAGGTAGGGTTGCCAGAAGTAGGTACCTACCTCCTATATTATTGTTCAGCACATATTAGGTAAGTATATTAAAATGTATGCTTTATTATGGAGAGGTGCGTACTAGTGTACGTCCTTGAATATAGGAGATATTTAGCTGTTATAATTAGTTAGGTATTAACACAGTGTCGCACACCTTTGTTTGTAGAAAATTCTGACAAGAGTCTCTCTTTTACTTTCTGACTCCGACACATATATTTTGTAGAACCTTTTCTGGCAACCACAGTTCATGAATCAAGAAATTACGGTTCCGATCCGCAATATGCAAGGTTTACGCCTTCCCATAGTTCAGATCGATTACGACGAATGTTCTGGAAAGTTCTTCCTATGAACCACGAAAGCTCGGTACAAATGGATCTGCCAGTTCTTTTGGCCAACTCATGTGGCCCGAATCTGTCGTCATGGGTGATAAGAAAAAATATCGATGAGTATGATTAGTTTGATCCACTGGCTTACTCAATTCTCTATTTAGCTCATTTGGAAGATTCCACTCAGCTGATTTAGGAGCTCGATTTTTTACTCGGTTGATTTGTGAGCTCGATACGGTACGTCATCAGGTAGGTACACACACGAGACACCTGCAGCCATTAAAGTACTAATAATAAAAATGCCAAACACAGCAACGAAGAAACTATGGAAGTGGTACGAACACAACAACGAAATGGTTGTAAGGAAAACCATCAAAATAATCTGCCATGACGAAAAATTCGGCCTGACCCTCAGAGGCCTGCATCATAAGACAACAATACACAAATGTAGAAAAGATACGACGTGTAGAAAAGTTACGATAATTGTATAGGTAAAATTATATGTGTTGCCATGAACGAATTAGTTATTATCATCTAGCTGTTATCAATTGTTGAAAACTTCTAGGTTATGCCACATGACCTAACGATCGAATTTTCGTAGAAACAAACTACGTACCTACCACGTAACTGTTCACGGTTTTTGAAAACTGGCCACTCGATTGTAAAGCGATAAATGCATAAACCAATACCTAATACAACTTACCAATACAACTTACGTGATTTAACACCATTTTTGACAATTTCAACTTGACCGAACAAGCGCAAATGAAGCTCATAAGATAATATAGAGGAGGGATTGGGAAACTGAATGAACTTCGCATACGGGTAGGGTTAGGCCATGATATTTTCTTTGAATCGGTACGTTTCACGCTCGTATTTAATCAACGTGGCACATGGAAGCATGTCAAAATATAGCAAATAATTACATAAACAGGAATCAGTGCAGTGATAATTACCTACAGGTGCGACCTCAAAAATCGATGCAGATAAAAAAATCCTACCGAACGGAATCCCACCTTTTCATTTGGACAAAGAAGGCGACATCGTTCCCAGGCGTGTGCGCCAAGTCAGCACTACGCCCCACCGCAGCAGGGCTATTGAACTGTTCGAAAAAGAAAATCGAGGCTGTCTTCCCCGGTTACTCAACAAGTACGGAAGTCTCCGCGATGAGCCCAGCGCTTTTATAAACTATTGGTGCCATTCGCAGAATGGGAAAGCCGGTCGCGGGGGATTGAGCCCGTCGAAACGTCGAACTTCCGGAGGTAGCGACTCTTGGACGCCCCACCATACTGGAGGCCCCCTTCCCAACACTGCCGCCGCCGTCTCTACGTTAAAAATCGGTCATTTTTTACAATAATAAAATAGCGGCTTGTTCAAAATGATGAAAAAACTGTTGTAACTTGTCAACATTAACGTGCAACTTGTACAAATCCGCATTCTTCGCAGACTTCCTCTATCCACCACCTGTACAGAATTCACTTGTAACTTATCAAAATTCGTTGTTGTGTTCTTGCCAATATTCACTGCGGGCTACAAGCAAACACATGTACATATCAAGAAACAGTGGATATCGATTTCCACGACACTTGTACAGAAAATGGAGTTGTAACTTGTAATTGTTGTTTCATGAAACAAGAACCAGAAGAAGAATATCCTTGTTAAAACGGATGCTTTGACGGACTGCCGCAAAGCATTGTCAGTCCATGTGAAACTACATTGTCAGTCCATGTGAAACTATAATCACGAAGGCAAGACTAAAGTCTATCCGGCTCAACATGATTTGGTAATGTGTCAGAACGACATATTTGTCATAGTAGTACATTCAGTATTTTTGGAGCGGATCATCATCGTATGTCAATGATATTTACATAAAGGTGAAACGAGATTAATCCAGTACGATCCAGCAACGACTTTTGGTCCATCAAAATTCCTTTCCTGTAAGTTCCCTTTTCCTAGTTGAGGGGTACAAAACAACAATGGAAAGGGTTGTAAGAGGAAGAAAAGGAAGAATGACCCTGGGAAGAGGCTTTAAGTTACAATTATTGTTGGACTTACGTATAGTTATTTACATTCCATGAAAAAACCATCAGCCGTTCATTCTTCGCGATTTTGTTGTTGATGGTAACCTTAACGAAGGGTCGCGTTGGGAATTGGTTAGGTGATGGCGAACATGATGGCGAGGAGTGTACTCGACGAGAACAAAGCCGCTCCAGTGGAGGGGGTGACTGCGCTCGTTTTCTCGTCTTCGGACATGACGGAGCTGGCGAGGACGATGCCCCCTCGCCCACCGCGGGGCTTCCCCTTGAGCACGCTGTTCTCCTCCGGCGCACAGTTCTGGAACAAAAGGAACAAAGACAGTTTGTCGTTATTCAAGTGCACCACCACCTGAGATAGGCCAAGTCCTATTATAAGTGGGAAGGCAGGGCGAACGGATTCAAAATAAAGAAAATTCTCTTATATTGTCATGCTCCATGAATGGAACATTCCCCCATCAGTTTCAAGTTCCAGTATTATTTCATCTGTTTTTGTGGCTACTGCTGAAAATGACGAATAATAAAAGTAGAAAAATATTGATGTTTCAAGACATAAAAAGACTGTTTCAATAGTTGAAAGTATCTTTCCTCAAAGAACGTGGGCCAAATTTTTAAAAATTTATCCGATATGATAATAAAATGGTTGAGGGTTTTCATCAATAGTTACAGGGTTTTTTTCTCTCAAAAAGGTGTTTTTTTTTCTTTTTAAGTTTGAGTAATTGAGAGTCAAAAATTAAATGGGTAAAACGGCCAAAACCACTGAAAACTGATTAATTTCTTCGATAGTGGTACAGAGTGGTGGCTCAAGAATTAAATAGGCTGTTTCAAACATACATAATTGTATCGATTCTCAGAAAAGAAGTCAAGAATAGCTGAAGATGTACTCTTGCGGTTATTCTCCATGAATGGCACATTTTGTTGTAAAGAAACTTCAAGAAAATTCTTCCTTATATACAGAAGAGAAATGGGTGCAAAACAACTGCGACTCGCGAACAAAACTCAAAACTCAAGGACATTCAGCTGGTAGGCAATATGTTAGAGGTATCGCTCATAAAATAGGTATCTATTTGGGAGGATGAAATGGTGGGTAAATCTCCTCTAAGCTTGGATCGGTTGTGATACTAAGGATCTCCCCGAACCAGGGGCTTAGAGAGAGATGCAGTAGCAACAGAGAAGTGCGGAGTGAAATGTGTGAGAGGGAAGCGACTCGCTCTAAGTAAAGGATAAAGTCTTAGGCGTAAGCCTTCGGCTTTACAGCTTATGAAACATGAATGAACTTAACCTAACCTGAAGTTAGGGAAGTGCCCTATGCTAACTTTCCGTTCATTATGACTAGTTTACTACCCTTTTGTTTAATCCCGCACGGTGTAAAGCCTATAAAACTAACATTAATTTTAAAGGGGTTGGATTTTTACGAGATAAGAAACCCATTAGGAATGTCTTAGATTAGGACAAAGCTTTAGGATGTTGTTCTTACGTAAGTATAACCATATATCCAAGAAAACGCCCTGCGACATAAATGCCAGAAGATGAGGACAGCCATAAATATGGACTGACCTCCGTAAATATGTGGGTGAGTTGATTATACGTTACAGTCAACATATCAACATCGGATTAGCTCTCCGTAGCAATACATTTAACCACATAATTATTTCTTAACGAAAACAGGCTACTTGTACTAACAATATAAGTATCCATATAATATGATAACAGGTGATGTGATAATAGATACATGCACCTGCTGAGACGAATCCTAAACAAGAAAAATTCAGACACTATCCAAATTCCAGTAATATTAAATTAATTAAATATAATTAATAACTAATTAATAATAATGAATAAATATTAATTATTAATAATGAATTAAAAACGCTGCAAAGCCCTTGCCACATGGGTTTATTATTCTATTAGACGTACCTACAGAAATGCAGGCAATACATTTGTTATTTCTTTCATGCGCAATAACTGAAATAGCTATTTTTTATGGTTCCCACCAATTTTGGCCCGCAAAAACACGGATTAGGCTCCTATTTTTGACAAATTATCTTTTATCACTGATAGTACAATTTAATTGTCTTGATTTACCTGTTGATACTAATTCTTGTGTTATGATACAAGTTTATGATGGTTTTAGACAATTTCCCAGGTTTGTGACTCACAAAAAATTAATTTTGGAAGCTGAAACTTTGTTAGAACCTCAATTTTCCATTCGTTGGTCAAAATAAACTTCATACTCGGTCTCCTCGTCCTAAAAAACATGGAAAACGATACCTCATAACCTCATATTACTGTAACACCAAAAAACCCCATTTTTACCCCCATTTTTCACCCACAACATCCATGGGTTTCTTCCGATGAGCGTAGGTAAAATGCGGACAAGTTAATCCGTTGAGCTCGCTGGAGGTTGGTTTCGCATAGGTGAAATGCGGACAATTCTGTACTAGTAAAATGCGGACAGAAAATGTTTCAGAAAAGGTGGGCAAGGATGTATAATGTTCAGATGTATTTATGCACAAGGAATGAAATGATACGCAGAACGTGGCAAGAAGTTTAGTTCCCATTCCGCCGCTCGCATTGTCAAGCGATCTGGATGCTCGCTAGCGCTCGCATCTCAAAAAAGATAAACAATCCCAGAAACTATCCCGTGAATGAGCAGGTTGTTTGGGACTTCTGAATAGATTAGTGGAATGCATTGTCAAGCGATCTGGATGCTCGCTAGCGCGATCTACGCATCCAGCGCAGATCTACGCAAAGATCTAGCGCGATCGCGCCACAAGTGTGGGAAACTGACAGGACAGACTCGTCCGCATTTTAACGTACATGTTTCAAAAACACCGTCCGCTTTTTAATGTTTACTTTCAGGGATTAACAACTTACGTCCGCAATTTACTGCGTCCCATTCCGATCGGGCTGCAAAGTTTTGGGACACAACTAGGGCCCAAATGAAGCCTGTGCGCGAAAGAACGATTTTTTTAGACCGAAAATGAAGCCGGTATACATGATACGGCGGACGGCGGACGGACATTGTATTTTTGGAATCTAGGCATCTTGAAACGTAAAAGAAAAATTTTTGAGGAGGTGGTATACAATTTTTTTGCTGAGCGATTGCATAGGTGTATTATTCACAGAATAATAAACCAAAATTTTGAGGGAGAGTTATACAAATTTTTTGCTGAGCGAATACATCGGTGCATTATTCATAGAATAATAAACCAAAATGGAACAACGAGTGGGATTAATTCTGTGGATGGAAGGTAGAAAGTGGGTGGGGGTATAGTAAGGGCCGGGGTTAGAATGATTTCCGTATCATTCTGTGAAACTCTAGTAGTTATATAAGTACTTCCTACTGAAAGAAAGCATATATATGCTTATATCAAGGCAAGGAAGTGAGTGGACAGGAGGACTGGGGCAGCTCAACCATATTGTGTACAGGCACACTAGCCGAAGAACAATCATGACTATCGATATTGCACGTGGTCTATGGAAGACGGATCTATATAAGGAATTAGAATTTTCGGTTTATTATTTTCAGTAATGAAACTTTGGAATCGATCGACTGAACTTTTGGCCAACGCAAAAGAAAATTTGATGGTTTCTTTCAAGGTAGGTACCTACGTAGAATCCGAAAATGGAATAAAATAAGTTCATAACTGAAAATAATAAACCAAGATTTCCGTCCGTCCGCCGTGTACGCCATCGACCGTACTTCTAGATGGTCCGCGAAACCCGGCATTACTGTCAGTCGTCTCTAAGGGGTGAAAAAATAGGGAATGAAATTTTCAGCGCGCCGTTATCTCGAACTTTCTTAAATTTTTAAATTGATAGAGAATGGGAATTTTTGAGACCACCCGGAGCATTGTACTTCCAGCCGCTCATTTGCACCAAAAAGCTTCGTCACCATGATCGTGAATGAAACTGTATAAATCAGGCCCAGATATCATTGGTAGGGAACACCTGATCAAAATCACGCATGGCTGTATGAAATCGAGTTGGTTGTTCCGTGATATTATTTCATTTGAAGAATGATGGCTCTTTTGGATTTTGTTGATTGATTTTGTAACTTGAACAAACGTTATGATCATGAATAACAACAAAAATAAATTATTAATGATCGCATTTTTATGAAACTGTTATTCCCGGGCCGACTCCAGAACTCGAATGAGGGCTTCCCTGGTGGGGGGGGGGGGGGGGGTATCATGAGGGTAGGTATTGTTCACATATTTCAACTTGCACTAACAATTTGCTCCACGAACAACAATAAATAATTAATTATAGAATTTTTGAATCCACCGCATACTAATGAAACTAAAATTGCCTGATGGCGGTCCTCGATTTAGGGCTTTCGTGGGGGAAGCGCGAGGGTAGGTATTGACCACAGAGAACAGTGATCTACCCAGAAGGGGAATACAGGTAAATAATATATAGTGTAGTAATTTTCAGCGTTTTCCCACTCCCCGCCCCCCGGCACTCATATTTTTGAGATGTGTGTTATCTATCGGTGCCGAAGGGAGATAAGTAGGGGCTTTCTCAACTGATTATTTCAAACGTTGTACCTACCAGGTAGCTCGCCTGCTTCTCCGTTAATCGAATTTTATGCGTAGCGGGAGTAGAGGATTAGTTGTGCTTCCAGGAGACTCGACTTTCAGCACACACCAGAGGATTATTTCTTTGTACGGAACGTCAAATCTAGTTAGTATTGATAGTTATGATAACTCCATTAATTCCCACTAAGCTACAGATACTTTTAATGAGGGACCGAGCAATGTTCACGGATTGTACCATCCTAGTTAAGCAACTCGTTTATTCACCACCCATCACTACTTAATGACGCTACAGCCGGCGCGAACATTGTGAAAGCCATCAGCAACTTGCGACATCTGCTGGATGTGTTAGTGGCGCCAGTCTATGATCAAGGACGTCGAGGGAGATGCCGTTCCATTTTAATGTCGGGCGGTGATAGAATGCATGCGGGTCAAGTTAGCACCCAGTTGGCCCACGTGGCGGGGGTCGCCGATGTGCGAAATGCTTCATACAGTACACTTCGAAGCCGTTGTGGGGCCGGGGACTAACTACCACTTAGTATTCATACCTTCGACGGCCAGGTTATCTTCACGGTCGTTTCACCCCTTGAATAACTTGGCGATTGATCGGTGGATGAACGACTCGTATTGCATAGACTGACTTGACACTTCAGTAAGCCCTCTGGAATTATGAGTGAGGTATGGATACCACGTGCATGCCCAGTAACCCAATTCAACCCAAAGGGGCATAACCCAATTCATTACTAGCACAAAAGGGGATGGTGCCACTCTTCAGTGTTTCAAGCGATTTTTTCCCCCTCCTAATAGTAGAAGTTCAAATCAAATCAAATCAAAATATTTTATTTGTAGAAATCATTCAATGATCGTTACAACCGTTTATGGAACTACAATTTAAAACTGGTACTTCAATAGGTACGTATACTTCAAGAATAAATTGCCTTCCAAGTGGATACCTGGGGCCAGCCATGATTCACAACTCGTCGCGTGCAAAAGCAGGCAGCATGAGCGATCTGAGGGTGAACTGGTAGAGGGCAGTGCTCTTTTGTCTTTCGCCTATATAGAGCAGTGAACAGTAAGCAGACTCAGTGTCCTAGGTTTGTAGTGGCCAATCTCAGTTGAGCCAGCATTCGTTCCTGGTGCATGTTCCGTCCTTTCCCCAGGTATTTCTGTCTGTCGTTGTGCAGAATTCTGCAGACCATCGGATTGTACCCCGAATTCAGGACTCGATGGATATCCAAACTGCTACAGTGGTTCCTGAACTTCGAGACAATGTTTGCCTTGTCTGCCCGTAGAGACCGGTAGGAGAGCCCATCCCAATCGACGATGACACCAAACAAGGCCATGCAATACCGCTGAATGGCCCGACAAGATTGGTATTTCTTGGTGGAAAATCTGCTGAAACCGGCAGGACACATGCCGTTTGCATACACCAGTTGCCGTTTCCACACATATTTTGCCCCTATACCAACAAGACCTAGCAGGGCATATGAGCTTTTGTTCACCACTAAGTCACTGGTAAATCCAGCAATAGCCCGGCGATCTGCTTTTCTGACCTCACTGGCACTAGCCGCGAAGTGGTAGTCAAAATCGTGTTCGCCGGACCGTCCAGTGGATTGAAAGGTCCCAACCATTTACATCCAGGCGTAGTGAGTCCCTTCTCGCGAACTCTTCTGAACATTAATTTTAAATTAATTACAAAAAATTTTCGTCTGAAGGGGTGTAATATCCGCACATAGCGCTCGATATTACCGCACTTCTTTTAAATAAGCGAGGCCCCGCCGACCTTAAAAATACCGCCGAGTAAAAGAAACTGCAAAACAAAAGGAAGAAAATAATAACGTATGCTCTGCGTTGAAAAGATGACACGGCGGTTCGGAACACCTCTCTGCGGCGAAACTGTCGGTCTCGCAGAACGAAAGGCTCTCGGAGACCGATGTTTCCTCGACGAAGGAGGACATTATCCAAATTAAAATACATTTTGAGCGATAGACGTCTTAATTCTCAAATTGAAAATATTGCAGCCCACCAATTTTTTTAAATTTATATATTTTTTTCTTACTTTATTTTATAAAAAATACATTATTGTTGGGACAGTAGATTTTTAGACAAAGTAACATGAAACTTGACGGATTCTCCTGTGAACACAGAAATGATAGATTTGAGACGAACGATTTACTTATTTTTTCTTTTCGCATTTGTAAAAAATTGTAAGTAGTAGGTAGTTATTAATGCAGCAAACATATTATGACATGCCTTTCAAATTGCAACTGTAGTAAGAAATGATACAAGAAGTACAGTAGAGCCCCGATCATCCGAGTGTCAGACCCGATTCAGCGAAAAATATTCATTTCACCGATCGCCTCGACATTCTTTGTGCCCCATTTACAAAGGGCGCTGACCCAGGAGCTCATTGCGTCCTCGGCCACACGCGCCTGTGTTCGCGCATTATGATTGGTGGAAAACAATACCCCACCAATCGAAGAATAAAACTTAGAGCAGGAAAGACAAGGGAAACGGGTCGTTGAGTTCAGGAACCCGAACGAGAAGCATCCTTCGAGCCACGGACCCGACCCCTCAACCGCAGTGCCATCGGAAGAGGTACCTATCAGCTGGCCCGATCCTTGGCACTTCATCGACAGAGCCAGCAAACCATCCGACACCGGCACGACTGGGACTTAGCTCGTTTCCAGGTCGGAGGAGCAGGATCGAAAGGTACGTGGACCACCCCGGGGAATTTCATTCCCGTCCGTTTCCGCGATCGCCGTACAGTCGGGCGTAAACCGGGTAATTCACGCACAATAGCCCTTGGGAGGAAGTAGGTAGGAATTAGGGAGTAGCTTACCACTAAGGCCTATTTAGTTATCAATAAATTTTCCCATTTACCACTGAATCCCGGCGTTGTGTGTCTCAAATCCCAGTACCATCAATTCTGCTCCCTTCAGGAGCCCAGCGTTGCCTGGCCCCCAACCCACCCAAGGTAGGTGGAGGCCGACAGGCAAAGTTAACGCGATATCAAGAATATTAGGGGCTCACATATTGGTGGAGGCGCCTCAAGTCCCTAAGGCTTAGGTCCCCCTCGTAGAATTTTAAGGGCAATTAATTATTATCATTTCATTGTACCCTCATAAATTCCATAGATAATTAACTATTAATATTTTGCTATTTTCGTAGATGTTTATTTATAAGCTAGATTTATGAGCTTGACTTTAAATACATTGCATGTTGCATGCTTGTTTAGATTTAACCCATGTTGCAGATTTTAAGCCATTTTGATTTCTTGAAATACACCTCATGTTTGTAGGATGTATATTACAGGTAGGTATAACGCCACAGTAACACAGCCGAACATATAAACACATTTGAACACATTTCCCTCTTTAATAATCGTTATGTTCAATTACTTATTCCATTAATGGGGGATACGCCAAAGTCCGTTCAACCCCAACCGTTAACGTCACAGGTGAACAGTACCGAGAAACATAAAGTTATTATTACGGCATCTCATTCGATATTTCTACAAACAGTACAAAAATTACTAAAAAAGTATAAAAACCCTCAGGCAAAACTAGGTCGTATTGGAGGTGAACTAGCTAGTCACTATACCCAATTCGCGCTTTTCGTCGGACTTCTAGATAAGGACAACCAAGTCGTTACCAGAAACGAAGTCAGAGGGGTAATAAATACGTGGTGGTCTGACCCGCAATTAGTAGGGGATAAGGTACTCGAACAGTTAGGGCGTACGCTAGCTGTTGGCCAGTTCGAAGTAGATTACCAAATAGCGCTACAGCTGATAGCACAAGAATCGGACATAGAGCTGACGCACCTAGGTACAAGCCAGACTACCGAGTGGACAAAAACTCGCGACGCATTTTATTTGTGATGCTTCATGCATAACAACAAATCAAATTATAAATATAGTTCTTGAATCCACTCTATCTGTAGTGAACTGATTATCATGCAGTTCACTGATGATCGACGAGGATCACGTTATCGATACGAGTAAGCTATTTGCCATTAAACTTGGCAGAGGTTTTAGCATGGAACATGCTTTAGCCTTGGACTAACTAGCCGAAAAATGTCACGCGGAATGTGTCACGAAAAATTGGTCACAAAAAATGGTCACAAAAAATGGGTGACGAAATTTTTTAATGATTTTCACGTACAACCGAGTCGTTTCTAGGGAAATGAAACTTCTTTAGTTTTCATCGGACAAAAATCGTTCTCCATTCGTTGGAAAGCTCTCGATTTATCACGCATTTATGTCGCAGTTTTACATTTATCTACGAGATATTAATCCAACAATCCGATGTTATAAATGGTTAGTAAACAATCTTATGTGCGAGGGTCGAAGCTTCATTACCAGGGAAGCTAATTAGAAAACATATACATCGTATCCATTGCCGTCATGACAACTATAAGAAGTAGTGAGAAATAGTGAGTTGAGAAGTAGTGAGTAATCATAAGTGCTATAAACCTTTATAGTTGTGCAAGAACCTCGTATTTGATCACATTTTTCGAATAAAAAAACAAACAGAGAAAGAAGACATAGCTAAAGCATGTTCCATGTTTCTCGATTTTTAGCCGCAGGCTCCAAACGGTAAGCATCCGGGGGGTCCAGGGGGGCTTGCCCCCCTGGCGAGGCGCGAAGCGCCGAGTTTTATTTATTTATTTATTTTATTTTTCAAGTGTGGTTGGTAGATTCTTCTAAGTTGTGCTACATTCATAATAGAAGCAAGTTTGACGAATTGGATCAAATAAATGAAACGCTCACTTCAAGTTATTATGATGGTGAACAATGCATTCCTTGATGCATTTTCCGATGCAGTTTTGGAATTTAACATCTTTGATATCCAAGTGCTCCGTGTTCACCGTATGATGCTTCATTGCGTACAGCTTTTTCGCCCTGGTGTTCAAAGTTCTGAGTGCATATTGCAGTACTTTGTATTCAAAAATTATAGCTTGCGTCATACGGAAAACCAATAAATCCAAGGACGCGATGACTGATGACAGTCCTCCAGCAGTCATGAATTGTCCAAGGATGGCCACAATGGATAATATTCCTTCATGAGTGGGAAAAGGATACCAGCCAGCTATGGGGAGCTTCATGTTTACTCCTCTGTTATTATACTGAACCTTACTATCCATATTTTTGATGTAGGGAATCAGGAGGGTTAAGCCTGCTAATGACAACACCAGAAGGGGCAAAAACAAAAATTGCAAAAACTGTTTCTTCTTGTCCTTTTCTAGTTGCATTGGAAAGTCTTCTTCGTATATATGTCCAGATTCACATTGGCCCACTCCTACTATGATTGATCGGTGAAAGCTGATCACATGTTTACGATTTCCGTTCATTATGACAATGGAGATCATCGAGAACATCAATATCAACCAATAGTGAAACTCCATGCTCACAAGATCAAAATCGTCACGAACACAGGCGATACTTACAGACAACACCAAAGTATGACATGGCAATATAAAGGCATAAAAACCTAGCACAGCAAAAGTCACTGCTCGTCTTGACCGACGCCAAGATAAAAACGTGCAACTGAATTCCATAGCAGGCCCGTATAATTTGTTGAAAAACGCCCACAGTTCGTCATCTTCGCCTTTTGCTAGTGAGTCGAAAAATCTGGACACAAACGACATACTCAGAACAGCTATTGAGCGGTTGTGAGGGATTCACACACGTTCAAAGGGCGTGTATAATTAATAACGTGTTCGGTAAATAATGATACATGAGTTGACGTTAAGGTGGCTGAAAAGGCCATAATACATCCTAATAACACGTAACATGACTGAATACTTTATGCTATGTTGTTTCACAATTCTGTTGATTCAACCTACAATTTTATAATTCATGAAGTTTAACAAAGTTGGTAAATAACAGGACTACATCAACCACACACATTATTGCCTAGGGGTTTGGTTAAATTCAGAATAACCTTCACAGAACAACGGTTCAAGTATCATTTTCTGTATAGATAGCCCATGGGTTAGATATTTGTTCAGTATGCAATCCCATATACCTTGAGAAGCTAGTAAATTGACAGTAGGTAGGTGAGGGTTGTTCCCGCTTTGATCCAATATCCATTGAAGTCCGATTATTATCAGTTTTGGCTGCGAGATGTGCCCGTGTGTAGTTGAGGAGTGCGTCACTGATGAGTTCATCCAAACAAAATGCCGTGGTCAATGATTAATTTATGTTAGGGCCAGACGGTTAAATAAAGTGATGAATACCCTATTAATTTATTACAAATAATGAAAAACTCAAATCATCTCTAATGTGATAGACAGTGTTTTCTATCCTATTAACGATAATCCAACAGCTTCCGGTGGCCGGACACATTCTCAACAATATCAAAATAAAACGAGCCACGGGGAACCGGGGGGAAAAATCATCGCGTGGATTACATGGAAATGCGCCACTAGTGGGGATAGGGTGATGGGGACTTAGCTCCATTCATTTGCGAAATGCATGGACGTCAAGCTGCTTAATTAGCAATAAATAGCCAATTGACGAAAAGCGAGGGAGAATTGTGGATAATGTATTCTGATCAAGCGATTGTTAGACCCAACTAAACTACCATTAGCCACGAAATCGCCCGATGCGTTTTACATTCTTCGCCAGAGAGGAATTTACCACTCAGACTCAATCGCACCTCATTAATTCAGTTTAAATCAAATCGCTTTGGATAATATGAAGTAATGGTATTGTTCGTCCAGCTTCATCCGACCCTTGCCTTTTCGATTTCCACTGTTGCTTGTAATTATCTTTCAGTCCATCGTCAGTATCAGAGCATTCCGCTAATTGAAATAACTTTTCAGCCGACTTCAAATGTGTCGAATCATGAAGTGAAGGTTTATTCGGAATACCAAGCTATTCTACAAGATGATGAACCTATTCCAACTGGTAATTCCAAACAATTTTTATATTAGCTGAATCGTTAATATTCTTATGGACGGGTTGGATACTTATGTCGTCAATCCATATATGCGATAAGAACGTCTATCCCAAAATTTTACAAAACTGGGCTTGGATGCAGATAGGAAAAATAATCTTCAAATTCGGATGAAAATCACCTTTGGGCATCGTAAACGTAGTCACTACTTACATATCCTGATTCAAAAACTCTTGACCTATGGAAAGACGCATTCTGACAACATCCACTCTGATGGTAGATCCAAAGGAAAACTAATTTTTACTAGTGGGTCCGGTGACCAGGTAGCTCACGCAATTTTTAAAATAGGTTCAAATTTTGACTATATACCACGCTGAATAATAGCTATTTTTCGTAAGATTTTACGGCTAAATATTTATCAATCGGACTCGGTGTTTTAGAATGTCAGACCCGTGATTGCTATAGTAAAAAACGTCTATCAAGTTAGTGGGCAGTACCACACACCGTTAAATTGGTCACGGTATCATCCCACCTCTGAAAAAACCACATCTCACTTACCTACCAAACTCGGAATGAAATTCATAGAGTCGGGACCCAGTCTGCATAATCAATGAGAATGTCAGCGAAATCGGTGAAATAGAACCGGAGTTACGAGTCTAATAAAGTTTTCGTGGCTCACGCATGCGTATTTCTTACTATTATTCCGAACAGGGGATATTAGTGACCTAAAACCGCCATGACCCTGAACGCTTCAGCAAAATCGGTCGAATGGAACTCAAGTTACGGGAGTGTCCAGATTTTCATGACCACGCATGCGCTGACGAAAGATACTTATGGTAGGATTTTGATGATATTCATCTGTTGACCAATCCGCACATATCCTCTAAATTTCAACTCGTTTGGATTGTTCTTTGTATAAGATAAGTTTTTGTTAAAAAGGGAAATGCGTGAAGACAGACATACAGAACGGAAGCTTTGTATTGCATATAGTTCAACCATAATTGGCATAGATGTGCAATCAGTACAAAAAATTATTTGCAAGTAAAAAATAGTACACGTGCTTTAGCATTGCTGTTTTCTCCGCGATCATTGTTAAAATATGCCTGTATGTATTGATCTGGCAATAGGAGAAACAGAAGAATTGAAAGAAAGTATGTTCGATCTGAGGAAGTACACTCCTGTCACGGAAATACTAACACCTAGAGACACCAAGAAGGAGTCGGTTGGCGGAGGGAGCGAAGTCAGAACGCAGGAGGTCACGTCACTCCATACCGACAAAGACGTTACATTGCAGTCGGAGGAGCCGACGCAAATGTCAGTTTCCCCTTATCCCTGTAAAGGGGTGTTTTACTGCATTGAAGGGCTTGGAGTTCGTCCCAGTGCCAAGTACGTTTCCACTAAAGATAACCTAATAACAGGCTCAGTTTTTGAGTCGGCACATCCTACAAGAAAAGGTGTAAATCCCCATTGGTTTTGCGAAGGGGTCGAAATTTGTTGTCCTCACGAAATTATTTTGGAATATTTTTCGATGAAAAGCCACATTACGGATCCATCGGCGAATTATATATAACAAATTGTAGTTATGTAATTAATTTTCACATGTACGTATGTCGCCGGTGTAAGCTGAGACAATACATCATGATTAAGAGATACTAAGGTCCCATTTGCAAACTGCTGTTCTAGCCACCCTATTTAGCCGAGTCTCACGAGTGCAAGCCTCCCAACTCTTCCCCCTCTGCCTCCGCAAACATACACAAGTTCAGGACTGAACATAGTTTCTTACCCTTGAGACGAGAGTTCGATTCTCCGCCTCCACCACGGTGAGGCGATGCAGAACAAAGTCTGATCCTCATTAGCTCATTCCTAATGGGCGGCGGGAAACAGACCTTGAGCATTTATTTAACTCTACGTCCTCAATAAAAACATACCTGTATGTAGAACCTCCGAATATCATGAAAGTGAGTAGGTAGTTGCTTTTATGGCTGTGTGATTTCCTAACTTACATTTCAAAATTCGGTAGTTGATCTGGATTCAAGTTAATGTTTACTGGACGCTTGATAAATGGTCCCTGTTTAAAACTTTCAATAAAAAGGAATAGTTTTTGTGACATTCCTAAATTGATTAAGGATTTTTAAGACAACCCGGAACACTGCATGTCCAGCCGTTCGTTCACAGTAGGGCCCTGAATTGTAAATCAATAAGAATACATTATAACCACTGATTTCACTGATAGCTGACTATACAACATGTCGTGAGTCCCTCCCGGGAACACTCCACCAGCAACTTTAAGCTCTCACCAATATCCTCATGTAAAACTTACTTTCCGCTAATAAACATCTGAGTGGGGAGACAGGCAACAGAATCCAGGAAACACAACCTGGAGCCCCACTACCAACTCCCCACAGGGAGTTGGAGGGAGAGGCCTCCAAGTCCTATATAACCCTGGATCCTGGAGCTTTAGCTTCATTCGACACTTCCTCTAACCAGCTCTCTCTTCTCTCTCTCCTACCTTCCTCCTCTCAGATGATCGGTGGATTACCGCCGCCTGAGAATTTACCTTCTACCTCTACCTCTTGTCTAGATGATCGGTGGACTACCGCCGCCTAGACAAGCACCTCTCCTCACCTAGATGATCGGTGGATTACCGCCGCCTAGGTAAATTCCCTCACTCACCTCTATCTCCTCCCAAATTCGTAGATGATCGGTGGACTACCGCCGCCTGCGACTTTTCTCCTTCACGCCACCGTGATGAGAATTTAAATTCATCACAGTGGTGAACCCGACGTTCATCCAACCTTCTACCCTCTCTTACCACCTCATGTGTCGCCCCCAGTCTAGTTCAGTTCGGTGTCCCCAATTTTAAATTCAAACTCGGCTCAAACAGTCAGTGTAAATTCGCAATTTTTGGCCCACCCTCACCGCTCAACTCCAGCTCTCAACTACCAGCCACACGCACCTCCGCTCCCGCCGATTGCGAATTTGAAATTCAAAACTAACACATTTTGAATTTTAGTTACAGCCATGGACCCGAACTCACCGACGCCGCCGCTCCTCCGGCCATCCCTCCTGCAGCCGCCGACCGCTGCGACAACTGACGCAGCCGACAACCCCTTCACCAGCCTCTCGCAGCCCGGCTCCTCCGCATCCGCCGCCGCCGCTGCCGCTGCGGCCGCTGCACACGCCGCCGCCGACGTCACGACGGCCTCGGCGTCATTCCCGCTGTCGCTGCCTCCCTTCTACACGCACGACCCCGCGCTGTGGTTCTTCCAGGTCGACGCTGCGTTTTCTGCCGCCAACATCCGCAGCCAGCGAACCCGTTACTCCCGCATCATATCCCTGCTACCATACGAGATCCTCCTACAGACGTCGGACATCTCTCCCGACGCCACGGCCGCATACGACGACCTCCGCAACCGCCTCGTCACGCTATACCAACCATCGAAGATCGCACGTGTCGCAGCGCTCTCCCAACCACAGCACCTCGGCGACCTAAAGCCCTCCCACCTCTACCGCCGTCTGCGTCATCAGCTGCAAGACGTGATGATGGCCGACATCGCGCGGACCTTCTGGCTGCGGGCCCTACCCCACCCCATGCAAATGGCACTCGCCAGCCACCTCGATGGCCCAGACGAACCACTTCTACGTCTCGCCGATACGGTCCACGACCTCACCGCAGCCGCCGGCGTCACGGAAGTCGCCACGCCCCGCACCCCCACCCCACGCCGGGACCGGACGCCGTCACGAGAGCACCGCCAGCCCCCCTCCCTCCACCGGCGCCGCTCCCTCTCCACCGAGCGCCGGCCGACCCCCTCCATCGACCACCGACGCCAGCGCTCGCCCGAACGCCGCAACACTTCCCCCCCTCAGCAACGCAGGGGAAAGTCTCCAGCCGCAGCGGCCCCCTCCACCTCCGTGCGCCCCACCAGGACCGCCTACCTCCCAGCGGACCCCCCCCACCGATGTTTCTATCATGTTAACTTCGGTGGGGAGGCCCGAAAATGCCAGCCCCCCTGCTCCTTCACCTCCAAGCAGGGAAACGCGGACGCCCGCCGGTAAATCCGGCGGGCCCCCCTCCTCGCCAACACGGGGGGGACCACCACCAACCCCTCCCCGCCCGCATTCACACCACCTCCACGAAGCCTCGTTACCCCTCCTACGCCGCCGCCACGGCTGCCAACCTCCCAGCCGCGCCTGCCGGCGCCGCCAAAACCCTCACCTCGCCATCAACCGTTCCCCCACCCCGGGACGGCCCCTCCAAGCCCGCTTCCAGGGCAGCCACCCTTCCGGCCGCCTCTCACGCCGTCGCTACCGTTCCCCCACCCCGGAACGGCCCCTCCACGCCCGCCTCCAGGGCAGCCACCCTCCCGGCCGCCACTCACGCCGCCGCTACCGTTTCCCCTCCCCGGAACGGCACCTCCCCGCCCACCACCAAGAGGACCAGCACCCCAGTCGACACTACCGTTCCCCCTCTCCGGAACGGCAAAGGACCACCCCGTGTCTCCTTCGCGGGGGACCAACCGCCACCGACGCACCCGCCCATCACCTCGGACGGCCCAAGCCCCTCCCATCCGCCAGACCCCACCGCCTCCGCCATTTTACCGCACTCCGCCCCAGCTCACCAACGCCTCTTCTTGAAGTGCACAAAGACAAATGTCCCGTTCCTCGTCGACACAGGGGCGGCGCTCTCCATTTTTCCAAACAACATTCTCAGGCGACAGGCGCGTTGTTACCGGCAACTCCTCTACGCCACCAACGGTACCACCATCCCCTCGTACGGGACGTACCGCTCATCCATCCACATGAGCGGGCTCGCGTACGAGTGGGAATTTACCGTGGCGGAGGTAGAGAAAGCAATCCTGGGGGCCGACTTCCTCGCTTATTTCGGCCTCCAGGTTGACGTCCGTAATGCGCGCCTGCTCGACCCCTCCACCCAGAAGCCAATCCCCGGATTTATCCACACGGTCGATCGCCCCCCAACCCAATTCGAAAACCTCCTCCTCCAATACAAACCCCAGCGCCGCCCCTCAGCACATATCTCCCAAATTCAACACTACATTGAAACCTCTGGTCCCCCAATTTCAGCCAAAGCCCGCCGCCTCCACCCCCTCCAACTGTCCCAAGCCCGGCGGCATTTTGATAAACTCATAGCGGATGGCATTATCCGCCCCTCCAAATCCCCGTGGGCTTCACCGCTACATATTGTACAGAAGCCCAACGGGGATATCCGCCCCTGCGGCGATTACCGCCGCCTTAACGCCAAGACCACGCCAGACCTATATAACGTCCCCCACCTCCGAGACTTCTCCTCCCACCTCCACAACACTACCATTTTCTCAACCCTCGACATCTCCAGAGCCTTCCACCACATAAATATCAACCCGCCCGACGTCCCTAAAACCGCCATCATAACGCCTTTCGGCCTTTTCGAGTACATAAAAATGGGTTTCGGCCTCCGGAACACGGCCCAGACATGGCAGCGTTATATGGATAATATCCTGCGGGGACTACCGTTCGTATTTTGCTTCTTGGACGACATCTTGATCGCCTCCCGGAACCCACAAGAACATCTGACACACCTCAAGCAAGTCCTCGACATCTTCTCCACCGAGGGGCTCAACATAAACACTCAAAAATGCGTCCTCGCCCAGCCCTCCGTCCGCTGCCTCGGCCACCAAGTCTCATCCGACGGGATCAAGCCTCTCCCAGACAAAGTACACGCTCTCACGGATTTCCCCCAACCCCGCACCGTCTCAGAACTTCGCCGTTTCCTGGGTATGTTAAATTTTTATCGTAGACACATCAAACACGCAGCACAACACCAACAGCCACTCATACACGCTATCCCACAACCGGCCAAAAAGAACGATAACCGCCCCATATCCTGGACCCCCGCCCTTACAACCGCCTTTCAAACTTGCAAAAAGGACCTAGTAGACGCCGCTCTATTAGCCCATCCCGATCCCCATGCTCCCCTCTCCATCACGACCGATGCGTCCGACTGGGCCATCGGGGCAGTACTCCACCAACACACCGGCGCCACCCCCCAACCCCTCGGCTTCTTCTCAAAAACTCTGTCCCCCACTCAAAAGAATTACTCCACTTTTGACAGAGAACTCCTCGCCATCCACGAAGCCATCAAGCACTTCCGTGACTTCGTGGAGGGCAGGCAGTTCTCTGTCATCACTGACCATAAACCCCTCACACATGCCCTCCTCCAAAATCTTAATCCGCCTCCCCCCGTCGCCTCCGGCAACTCGAATTTATCGGACAATTTACGTCCGATATTCGTTATTTGCCGGGGGCCGACAACTGCGTAGCAGACGCACTCTCCCGCCCCACCCCCGCACCGGTGGCGGAGTTACTGCCTTTCCCTTCCCCACAAACCCTAAAATCCCATCAACAACCCGAATCCGACCCAGCCCTCTCCAACCTCATCTCCGCCTCCAAACTCCAACAGCTGCCGCCCCTCGAGCTCTGGTGTGACGTAACAGCCGACTCACCGCGCCCTTACGTCCCACCCGACCTCAGGCGGCAACTCTTCCTCCACTACCACTCCCTCCACCATCCCGGCATCCGGGCAAGCCGAGACCTTATCAAAACACGGTACTTCTGGCCCCACATGAATACAGATATTCGTACCTGGGTTCTAGGGTGCCAGAAGTGCCAGCAATTTAAGGTCTCGGCTCACCCCCATGTACCTCCTCAACCCATTCCCGACTCCCTCCCGTGGGAACACGTTCACCTCGATCTGGTCGGACCTCTTCCCCCCTCCGAGGGGAAGAAATACTGCCTCACGATGATCGACCGTGCTACCAACTGGGTTGAGTGCATTCCCCTCGCCCACATCTCCGCGGACACCGTCGCTACGGCTTTCCTCACCCAATGGGTCAGCCGCTACGGTTGTCCGCGAACAATCACGGTCGATCAAGGGAGGCAGTTCGAGTCCGCCCACTTCTCAGATCTCCTCCGTTCCCTCGGGATCCAGAAAATCCGCACCACTCCTTATCACCCCCAATCCAACGGGAAAATAGAGCGGTGGCACTCGGTCCTTAAGCAAGCCATCTCCACATCAGCCGCATCCCCCTCATGGACCAAAACCCTCCCCTACGTATTACTCAGCCTTCGCACTTCCGCCCGTCCTTCAGACAACACAAGTCCCGCACAACACGCTTTTCGAGACCCTCTACGTTTACCGGCCGACATTTTCCCTCCACACAACACCCCGTCCATTAACAGGGAACCGCTCCACACCTCAACACCGACAAACGACACCACTTACCCCAAACGCTTTTACACTACCACTCACATGTACTTGAAAGAGCCCGGCATGCATAAAACCTTTCAGCCCCTTTATGCCGGGCCCTTTCAAGTCATCCGCACAACACCGACCACCGCGACCCTGCTAATGGACGGGAAACCCCACACCGTACCTTTAGCCCGCTGCAAGCCCGCCCCTGTCCTCCCTCAACCGACATCAGCCATCAGTCTCCCGCCGTCCGTTTGCCATGCAACACCGCTCCCAACCTCACCTGTCACCCCCGTCGCCGTTTCCGGATTTCGATTCGGATCCGGAAATGGCGGCCATACTCCGGGACGTTTTCGTCCCGGACCCGCTATCCCCCCTACCCCCTTCGCCCGGGCCGACCTCATCGCTTCTGTTCGTCCCGCCAAGGATCTCCGGGTTACCTCCCCGGCCCCGGCGGTGGAAGTACCCCCAGTGGCGGATACTGCGCGAATTTCGCGCAGCACAAGCCACCGGGGTACACCCTCCCTACACCCCCGTCGACCCATTAATGGCCCCCATTCTTCGCGAGTTCCGCCTCGCGGAACTCATGCCCCCCCCACCCCCCGTTCAAATCAACACCCCCCCTGTCACTCACAAACCCCCGCCTCCCGATTTTCAACCCCAAATTTCCGCCCCCCAATTTTCAATCTTCGACCCCCCCATTTCGCAATCTCCCCCACCAAACCCCCAAATCAGCAAACCCCCAACACCCCCTACCCCCCCAACACCGCCGGGGATATCCCCAATAGATTCCGCCGGGACAAAACGGCCCGGGCGGCGAAACGGACGGAGGGAGCGTCCCCGCATTCCCCGCGTCCCGGCGGCCAAGTCCTCCGCCCCGCTCTGAGCAATCTCGGCGGGGCCTTGAGATCTCGGGACAGTGCTTGTGTCTTATTTCCCCACACGCTCTGTACCGAATCTCACAGCCCCGCCGTGGCCGCCTCACCGCAGCAGCCAACACACCAACCCACCCACACACTTCGCTACATTACACCTACATCATTACACCACACTCCCTACATTTCACCACACACTATCCACACCCAGGGAACGGCGAACTTCAACACCACATATTTGTACCCAACCCCGTTCCAATCTGTAAACCCTGTCCAAATTTGTACATACCAACCTTGTAAATACCAGCCTTGTAAATACCAACCTTGTAAATACCAACCTTGTACATACCAACCTTGTAAATATTAGTCTACTATGCCATTGTAATCATTGTAATCATCTTAGTTCACCTACACCACTACTGTAATCATTGTGAATATCATTCAACTACACCACTACTGTACTTGTTTCTACACCACTACTGTACTTATGTTACTTATATCTTATATCCTACTCATACTACTTACTTTACTGCTACCTATGTTACTACTTACTATGCTACTGCTACCTATGTTACTGCTACCTATGCTTACTATCTTACTACTACCTATGTTACTGCCTCCTAGAATTAAGTCAGCCCTGTCACGTTTTTGCCTTCAGCACCACCGATTGTTTGCGTCAGCCCTCAGCCTCTGTCACCTTGCGCCTTCAGCTCCACTTTTGTTTGCCGTTGCCCTCAGCCTTTGTCTCCTTGCGCCTTCAGCTCCACTTTTGTTTGCCGCAGCCCTCAGCCTCTGTCACCTTGCGCCTTCAGCTCCTCAAACATTGGTTCGAACTGGGGGGACCTCTGTCGTGAGTCCCTCCCGGGAACACTCCACCAGCAACTTTAAGCTCTCACCAATATCCTCATGTAAAACTTACTTTCCGCTAATAAACATCTGAGTGGGGAGACAGGCAACAGAATCCAGGGAACACAACCTGGAGCCCCACTACCAACTCCCCACAGGGAGTTGGAGGGAGAGGCCTCCAAGTCCTATATAACCCTGGATCCTGGAGCTTTAGCTTCATTCGACACTTCCTCTAACCAGCTCTCTCTTCTCTCTCTCCTACCTTCCTCCTCTCAGATGATCGGTGGATTACCGCCGCCTGAGAATTTACCTTCTACCTCTACCTCTTGTCTAGATGATCGGTGGACTACCGCCGCCTAGACAAGCACCTCTCCTCACCTAGATGATCGGTGGATTACCGCCGCCTAGGTAAATTCCCTCACTCACCTCTATCTCCTCCCAAAGTCGTAGATGATCGGTGGACTACCGCCGCCTGCGACTTTTCTCCTTCACGCCACCGTGATGAGAATTTAAATTCATCACACAACACTATACAACAAAATTTTTGAACCTCCTTAATGGACGTTATTCTTCTATGCATCATGCCAGGATAAAGTGGAATGTGAATTTTTTCGGTCAATATTTGCTTTTGAGGTCCCTGCCACAAAGCTAAAACACTGCAAATCCCTGCACAACGGTTTATTGTTTTGTACAGAATACCCTTCTGTTACAAATCACAGCTCTCTGTATAGATAACCCATCTATGTAATATAATATGTACTATTCTATACATATTATATAGATCACAGACCCTCCGTAGGTTAGTACCTAACCCCGTACTCGTTACTAGGTACCTATCTAAATCACGAGTTAAATGTTGCTAAAATAATTCTGTCGATGACAAACAGTAACTAAAACAGCAAGAAGAAACATAAATAATGAAGTTCTAAAGGAAAATTGTTGATGTGGAGTGAAATACATGCCCCTTCTGCGTAGATCACTGTTTTCTGTGGTCAATACCTATAATGAACCGTTGTGTAATAACTTGTCCATCAATAACACTTCAACGGTTGTTCAAGTTGCTAAAGTACCGATCAACAAAATCCAGCCACTTCTTGGTAGATGAACCGTTGTGTAACAATTTACCGTTGTGTAATAATTTGCCGTTATGTAATAATTTACGTTGTGTAATAATTTGCCGTTGTGTAATAATTTACCATTGTGTAATAATTTATACCCATCAATAATAGTTCAACGTTTGTTCAAGTTTCACAAGTACCTGCCAACAAAATCCAATAGTCCATCACTTATCAAATGAAATGATATCGCAGAACAACCAACTCGACTTCATAGTTTCACAAGTACCTGCCAACAAAATCCAATAGTCCATCACTTATCAAATGAAATAATATCGCAGAACAACCAACTCGACTTCATACAGCCATCCTTGATTATAATCAGGTGCATCCTAGCGATGATATCCGGGCCGGATTTATACCGTTTATTCACGATCGTGTTGACGAAGCTTTTTAGTGCACACGAACGGCTGGACGTAAAATGCTCCGGGTGATCTCAAAAATTTGTTTGGCTCGAGACAAATTTAATAACGTAAAAAGAACCATACCCATCTATCGAAAGTTTTCAAGATACGGCGTTCTGAAAATTTCAACCCCTATTTTTAACCCCTTAGATATGACTGACAGTAAGGCCGAGCTTCGAGGACCAATTAGACCCCGAACGGAACCTATAACCCAAATTTCATCAATATTTTTTTCATGGTAACTAAGAAAAGTGGCCAGTACGGCGTACGGCGTACGGCGGACAGACAGAAATATTTTTATTGCATTACAGAAGATGATCAAGTACATCAAATTGGGTCTTTTACCCGATCTTCTGCACAAGGTGATTAGCATCCAATACGAAACTATAGAGGAACTTCGTGCGAGTTCGATTACCTTAGAGAACTTACTGTCGGCTCAGATTAGAACGATCGGAGAAAAACCAGGTTTCGAAAGACACGAACCTGGCTACTCCCAAACAGACAGGGGCCCAAGGGGGTAACCCATCTAATAACGGTTCCGGGCCTGCCAGCAATAATGTCCACCACAGGAGGTTCAATACTGTCATTTGCATAAATCCCCGACGCACAAGACGTCAGAGTGTAGCCTAGTGCGGCGTTACGGGGTTCCTCAATCGATGCCTGTCGCACCCACCTGGGGCCCCAATTTCATGAACCCTGGGGTGCCGGTTCCTGCATGGCCAATGAACGTCCCCTACCCACCCCCTTTCCAGAATATGTACCCCCCAATTTTTCCGGGCCCCACGTTTCCCCAGAGCGTTTATTCTCCCCCAAACCCTGACTCCCGAAAACCTCCTGGACAAAATCAGAGCAAGTAGCATTTACAAACCCCACAGGTCGGCGGAAATACCGGTGGCCTGCAATCACCCCCTAAAGACCTGTGGTGCGTGCATGTTTTGACTATGGGTTTAACACCTACTATTAAGGTTACCTGTTTCGGTAAGGCGTTTCAAGCGCTAATTGATAGCGGGGCTTCTGGGGGCCTATTCACTAAGCCAAAGAGACATCTCTTTCAGGTCCGACTCTCTCTTTGGGCCAAATAGATTGATTGATTGATTGATTGATTAAAATGCTTTATTGTGTAATTATATGCAACAAACCTACAATAATAATAGCATGGTACAGTTTTGGTACATTTACCGTGAACTGGGTAGGGATGTGTAAGATCCGTTCAATTCCGGGAGTTAACTCCCACCAGTTCACTCTTTTCTGGGATCAGTTCTTTGGGATCCGTTCACCGTTCTTCAGTTCTTCACTCTCAAGTTTGACGCTCCAAAGCCCGTTCAGGTAGAAGGTAGGTGAAGGGAGGGTGATGTGAACGGTAAGGGGTGTAGGGAGGGGTGAAGAGAACGTGAAGAGTGAAGAAGGGAAGGGAAGGAGTTGAACTTGCAGTTCTGCAGTTTCTCAAGGATCAATAAGTAGCCAAATAACTTTCTCTCCTCTTCCTTTCTTTCCCCTTCTCTCTTTTTTTTTCTCTCTCTTTCTAATCCCTCATTATTGTCTCCTGTGACAAGTCTATAAACGACAAGAAAAACGATGTACCTATTCTTTAAGTAACAACTTTTTGTATCCGTTTTTGCCTTTTTTTTAATGTGTTTAAAAAAAAAAGTAATTATATTAGCGCCATCAGCAATTTGTATTTGTAATTGTGTTGTACAGTATCTAAGTGGGGCCTTGAGCCCTGAAGCTGTGAAAATTAATAATAAATAAATTCTCAATTCTCAATTCTCAACTTGATTCTGTTATTCCGTGGAGTTGATGAACTGGTCAGTCAACTCTCAGCTCAAGGGATAAGGGAAGGGAGGAAAGAACGGTAAGGGTTGAAGGGAAGGGCAGAAAGAGTGGTGCGGCGAGGGGAAGGGTAAAGGAGTTGAGAACGGGTGGCGACAAGGAGGAGTGGGATCGGAGGAAGGAGTGAGGACGTCACAAGAGAGAGTTCATGAACTGGTGAACGGCAACTCTTTGGGAACCCGTTCAGTTGGGATACGTTCAACTGAAAGATCCGTTCAGTTCGGATCCGTTCAGTGCTGAACGCCACATCCCTAGAACTGGGAGTTCGCCGAGTAGTTCCTTCGTTTAACATTAAGAAAATATTAGAACACATGCAACAATAAATAAATAAACGACAACGGAGAGGAGAACTGCGAAGATACTAAGGAAATGGGTTTACAGTATATAGAAGAGAGGGCCAAATAGATTTTTATAGTATCCATGACAGGGTTATTCAGTAACTTTTCAAAGAGAGAGTTGGCGGCCATCTTGGCATTCTCGATCTCTTTCAGAGAGACACCTAATTAGGTGTCTTCCCTCGAAAGAGAGAGTCTATTTCTCGTTTGTTTCACAGTGATCGTGTAATATCCTCCTTCATCTGTGTAATATCCTCCTTCATCCGCAACCACATCGGTACTTTTGATCGTGTATTCTTTCATTTCATAAAGGTAAGTCAATTTTAATTAAAAATATATACATAATCATTGATTCATGAGTAAAAACGTCCAAGTACGGGTTGAGGTAGGTACCTACCTACCTAAGAGTGGCCATTCATTAGGTGTAGATATAATCAAGCATTAAGCCCCCAAATTCGACTTTTTCTGTTGATAGGTAATTGAGACTTTTTTTCAATTTCATTTAAACTTTTATCCGATTCATGAGTAAAAACATCCAAGTATGGATTGAGGTAGGTAGGTACCCATTGAATAGGTATTACTAATTCGTTCATTATTAAGTAATTGAGCTCCCGGGGGCACAAACATCTCGCACTTCATGGATACTATGGCATTTTCGTGTATTAGGATCCATATCTCTTTCTCAAAGTCTCTGGAGCTATTCAGTAAAATAGACGAACCGGGGAGACATTGGAAGAGACTGTCTCCCAGGGGAGACTATCTCTCGCGGGAGATTTTCAAAATAGATAATCTCTTTCCACTGTCTATTTTAGTGAATAGGCCCCCTGTTTCGGTGGTGGATAATTCCATTAACCCCGAATTGTGTGACAACCACCCTAGAGTCACGATTAAAGTCTCTCTGACCACCTTGGGTTGGACCAATTTGAAGTTCCAAGTTCCTAATTTTCTCTTTACCATGCCATGTGTAGTTGTAACCGACCTAAACCATCCCATCATTCTGGGAACAGATTTCCTTGATAGGCACAAGGCCGAAATTTCTTTCGCCAACCGCACCTTAAATCTCAACCACCCGACCAAATTGTCAATACCTCTCACCCTACCTCTCCAATTCGCAATTGAACCCTGCCCCCCTAATTTGGTTTTGAGGCGATCTCTAACGTCAAACAGAACTCATCGAAAGAGCTGAGAGTTCTTCAGGACTTAACGAAAGATCAGTCACAAAAGGTTTGACGTAATCGTGACACCTACCGACACTATACGAGTGCAGAAGGACGGAGGATGAAACCTTGCAGAGATACGCACGTGCTGAACTTGATACGCGCTTATCTCCCCATTATCTCAGCCTAGAAGGCATCCTGTCCCTTTAAACCATTATAGCCACCGTCTCAATGGAAATATTTTTTCTCACTCCGCCTTTTCTTTCATCTTTCTGCTTCGGTTAAAGCCGTAGCGAGTAAGAATGGGTAGGTTTGATTATTGCACGCAAAGAAACTTTTCCTCCTCTAACCTCAGCTTCTATGGTCTGTGCGTTTCAAATTTCATGCGAAAACTGAACCACGTCTTAGACACCACCCGCAAATTCTTCGTTTTCACCCATCCTTTCGAACCCTCACTCGTCCGCGAAGTGGTTTCCCCCAACCCTCAGTTTCCCGCACTTATAGGGTTACCAGATCCATGGAATCATCCAAGAGTTTATTGTGATCATAAACATAAGATTTAGGTCAGCTCCCTTTTACTTCTCAAGGTTGCCAAAGACATTGTGGCGTCGCACTAAACCACATTTCAATTGAATCAACTGAACTGATCAGGGTAACAAGCATTTACAAACTGTTTAAAATGAAGTCAAATAGGAGCTCCATCACTCACTCGAAAATGTCCCAGAACATAAATAAATAAGTAAATACTTCCACAGTAGCCCGGTTCACCTCGAACCAGTCTCACAACCATAAACAAATAAAATAAAAATGAACTAGGTTTGAGGTTCTTGACCACTGGTATGTATTGTAAGGAGTGATGTGGGGAATATCGAGGGTTGGTCCAAATAAAACAATTTTTCTAGGCCGACGTTTCGCAATAAATGTATTGCATCTTCAGGGCTTGGGAAAGTTGTGGGAGCTGTTTAGAGTGGAGGGTTCATAGCGGGTAGTTAGGATCGTCAGAGTCCCAAATGCATGTGGAAGGCAAAATTAAAATTAGATGCAATATGTGAGCTGCCCTATAGTGTTTGTGCCCCCCCCCCCCTTTTGCCATTTTGATTCCACATGCATTTGGGACTCTGACGATCCTAACTACCCGCTATGAACCCTCCACTCTAAACAGCTCCCACAACTTTCCCAAGCCCTGAAGATGCAATACATTTATTGCGAAACGTCGGCCTAGAAAAATTGTTTTATTTGGACCAACCCTCGATATTCCCCACATCACTCCTTACAATAAAAATGAACAACATGAATAAATAAGTAAGTACTTCCTCAGTAGCCCGGTTCACCTCGAACCAGTCTCAAAAAAATAAACGTATAAAATAAAATGAACAACAGAAATAAATAAGTCAATACTTCCACAGTAGCCCGTTTCACCTCGGATCATCCCAACCAATAAATAAATAAATAAACACAATAAAATAAACAAAATAAATAAATGAGTAAATACTTCCACAGTAGCCCGGTTCACCTGGACGCAATACAAAAAAACCCACCTTATTAGAACCTTGGCCTCCTCCCCTAGCCATTCAAATAGGGCAGAGCTTGGCAACCTCCAAATTCTTAGCTAACCGCGTAGGCTAATGAAATCCAAAGGGCACTTTTGGACATACAAAATAAATTAATAAATAAATAAATAACACAATAATAATAATAAAATTTAAAAGAAAAAATAAATAACAAATAAAGATAACCATAATGATAAAGAACAAACAAATTGATAACAACAATAAGAATAAAAATGGGACACGAATAGTATACAAATTGTGAGAACAAAAGGAGTATGGCTACTATAATTAGAGTATTTCTGGTAACCCTGTGCACTCGGAAACTACCTATAATTTTTTTCCCCCTCAAGAAATACATAAGAAAAAGTACCACCTCATACGGCGGCGCACCCTCTACACCCAAAAATTCCATGGACCCTACACTACACAAAGCACACTTTCAGACAGCGTCTACGAAGTGTTAATTTGGGAATAGGGGGCAATGTCCCCCCCGGACTACGCTAATGTTCCCCTTTTACAACCACACTATCAGGGTGACTCTTTCAAATACAAATCAACACTAAGGGCCGTATTCATAGTCCTCACTTTATTTAAAGTAAATGCTTAAGTGAACAAATAAGGAAGCATCGTCCACTTTGGCTATTCATAGTCAGTGATAAAGGAAATGCTTAAGTCGTCCTTTAGCATTTCCTTTATTCCTCTTTCATAGACAATAAGTAAAGAAAAATCTTTACTTTTTGGCCTAAATAAGTGGAAAAAACTGAGGTACGTCGAAAGGTACCTTAAGCATTTCCTTATTGATCGTTTGCACTGTTCTCTTTTCATTTCCGTCATCTTTTCAGTGTCATCGTTCTCGGCATTCTTGTTTCTTTTCCTAATTATTCGGGTTTTTTGTTTGTTTTGATACGATGGATTTCGACATTTTGTTTGACTTCGATGAGTGGGATGACGAGTTCGATGTAACGGAGAGCATGCGGGTGATGCATACCGGCTTCATTTTCGGTCTAAAAAAGTCATTCTTTCGCACACAGGCTCCATTTGGGCCCTAGTTGTGTCCCGAAACTTTGCAGCCCGATCGAAATATACCCAGTGGTGTTATGAGCGAAAATGTGTATGAAAATAGGAATTTTTTGTGTTTTAAAGTAAAATGAGCTTTTCAGTATCGGTTTCCATGTTTTTGTGGGACGAGAAGAGACGAATATGAAGTCGATTTTGACCAGAGTGGAAAACTGAACTTCTACCAAAGGTTCTGCTCCCTAAATTGATTTTTTATTAGCCAAAAACCTGGGAAACTGTCTGAAATCACCATCAGTTTGTATAATAGCACTAGAAGTGTCAGCAGGCGAATCAAGAAAATTAGATGGCACTGCCAATGATCAAAGATAATTTGAAAAAAAAGGAGCGTACCTAATTTGTGTTTTGGGGGCCAAAATTGGTGGAAACGAGTCAGAAATATCTATTTCAATTATTTAACATTAAAGAAACAATAAATGAACAGCCAAAATTTCTGTAGGTAAGTCCAATAGAATTATAAACCCATGTGACAAGGACTTTGTTTATCAATTTCCTTTGCATTTTGTAAATATTCACTCTTCGAAGTTATCCCAACGTGAGCCGGGAGTTTGCCATCGATTTTGATAGTTCCTTGAAAATTGTTCCAAAAGTTTCCAATTTGTTCATTATTGACTAACTTTTTATGACTTTGCCTACTAATAAGATTCTACCTGACCAAAAGTAGGATAAAACCCAATTATTTCCTTTTTCGAAGACCAGTACATATCTCATGACCATGTTGGTAGTTGATTCCACTGAAAAGGCAAACCAAGGAACTACAGTAAAAGCGCAATTTATATTTAAAAGGATAAGGAAAAAAGTAAAAGAGGGAGTAAAAATAAAACGGAAGAAGGAGTAATACAGAAGGGAAACGGAGAAGTAAACGCACGTCAACACACCTAAACGCGAGCACCAAGTGTATAATAGAAATGCTTTCAAAATTAAACAAAGGTTGCTTGCTTCACTGATTACTTGTCCAGACACAGACGGGGTGGACATCGGCGTACAAAACAACGGAAAACCAACAGAATGGCACGGCTAATAGGCGAGGACATATAACTAAACAAACACACACACCCTGCCAGAACTGCCAACTTAAGCTCAAACCAGAGAGTTCGGAAAAATTTTGACTTAAAATAAAGATTTTTCTTAATTTTATAAAGTAAATGATTAAGTAAAGATTTTTCTTTACTTCGGTGAGTAATGTCTATGAAATCAAAATCAGATAAAGCATTTCCTTAAGAAATTATTTTACTTTCAGAAGTAAAGTATTATTTTTACTTAAGTCAGGACTATGAATACGGCCCTAAATCTTGCTTCGCCCTACTACACTGAAAACATATCTTCACGAAACACAAGGGAGTCTAGTACTAGTTGCAGTCTCCCACTCCTAGCAATAAGGACCTCAGACAAGGGACGCCTTGCCCGATTAGAATAACAAGCCCATCAGAAATGGCCGCTCCGTGCGATACGTTATGGGGATGAGGATCAGTATGGATACGGCGGGGGGTGGCCTGTGGACGGACACCCCTCCCCCCGTCATGTTTATATCGAGACCACTCGTGTGCGATTCCAACTCATGACGACAACTAGCATAGAAAAACCCACGAAACAATGGTCGACCCAATATGGGCCGTTGGTCGTGTCGGACGAGCGTCAATCTAGCCGTGCGGGACGGGGACCCGTGTTTGTCACCACCCCCTCCTCCGCGGTTACATCGGGTATTCCCGTACGCGACGTCGACGATGCGCTACAGGGAAACCCTCCTGTCGGGAAATACCTATTTAATTTACTTGAAACCCAGTCTATTGGTCGCTTGCGTCCCAAAAGAGTGGCGAGGTAGTTTTACTCCTGGTAAGGTATCCTTTATACCAACATTGGAGGACAGGTCCCAAGTTTGTTAATAGAGGACCTACTTTATTTTTTCAGTTCAATTGTTTAAGTTCTTTGGTAAAATTTTGTTTTCTTTTGTCCTTCCTGTATGATTTCACGCTTTTCCGTTTCCCCGACTTCTACCCCTATCCACGTCAAAAAAAAAAAAAACCGCTTTGAATTTAACAAAACATTGGACTGGAGCCGGGTCCAGCCTGGACGCAGGGGGAGGGACAGCCAACCTAGACAGAGCTCGACGACGAAACACGATCGTACAGTAGTATCAACCCTTATTCTACCTTCTTCGCTAATCATAACAACTTTCCTTTTCAGGGGGATTACCCACCCAAAAGTTTCACTACTATGACATAATTCTAATCCTATTGTGTTTCGGTTAAATTTTCGTTCCATGTACCGCCGAACTTCGCTGCATATCGAGTTGCCCACACCGGGGGGGGGGGGGGGGGGGAATACGCCTTTCACTGCGCGCCACCCAGAGACCCGAGCCCAGAGACCTGTGTGTCTCCGATGTCGCTGCTGGACACAACCAGCACCACAACCAGCTCCGGAACACGCCGACAACAATTGGATGCCGTGGACGTTCATCCCGATCTCCAGCCCCCACCGGCCACCACGACTCGAGGCAGACCCACGGGCCACCACTGGAGAAAACAGGACAACGACGGCCCAACAGGTCGGCAAGTCCCGCGTCGCGACAGTGCGCGAAGAAAGTGACAGCGCAACAGAACAGACAATAACTAGTTAGCTAAGTAATACACCTCCTTTCATAAAGTAAGGCCTCGTTTAGTTTTACACTTCTCCTCTAACTTTAGGTTAGGATCAAACTTTTAATTCCTTTTAGCCTCACTAACGTACATGGGGTTGACTTGTCCCCGCACGAACCACCAAATACAATTACTCCTGTTAGGATGAAACCACAAAGAAAACCAGTAGGCGGGAAGCCCCTCCAGGGCGCCAGTTACTAAAATCACTAAAATTCTACGCCCCAAACAAGCCTGGGGCAAAACGTTTAAAACTCGGGGTCGAGTTTTCCCGACCCAGAAGGGGTGTGTGACGTGACGAAATTCCCAAAACAACTGTTAATGTAATACGGGGGGGGGGGGGGGGTCAGTGAAATACGGGCGAATTTCGTCATGTCCCTCCTTCGATTGTCAACTATGTAAACTCTCCAATATTCGGAAATAATCTCTCTCAGTATGGCCTCAGTCATCAATCCACCGTTTTACCGGGGCCCCTTTTCCTGGGATTCGCTCGGTCGCCCCTCTCCTCAGAGTATAAGATTTTCTTATTAAACGGGGAGTGGGAGGTCGGAGTTGACTTGGAAAAGGGAGAAGTCGGAATCTGGACACTTGGCTGCTGAAGATTCCCTGGACTACTCTCCTCCTGCTGCATTAAGGTAAGATCTTGGTTCTTTCCTCCTAGTCCAAATTATTAGAGTTTCCCAACCAAAGTTAAAATCCTAATTGAAAATGCTAAAACGTAACGGTGTTACAGAATCTAGGTACTTAAAAAAACCTATATCTTTTTCAAGTTTACCATAACAGTTTTGAAAGTCTCGGTGGCAATTGGCCTTTATGTAAAGTATTCTTTGTGGTTTGATCAAGTGAGAAGTATTATAAGAACATATGGGGATAGGGTTAGGTTTTTTTCCCCTTTTTCGATAACCTCGCCCTCAAGGGTTTTTTTTTCTAACTTAACTCTATCTCCATGCCTAAGCAATTTATTTATGACACTAAAAATTGTGATGGTGGTTCCATCTCAAAACTCTTTTCTTTGGGGTTTCCGTGAGAGTATTTTCTAGGATTTAGGGGAGAATTTTCTTTTCTAAGTTACTTAACAGAAAAGGTTATTCATTAAAGAAAAATTTGTTAATGTATCGACCAAATTGTTAATGCAGGTTCTAGTTAGATCATTTTATAGATTCATTTGTGGGTAGAAGTTAGGCCTTTTATTTTATCTTTATATCCCTTCAGGTACATTTCTAGTTTTTAAGAATTTATAGAATCTAAGAACTCATTATCTTTGTACTCACTTCCTATTCATGTTTTCCGATTTTACTTTTCGTTCTTCTTAGTTTAATAAATTATGAGGGCTTGAATATGGATTTTGTTCCTATTTATCTCAAAACCCATGTCCTTTCCTCGTGATTCAGTTTTGGTAGCATCTTGTCCCACTTCGTAGGTAGTACACACTTTTCCCAACGTTCAAAGTCTCCATCTAGGCATCGTTAGTTTCCCTCTTGGCTTACAACCTAATTTCTTAATTATAGTATTTTTCGTCTATCCCCTCGAGAGAAGTTAGGCTTTATTTTTATGTTTTCCGTGAAGTAACTTTAAAAGTGATCACCTCCTACCATTTTGCTATAGGCTGGCTAAAGTCAGTTTGGCAGCTCCTCTCATAGGATCCTGAGCTCAAGTAACTTTTCGATATGTCTGGGGAAAAATTCATCTTTCAGTTCTAGTCGGTTGAAATGCCGAACTTTTGCGAACTTCCTTGACCTTTGTGGTGGACCTCGGTGTTTTCGAGAGCTAGTGAGCCTTAATCCTTTCTTTGGGGATTTTGGCTTATTACCTCACGAATCCACAGTGGCCAATGATAGTGCCTTGGGATAAGACGGATCCTTTCGGGAATCATCCCCTGATGGATCTTACTTTCCCCCTTGGCGATGTTTGGACAGCTTCCGGCATAAAGGAGAAGGGAGTTATATCAGGGGGTTTCGAGAGTTAAAATAATGATAAGTACTCCATCATTTTCGGAGTTTTGCTCAATTGATCTCAGGTCTTATAGTGGAGTTCTAGGAAGCAAGGTAAGTCGACGATTGATTTTGTTTTCCTCTGGAGGTGATCTAGAATTCTGGACGAAATTTTCGGACACTACACTATCACATGTACACTTTAAACTAGGTCCATTTCCAGGGTAGGTTCGTTTCCGACGAGGAGGATCCGTCGCCCATAATCGAATCATCACACGATTGACATTTAAAATGAAAAACCTTGAAGTAGGTACACTATTAGAATTTGGGACAAGATGAGTTTGACAAGGCTGCGAGACCGACGATGGTATGGAAGTCACTGGCTTCTTGGGTTGTGGGGATGGTGTATGAAGAGTAGCTCTACCTCAATTTGTGTTTTTTGTGTACCCTGAAAACTATTATTTTGTTTACTGTTTCTTTTCTCTTTTATGGGAGGGAAACAGTTGGTGGAACGCCCCCTTTAGGTTAATAAAGTAAAGATAGGTAATTTCATTTTTCTTAGTATCTCAATTCACAACCATGTTAGCTAGAAGTTTGCATTCATTTCCCTCGATTTAGGGAAAGGTAGGAGTACGGCAGGGAGAGAAGGGTTTAGCGGGGGTGGTTTTGGGGGCTTCATGCCGCGATGGGGTGAAAGCCTCGACCGAAACCATCTCTGCTCCACCCCGAAGTCCCCGCCATCGTAACAGACGTCATAGGGCCCTCACCCCTGCGTCCGCCTGGGGGAAGCCTCAGCGCCATCCACTTATGACGTCATTTCGTTTTCTTTCTATCCGTTCCTTGCCCAAACTATACGGAGTTTTGAGATGAAAATTGGCAGTGGGGGTTTTCAAGGTGCTAAATCCGATTCTCAGCTCAAAAATAAAAAATTCCTACCCACGAAAATTGCCCATTCAGATACCGACGACAGAAAACAGTGACCTACGCAGAACAGGTACCTATAATGGAAAATAATGAACATCTGTGTTATAATTCCCAGGTTTTGGTTTATTATTTTAAATAATGAACCTTTGGAATCGAGCATGAAAACGGGTATGTTTTTTAACGTTTTTACATTGATCTTAAACTAAAGAATTGTTTGAAACCACTCGGAGCATTGTACGTCCAGCCATTCGTTTGTACCGAAAAGCTTCGTCAACACGATCGTGAATCAAACGGTATAAATCCGGCCCGGATATCATCGCTAGGGAGCACCTGATTATAATCAAGGATGGCTGTATGAAATCGTATTGGTTGTTTTGTGTTATTATTTCATCTGATGAATGATGGCTCTTCTGGATTTTGTTGATAATCTGGCTTTTGCACAAACGTTATGCTTCTTGGATAATAACAAATAATAATTAATGATTGAATTATTGAATCCTGCGCATTTTTATGGAACTTATTTCCCGATTTAGGGCTTTTCTGGAGGAGCATGGCGGTGGGTATTGACTAGAAAAAACAGTGATCTACGCAGAAGGGAAATCTATACAGGAAAATAATAAACCGTTGCGTAATAATTTGCTGTTGTTTTTAGCTTATGCGTTATTTTTGTTTAAGGCTGAAACACGGAGGAAGTGGGAGATCAGTTCAGATCTTCTCTGACCAGCCGTGTCTCTTCATGACACTGGGCCAAGAGCTTGGGGATGCGCCAGCATGCAGGGTGAAGTGGGGCGGCAATTGTGGCATCCTACTCCAAACTGGGAACTTTCCAGATGCTGTTCACCACGTAATTAATCTGAACAATTTTGCGTACAGACTGGGTCGTGACGATTCAGTCAAGAGCCATCATTCGCCAATAATTCCATTCATCTATGAGCCAAGATCCTGACCAATTCGTTATTCCTCTACTAGGCTCAAGTAGAATATCTAAGGGGGTTATTCTCATTGTAATAATCTCTTTGATAATTAATTGTGGAATGAAAACAGATCACCGCAAGGGCTTAAACGGGGGGGGGGGGGGGGGAAGAAGGACAATTATAGGAACCATTCTGGATCGAACTATTGCAAGAATCTTCTATTAGATGCACACGTTTAATAATAATTACGAACTCACCTATTAGCTGGTAGGTGGAACTCGGATGGAGACTGATGGAGTACGTGACAGATCTCACCTAAACCTCCCAACCTCATTTTTCCTGCCACAAGTCGCAAAACACGCTGGCCTGCTTTGTTTGAATTAAGCCTTGTTTTAGATTCATTCTTAATTTTGAATACATCTATGACGTGTTGTATAGGATAAATTCCCAAGTCCGTGGGTCCAACCAAGGAAGACCTACCAGCATACGATCCTCTACAAGTTCCGAGTAAGCAAGTTAGACTGCTCAGATGACGAAGACGGGGAGCCTAAACCCCATGAGGTGACGGATGAAGAAGCTAAGATGAAATGCTTCACTATAAAACAGGAGAACCCACCACAACAAGAAGATGTGGCAGTTTCCGGCTGAGCCTGAAGCAGATTGTGCGAATGCCCGATCCGAAAGTGCCACAACCAACCACGACAAATTTGTCGTTCTACCTAAACGTTTCTCAACAGAAAAATGACATTAAAACGTCAATTTATAGCCCTCCGAAACTTCCTCTGAATGAAACTTTGTGCTAGGTAGTCATAATAATGATGATCCGAATATAATATTCTTAGTGCGTTTATCACTACAGTTGACCGCTGACCAGGTGCCTCTATAAGTTTCCAAAATAGGCTCAAATTCTGCCTGCACCTAACATGCAGGCAGAATAGCTGTAAGGATGATTGATAGAGCTTTGAAAGTTATTCCATTCTATTCGGCGCATTGGAGAACATGAAAAACTATATCACACACATTTTTCTGAAGGCACCAGTGGTGCCAGCGTGGCGCCGTTCCCTGGCACCGTGGCGGCACCAAAAACTATTCAACAAATTCGGAAGGTCTAATAAGGAGTGTACCTGCTGTCAACAATTCAAGTCAAAATACCAAAAATTTCGGCTTGCAGCGTGGTACAGACATACATGTAAGTTTTAACAATAAAACCCGCCAATTTAACATTTTATCTAATGCTGAAGCAAGCAGAACGTCCCCTCGGGCTCCTGAGCTCCGCGTGACCAATCATTCTCTCATTTACTCTCGTCTAGCTCTAACCCATTCTAAACCAGTGTTTCTCGAGTTTTAACAAAAGGGTTTTGAAATCAAATTAAAGTTTTTTTTAAACTTATTTTCAAACCTTATCATTAGCTGTATACGTATGTATAGGTACATTGTATAATAAAGTTAGTACCAGTTTTTTTCTTACCCTGGATTAGACCATACTCGATATATCCCGGAGGTACCTTTTACTCGAAAGTTAGAAACTACTTATTATTTAAACTAAAGTCCCTGCAGGCTTAACATGATTCCATCAGAGGTAAGAGCTAATCCCTGGTCGGGTAAGCACATATAAGCTTTTCAACGCTTGTTAGTGGTTCCCGCCCGAGATGAGAACCAGAGACGCCGCGAACTTTTATCCCAAACGGACGCTATAGTCTGGTCGGACACCCCCCCCCCCCCCCCCCCATCATTAGTAAAAGTTAAGGGTTATTAGTTTGCAAGTTTTATTTTGTCACAGGCTTCTATAGGAAAATTTTCACAAATGCACAGATGAAGTAGGAATTTTATGATTATGACTTTTATGGGAATTCGCTGATTAAAATGCCGTAGCTCGCAAACCTTCAGTGGGAGGGTATGGTTTTCATGACTTTTTCAATTGATGCCATGAAGGTTTTAAGGCCCTGAAGTTTGAACCGAAAAGCTTCGTCAACGTGAGTGTGAATCCCACTATACATCTGGCTCTCAAATCATTGCTACGGAACAGTTGATTATAATCACATGGGTTTCGTAATAATATTTCATTTGAAGAAAGGCGGTTACTTAGGATTATGTTACAGGTACTTTTTCTACCTAGATATTGAGTTGAAATTTCAACATTTTAACCCCCTTCAAAATTCGATGGTTTGCGTTCAAAGCACATACCTAGGTACGTATAATCCGAAATGGAATAAAAAAATATCTGCCTGTCCGCCAACGCCGATCGCGACACTTTCGCACTTTCCTTAGTTAGGTACCTACCATAACAAAAATTAATGAAATTAGGTTTGTAGGCCCCAACTGGAATTCAAGTATCGACCGCAGAAAGCAGTCATCTACGCAGAAGGGAACCTAAACTGAAAAAATTTTTGGGAATATGTCGTGGGTCCTACTTACTTAGGTTCAGCGTCATCAGTATTTCAAAAATTACCGGATATGGCGGGGGGGGGGGGGGAGTTCGTGGGACCGAAATGGCGCGTTACAGGAGGTGGAGGCGTTGGGAAAACTCATATTTAAGTATGTAACTGTAATTGCCAAACGTTAGAGAGCTTACAAATTTATCGTGCCTGAATTGTGTGTGTGTGTGTGTGTGTGTGTGTGTGTGTGTGTGTGTGTGTGTGTGTGTGTGTGTGTGCGTGCGTGCGTGCCTGCGTGCGTGTGCTTGGGTAGATAAGTATCCAGAGCAAAAAATGACTCCCACTAATTCAAGTATTGACCACACAAAACAGATATATACGCAGAAGGTGATATGTACAGGGAATACCCGTCCCACCGGGATATACCCAAGAGGTCAAGGGTTATATTTATTTTAAAAAAAGTTATATACCTATACACAGGAAAGTAATAACAGTTGTTGTTTAATATTTAATTCGGATAGTTTTTATTCTTTGTTTGTGTTGTACATAAGTGACACTAGATACATTGAAGTTTCGTGCAGTTTATAAAACATTTAAATATTTGTCTGCGTAAAATCCGGCGTACCTACACGGGGAATGACATTTCAATATGCAGTGATTTGGAAGAATCACCGATGCATATTAACATGTTTAATGTTTTAGGGCTGGGGGTCATTCTGTGAATTCCGACACGCAAATATGCAACGTTTTTCATTGGTTACTACACAGTTACTACCTTCTGTTGTAGCAACCATAAAGAATATCGCACTCGAAAGAAACAAGAGTCAATAGCTACGTTTTTCATTGGTTACTACACAGTTACTACCTTCTGTTGTAGCAACCATATGTTGATGGCGAGTTCTATAATAAGTACAGTAAATGCAACATTATACTTGTAGAGTTCAGTGAAATTGTGGCTTTCATTTTTTCTTGACATTAAAAAACTATATCTAATTTCTCCCTTGCGAGGGAAAAACATTAAACATGATTTAATGTTTTTCCCTCTCAAGGGAGAAATTTAAACTGATTTATGGTTTCTCATGTCTATGTGTGTGTGGGTGCTTGGGATAAGTGGGTAGGTATCTACCGCAAAATGCGACCCTATCGATTCAGGGTCTTACGGTAACTGGAATGCAATGATCTACAGGAGGGGTATCTATACATTATACGGAAAACTTTATTTTTTTTCATAATCGCCTCCAATTCACGGATTGAGCCACGAATGTCACACATGGAGTTTCGAAGGCATGGAAATTGGTTACCCCCTTTTGGGAATACCCTTCACCGACGACTGCTTCATGAATAAAGACGATTAACAGACACCGTTTTCAATTAATTGATGAAGCCCAAACATCAAAGCTCTCATGGAATGCCGGATTTATTAGAGCGGAAAATCGGTGCGAAGATGACGGCTATAATTCAAACCGACGATGGTGAGAGTCTACATCTGAGGCCCTTGGAGACCGGACCTGGTTTAATCTAAGGTTAAGTTATGAACAGAACTCCCGTCGCCCAGTGCGGTTCTCGAAACCGATCGATATTGTAACTACGATGGCGCATTTATCGGGCGATCTGTTCATTCCAGGAAATTTCAAAGGTGTTTCATTAAAGCTCGGCTTCAACCCGCTTTGCACCCTTAGTCGTGTCGGATGAACGATATGGTAAAATATGGTCCTTCACGTCACTAATGGATTTTCGAGAACCGTTGTTGGAGCAGTATATCAGGTCAGCATCAGTCAAGGATCAGTGAAATTGATATTCAACACTCTCTTCGAATGTCAATGTTGACAAACGAAACTTTCGTCGCATATTTCTGAGGAATACCTACCTATTTAATGGTTAGTATCCACATCCGCTCTCAAATAATGCAAGCTATCATATCATATAAATACCAAATGGTACCAAAACCGTCAATAGCCATCGCGGCGTTGTTTAAAAAACGCAGCAAACCCCTGCACAACGGTTTATTATTTTGTACAGAATACCCTTATGTTACAGATCACAGCTCTCTGCACAGATAACCCGTCTATATAATATAATATGTACTATTCTATACATATTATGTAGATTGCAGACCCTCCGTAGGTTAGTACCTAACCCCGTACTTGTTACTAGGTACCTATCTAAATCACGAGTTAAATGTTGCTAAAATAATTCTGTCGATGACAAACAGTAACTAAAACGGCAAAAAGAAACGCAAATAATGAAGTTCTGAAGGAAAATTGTTGATGTGGAGTGAAATAGATGCCCCTTCTGCGTAGATCACTGTTCTCTGTGGTCAATACCTACCTTCATATTCAAGTATAATGAACCGTTGTGTAATAACTTGTCTATCAATAATACTTCAACGGTTGTACACGTTGCAAAAGTACCGATCAACAAAATCCAGCCCCTTCTTGGTTGATGAACTGTTGTGTAATAATTTATCGTTGTGTAATAATTTACCGTTGTAAAATAATTTACAGTTGTATAATAATTTGCCGTTGTGTAATAATTTACCATTTTGTAATAATTCACCCATCAATAATACTTCAACGTTTGTTCAAGTTTCACAAGTACCTACCAACAAAATCCAATATTCCATCACTTATCAAATGAAATAATATCGCAAAACAACCAACTCGACTTCATACAGCCATCCTTGATTATAATCAGGTGCTCCCTATACGTTGATTATAATCAGGTACTCCCTACTAGTTATGATATCCGGGCCGGATTTATACCGTTTGATTCACGATCGTGTTGACGAAGCTTTTTGGTGTACACGAACGGCTGGACGTACAATGCTCCGGGTGGTCTCAAAAAATTGTTTAGCTCAAGACAAATTTAGGAGCGTAAAAACAACCATACCCTTCTATCCAAAGTTTTTGAGCATCGGCGTTCTGAAAATTTCAACCCCTATTTTGAACCCCTTAGAGATGAGTGACAGTAACGTCGAGCTTCGAGGACCAACTAGACCCCGAACGGAACCATTAACCCGAATTTCATCAATTTTGTGGCCCGTACGGCGTACAGACAGAATTTTTTTATTGCATTTTCGGATTCTACATACCTTGAAACGCAAACCAGCAAATTTTGAGGGGGGTTAGAATTTTTTTTCTTTCATGCTCGATTCCAATGGTTCATTATTGAAAATAATAAACAAAACGCTGCAAATCCCTGCACAACGGTTTATTATTTTGTATAGAATACCCTTCTGTTACAGATCACAGCTCTATGTATAGATAACCCGTCTATATAATATGATATGTACTATTCTATTATATGCATATTATGTAGATCGCAGACCCTCCGTAGGTTAGTACCTAACCCCGTACTCGTTACTAGGTACCTACCTAAATCACGAGTTAAATGTTGCTAAAATAATTCTGCCGATGACAAACAGTACCTAACAAAAAGAAACACACATAATGAAGTTCTGAAAAGAAATTGTTGATGAGGAGTGAAAAAAGTTGCAAAAGTACCTACCAACAAACTCCAGCCCCTTCTACGTAGATGGTATAATGAACCGTTGTGTAATAATTTACCGTTGAGTAATGATTTACCGTAATAATAATTTACCCATCAATAATACTTCAACGTTTGTTCAAGTTTCACTACCTACCAACAAACTCCAATAGAGCCATCATTTTTCAAATTAAATAATATCACAGAACAACCAACTCGACTTCATACTCCGCCAATATAATCAGGTGATCCCTACCAATGATTGGCCGTATTCACAAATTCCTATTGTGGGCGCGTCTCTGGTTACGAGATTTGGTTTGGATTGTATACAATTTCATTCACACTGGAGTCGAAAATGCCTGTTGGTGCAAACTTCGGGGCCTTACTGTGAACGAACGGCTGGACGTAGGACGCTCCGGATGGTCTTAAAAAACTCGCAAGTTCAAGAACTATTTAAAACCGTAAAATTATTTACGTAAAAAAATGGTATAGGCGTTTTGAAAATTTCAACCCCTTAGAGATGACTCACAGTAACGTCGAGCTTCGAGGACCAACTAGACGCCGAACGGAACCTATAACCCGAATTTCATCAATTTTTTTTCATGGTAACTAAGAAAAGTGGCCCGTACGGCGTACGGCGTACGGCGTACGGCGTACGGCGGACAGACAGAAATATTTTTATTGCAGTTTTGGATTCTACATACCTTGAAACGTAAACCATCAAATTTTGAGGGGGGGTAAGAATTTTTTTTTTCATGCTCGATTCCAATGGTTCATTATTGAAAATAATAAACCAAAAAGTATATAATTATATAACTAGCTCCATGAGCCGTGCGTTGCAAATGATAGTCATTATTATACTACTATAATATTACTATACCATTATATGTATTAGCGATAGCATATTAATTCGAGCAACATTGAGAGTATCCAAAACTTGGAAGGAATGCAGTGACGAAGCTACTAAAAACGCTGCAAATCCCTGCACAACGGTTTATTATTTTGTATAGAATACCCTTCTGTTACAGATCACAGCTCTATGTATAGATAACCCGTCTATATAATATGATATGTACTATTCTATTATATGCATATTATGTAGATCGCAGACACTCCGTAGGTTAGTACCTAACCCCGTACTCGTTACTAGGTACCTATCTAAATCACGAGTTAAATGTTGCTAAAATAATTCTGCCGATGACAAACAGTACCTAACAAAAAGAAACACACATAATGAAGTTCTGAAAAGAAATTGTTGATGAGGAGTGAAAAAAGTTGCAAAAGTACCTACCAACAAACTCCAGCCCCTTCTACGTAGATGGTATAATTTACCGTTGTGTAATAATTTACCGTTGAGTAATGATTTACCGTAGTAATAATTTACCCATCAATAATACTTCAACGTTTGTTCAAGTTTCACTACCTACCAACAAACTCCAATAGAGCCATCATTTTTCAAATTAAATAATATCACAGAACAACCAACTCGACTTCATGCTCCGCCAATATAATCAGGTGATCCCTACCAATGATTGGCCGTATTTACAAATTCCTATTGTGGGCGCGTCTCTAGTTACGAGATTTGGTTTGGATTGTATACAATTTCATTCACACTGGAGTCGAAAATGCCTGTCGGTGCAAACTTCGGGGCCTTACTGTGAACGAACGGCTGGACGTACGATGCTCCGGATGGTCTTAAAAAACTCGCAAGTTCAAGAACTATTTAAAACCGTAAAAATATTTACGTAAAAAAATGGTATAGGCGTTTTGAAAATTTCAACCCCTATTTTGAACCCCTTAGAGATGACTCACAGTAACGTCGAGCTTCGAGGACCAACTAGACGCCGAACGGAACCTATAACCCGAATTTCATCAATTTTTTGTCATGGTAACTAAGAAAAGTGGCCCGTACGGCGTACGGCGTACGGCGTACGGCGTACGGCGGACAGACAGAAATATTTTTATTGCAGTTTTGGATTCTACATATCTTGAAACGTAAACCATCAAATTTTGAGGGGGGGTAAGAATTTTTTTTTTCATGCTCGATTCCAATGGTTCATTATTGAAAATAATAAACCAAAATACGATACCATATAAATTGAATACGCTTAAATTAATTTTCCTGACACTTTGATAAAATCTGAATTGGTTATCATTTTCCACCTAGTTTTTTGTCCTCTCTGGTTCTCTAATGAGATAATCTGAATGAAAAGGACTTGCGGAAATGAAGTGAGACGGAGCTAAGGGGATTTGGTGGCATCAGCGAGTAGATATTGTTCCTCTTTCTCTCAAGTGAATCTCCGTTCTACCCAGGCATCAGATTTACATATTTCATTTACACCGCTTCATAACAGATTTACCAAAGTTTGAATTGGAAAATCTAAACTTTCATTAATAAATTTTTCGTGATTTATATACCTACGTAATTTTTTCCAAGTAAAAGCAGATGCAACCCAGAAATTTTGAATGATCTCGTGACAAATGCGGGAATTTAGAGAGCCGTAATTTCACTCGTTCATTGGTGGTGTAACGTAGAGATAATGAGAATACTATCAAGTCTGATATCAGTCAAATGAGTGATAAAATGGAAAAGTCCCAGCATTTCATGGAATATCTCTTGTGAACATCAATAATTCAAAATCTTATTTTGTTCACTATCCGGCTATCAAGTGCCTCACTATGTAGATACACGAAAAAAAAAAAAACGCTGCAAATCCCTGCCTAACGGTGTAATAATATGTTGTGTAATAATTTACCGTTATGAAATAATTTACCGTTGCTAAAATAATTCTGTCGATGACAAGCAGTAACTAGAACGGCAAAAAGAAACGCAAATAATGAAGTTCTGAAGGAAAATTATTGATGTGGAGTGAAATAGATGCCCCTTCTGCGTAGATCACTGTTTTCTGTGGTCAATATCTACCCTCGTGGTCAATATAATGAACCGTTGTGTAATAACTTGCCCATCAATAATACTTCAACGGTTGTTCAAGTTACAAAAGTACCGAGCCCCTTCTTTGTAGATGAACCGTTGTGTAATAATTTACCCATCAATAATACTTCAATCAAAGATCAATTAGAAAAGCTATCAGCAACGAAAAAAAAATTGGGAAACACCTTTATCTATTTATTAATTATACGGTTGCCAGTAAATTATTAATACACGGGCAAAAATTGCCCAATTTACAAGGATTAATAACTAGCAACTAAACATAAAAGAAAACACTATTTATAAAAGAAAACCTTCTTTTATTCACCTTCACCTTGAAGGTGAATAAAATGTGACTTCAGCCGGATTTGTACCTGCAACCTTCTGCTTTGGTAGTAGATGCTCCATGCAATAATTATTGAGCCATGGAGTCCTCCGAATGTGCTGCGATCAGCCCCATAGTTGCATTACATTCCCCTCTCATAACTTTTTACCTGTTTAAACTGTGCTCACGTCGACCAAGTACAACAAAGTACTTGGTAACACTGATCCAAAGGTTTTACATTAACTGATTGATCAACGTTAAATCCATTTATATGTTTATATAAACTGACTGCCCCGGGTCTCCCTTTAAACGTTCATATCGCGAACTAAAATCTGGAGTCTTTTGTGGTCCGTACATTATTATACGTCGGGCGCAAGCGTTGGGACGCTGGAAGGCAGACTCGAATGGGCAAGATGGCCTCTGATTTGTGAGTTCGACCACAATTGTGCCGCAACCGTTCTTGTCCACCCAAACAGCGACCCAGCGGCAACTGGGAGGGGTCACTCCAGAACGCATTTATTATTAATACAAATGAAACAATTTATTTTCCCCTAGGTTTTTAGGAAAAATGTGAATTTGAATATCCCTGGTCGCCGCTGACCCGTGCGCTTTTTTGATGAATAGACTGGAGGCGGTTTGATTTAGGAGACCCGGCAGGGCGGAACGGCAAGAGGATTTATTTATGTTGCTTTGTCGCCCTCGCATGTACCTTTTATCGTAATTATAATAATCCTAAAACATTCATCATAATATATTACTACTTGCTACTTGCGAGGGTGGATCCCCTCTCCCCCCTTCACCAGACAAGGACATCAAGGGATCTAAACAAGGTATCTACCTCCCAACTACTATTGCTTCTTTCATAGTTCTAGCTTCCTTATTACTTGTTCAGTAGAGCTATAGCCCCCTCCTCCCATTTTTAATCGAAATGTTAAAAAATCGGGTACCTAGATAACATGCCTTTTTGAACCAGGAAGGAGGTTACGTTTTTGCGAGGAAGGTGTTTTGAACTTAAAACTTTGGTCCTACCATCATTGAGATAAGTAAATAGCGCCGAACAAATGCAGCCCTTGGCGCAGGGCTATTGAAAAGTCAAGCTTACGCCAAAAAAATAAATAAATAAATTAATAAAATAAATAAACAAACTAGCAGTCCCTAATTTTCACAGATCTTCTATTACATTCTGTGGTACACAAAAATGTGATAATTTTTTGTTTATGCATACTAATATTGAAATTTATGTCTGTCCCTATTATACGTTTATCAATGCTCCAAAGGCGCCTGCCTCAACAGGTTCTGGAATCTTTTTGATTCTGTGCTTGTAGAGAAAGATGTAGGTACATCTGAGAGCAGCCTAGCTAAAATTTGGAATCGACGTCGATCACTTGACCAGTAAATCTGCAAAATTCAATGGAATCAATTTGCAACTTCAAGGCGTTCAACTCAATTTAATACAAACAAAAATATGTTCTGCCTTCCAGAAAACCTAATTTTTTGCAAGCATAATTTTGGCCGCAACGAAGTCTGCGGTTTGCCATTTTGCAATCCTGATGTCGGATCTGCATAAGAATAGTGAAATACCTTTGACGAGACACACCCCTTGCGTTACCTTTTCCGAACGTTTTGAAGATATTTATTTTTGTCCCTTTAACTTCCTCAGTGGGTCATGAATCCTTTGTGAATATTGAGAGCAGAGGGTGAGTTTCAGGAAATATTGACTGCACTTTCAACTAATGAGACGTTGAAAGCCAGTTTCCAATATGGTGATAGGCTCACGGAATTTCGACTTCAAGCTAATATCAGTCACCTCTACTGGAGTGTGGACTGACGCCATAAAATTGTTTTTTGAATTGAATTGAATGAATTTATAGCCATCATACATTAGTACAAAAAATACAATATATTAATACAAAATAGATATTAGGTAGTTGTTATTTCTTAGTTCTTGATTAAAGGTCTGAAGACCGTGGTGGAAAGTGTGACACAGTGGTCCAGGACGGAGTTGTTTTCAATATAGTATATAATTACTACTAATTTAGTCGCTAATATCTAGTCGCTTCGATAGAACGTTTTAAGCGGCAAAATAATCGAAAGGTTTGCTCATGAATTCTACTATGCCTTTTTCAGTTTCTTATTGCTTTTATGTTTCATAAGACATTTATGCTGTCGAATCCTTCATTTATTATTTGCGCGCACTTAATGGTCACCCGTGCGTATTTACGATGGACTTTGGAAAGTTTTAGCCTGTATGCGTACTTTCATTGTCTTACGTCGGTGTAAAATAAATTTTTATTTATTTATTTTGACTAAGATTACCATAGTTTTTGACATTTTATGTCTTTACTTTGCTACATAAACTCGAAAATGAAACGCGGGACATGCAACGGAGACATGCAACGGAAACAACGTCACGAAAATATTTCTGATGATTTTCGCTTACAACCGATTCGTTGCTACGGAACTTTATCTTCGCCAGTTATCATCGTACAAAAATCGTTCACCACTCGTTGGATAGCTCTCGATTTACCTAACCATACTACGTTAACCACTGCTGACTGCGTGGCCAACAAGCTGCGGTATGAGCGTGATTGTTTAAATGAATGTTTACGTACATAATACAGTGGAGTCCGGCTAATCCGAACTAATTGGGACTGAAGGCTGTTCGGACTAGGTGACCAAAACAATTAAGTACGAAGTACTTGGTGTGGGTGCGGGAGGGGGCGCTAAGACATAAAATGTCCCTCGTGGTTGCGTACTTGTACGGAAGCTGTACCCACCGTTTGTGTTTTTCTATGTAGATTTTCATGCATCTCAAGGGTATTTTAATTCAGTTTTCGGATTATGTTTACCTTTAAACGGACCATCACATTTTGAGAGGGGGCGGGGGTTAATTTTTTTATTTTTTCATGCTCGATTCCAGAGGTTTATTATTGAAAATAATAAACCAACAATCGCCGTACACCCTACTTCGCACTTTTCTTAGTTACCGTGAACAGAAATTAATAAAATTTGGTTTGTGGGTCCCATTTGGTTTAACAAAGCTGGTGAATTGTGGCTTAGTACCTTAAATAATGTTTCGGTTGCACAACGTCCAGGCTTGCCAACCAAACAGTATTTTAAGGGTTTTTCGGATTTTAAAACGTCATCAATTAAAGGCTTAAGTGTTCCACCTATAACGTGACGAACCCCGTTACGTTTGAATTTTCGCGGTATCGGCGTCTTCATGAGACCATGATACCCAGCAGACTTTCACTTTTGGTTACTGCTTAAAAGTTTCATCTTCACTGCTTCATCTAGGAAGAAATTATCCCATTATTTTGATTTCACCATTCTACAATCAAGGACAATTTTTATTCATATAAGAAGATTAAAAGTGATCTCAACATGCACTGTTGACAACCCTGCTGCCTACGGTATTGCCGCCTACTGGGACTTTGGAGAAGCAGTTCTTATTCTTTTTTTGTTGCGTTCTCGACGTCCCATAATTGTATCGTTCGTCAAGCTTCCGTCCCATATCGTTCTTCAAACGAAAGGAAAATTCAAATTTTCTTCGGAAATACTCTCCCTGGATTCACAAATTCCTGCGATCCCTTACTGGAGTTCCTCGCCGTGAATTCATCTGCAAGATATCTCCGGCGCAATTGGAAAATTTATTGGGCAATCGTCTCTGCCGTCGACGTGCCTCCGCTGACCGTGAAGTTCCGAGCTACGCAACCCTATATTCAGTACCGTCTTAGTTTGGAGCTGGGAGTACCTACGGGACCCTTCTTCGTCATACTGGGTGACCTACGGTTCGGCCATTTACATCGTCACTGGGAAAATTCGGAAAATCCCGCCCCTTCCCTTCCTTCCCAAACTAGAATTGATATCGACTCCGTAGTGGCACTTATTTTAAGGTATAAGTTGATATTATTTACGGCCGTAGGAACTCTACAAGCTGTAATTACAAGTACCAGCACTATATTATAATAGAAATTTTGGGTCAAGCTGACGTACGTTGCGATTGTATCTGTGAAGTTTTATTTTAAAGTTTAATTTTGTTTTGAAAGTAAATCCTATTTTTCTCCCTTTTCAAATAAATAAACTCGTAGATATTTATTTCGAGCCCTAAACAGAGGTGGAGAGTTCCCTTGAAATTCACTAGTGGGTCACCCCACATTATTGCATATCGTAAGCTTGACTAGCTTTTTGGAAAAGTATTTTATTCCATATAGACTGTAAACGCACTTAGGAAGTTTTTGACACAGGTTGTTAATATGATTCTCCCATTTGAGACGGTGATCAATAATTATTGTTATACTGAGGTATATTAGTAAGTCAACTTTCTCCAAAGATGGGCAGCTGCAGGATGTTCCTTCGCATGTGTCGTATACCAGTGGCTCTTCGAGGGATGGATGATTTTGGGTCGTGTTTTTCTGAGACGTTCATGAATGCCGATTTCGAAGTAACCGCTTTGATGGTCCATAGGTCTTTTTCAGCATTCTTATGAGCTTCATGCCAAGTTTTGCCAGTACTTAATAGGGCTACATCATCAGCAAACATGAGTATTGTCCCATTATTATTACTGTTGTGCTATGTTATTCACACAGAGAAGAAAGAGCACAGTTGGTACCTTGCGAGCAGCCAGCCATATACTCCTATGATTGCGCTGTAAGTAATGAGTAATAAGTAAGATCTGAGTAATTAAGGGGCAAACAACCCCTTATACCGCATTTTTCTAGTTTGTCCACTAGAGTTTCTTTCAAAATACTATCAAAGGCCTTCGAAATGTCAAGACAGGTTAACATTACTTTTGGTTTATTATTTTCAATAATGAACCATTGGAATCGAGCATGAAAAAAAAAAAAAAAAAATCTAACCCCCCCCCCCCCCCCCCCCCCCCAAAATTTGATGTTTTACGTTTCAAGGTATGTACAATCCAAAACTGCAATAAAAAAATTTCTGTCTGTCCGCCGTACACCGTACTGGCCACTTTTCTTTGAAAATTGATGAAATTCGGGTTATAGGTTCCGTTCGGGGTCTACTTGGTCCTCGAAGCTCGACGTTACTGTCACTCATCTCTAAGGGGTTCAAAATAGGGGTTGAAATTTTCAGAACGCCGTAGCTCGAAAACTTTCTATAGAAGGGTATGGTTTTTTTTAACGTTATTAAATTTACCTTGAGCTAAACAATTTTTTGAGACCACCCAGAGCAATGTTCGTCCAGCCGTTCGTGTGCACCAAAAAGCTTCGTCAACATGATCGTGAATCAAACGGTATAAACCCGGCCCAGATAATCATCACTAGGGAGCACCTGATTATAATCAAGGATGGCTGTAAGAAGTCGAGTTGGTTGTTGTGCGATATTATTGCATTTGATAAGTGATGGACTATTGGATTTTGTTGGTAGGTACTTCTGAAACTTGAACAAACGTTGAAGTATTATTGATGGGTAAATTATTACACAATGGTAAATTATTACACAACGGCAAAGTATTACACAACGGTAAATTATTTCATTACGGTGAATTATTACACAACGGTAAATTATTACACAACGGTTCATCTACCAAGAAGGGGCAGGATTTTGTTGATCGGTACTTTTGCAACTTGAACAAACGTTGAAGTATTGTTGATGGGTAAATTATTACATAACGGTAAATTATTTCACAACGGTAAATTATTACACAACGGTTAATTATTACACAACGGTTCATCAACCAAGAAGGGGCTGGATTTCGTTGATCGGTACTTTTGCAACATTTAACTCGTGATTTAGGTAGGTACCTAGTAACGAGAAAGGGGCTAGGAACTAACCTACGGAGGGTCTGCGATCTACATAACATGTATAGAATAGTACATATTATATTATATTGACGGGTTTTCTATACAGAGAGCTGCGATCTGTAACAAAAGGGTATTCTGTACAAAATAATAAACCGTTGTGCAGGGGTTTGCAGCGTTTTAATAATGAAAGCAACAATCAAAATGAATTCAAACTTGATGAATAACTCATTGGGTTCTATTGGAAATTAAATTACAGGCTAAAATTGACATTCGTCTTTGTCGTCCGCGATTCGGTAACGAGCAATAGAGTTGTTACAAGAACTTCGAGGATTTCTTCTCTATTAATATTAGGAGTCACCTGTTCCAATTACAAAAGGCTTGTTTGTTTTCCAGTTAGTAAATAGACTATCATATTATTGTATCTCATACAATACAATAAAATATTATTTTGCAGCCTTATTAAGTCTCACATGACTGAATTCAATTCAGTGGTCTCCCCCCCCCCCACCAATGTTCCATGAATACCTACAACGTAGAAACCTCTACATAAATATATCACATATTATTTCACAAGGTAGGTACCTGTTGTGACAAAAAATGAATAAGTGTTTCCGTCGGTATCCTCTGATTCAGTACTCCTGGGATTCATTTGATCATAATCAGCTGAAGAGAATTCTTGCTAACAGCGCGTGATGCAACACGCAACGCTACGTGAGGGCACATTTGTGTCGATAATGTTGAAATTGTCCGGGCATATTCAATCTGAAAAATAACAACCATGCACATCATCTAATGAGCGAATTATCAAACGAACGTAACCCCCCCCCCCCTCTCTGCTATTAATTTGTTGCATTGTTGTATCCAAACCCATGCTGACATGATGAAATTATCATGTAAACTTTTAAGAAGTAAAATGCCTCCCACCTACCTATTTATTTTGAGCTTTCGAAGTTACTACAACTTGTCTGGAATTCGTACCACATAGCCAAGGTCCCATCATTTTCAAAAGTTGGCTCAACTGTCCGTGAAGTAAAAGGTACACCATACAATATTTTAGGATATTTTTCATCGAGGAACGAAGTTCAAACAAAACGCACAGTAAATAAACGTCATTTATTTTACAAACAGTCAATAACCATATATATCATCTATCATAAATGAAATTCAAAATATATTTACACCATCAACTGATCATATAACTTTAATAAAAGGGTATCATACATGTATCATTTCAACTTATTGCACATAACAGTAGTTGCAGTACTTTTAATATTAATTTTCCGGAGAAAAGTTGGGTAGGTACCTACACTTAGACTTTTTAAATAATTGTCTGAAACATCACGTGCACAGGGAGCATCGAAAGTACGTTATGTTTGTTCATATTTGAATGTGAATTCTGTCAATCTTTTGGATAAAAATATGTACATTTTCATTAACTTTATACATTTTTTCTTTTTAACACCCTATAACACGAATATTTTTTCAAGGATAAATTTATCATACAGTCGTTGCACACACGACAAGTCGACGTATCATAACCCAACTGTGAGTGACTAATTTTTTTAGGGGAGTGAAATTCGTAACTTACAATGCGATAACTTACAACTTACAATGGGCTCAAGTTAAGACTGTCCAAGCTTTTTCGAGTTTCGAAATATGGCGATGAACTCCAAAATCATTTTGTACAGATTAAAATGCATTCTAGAATGCAAAGAGTGCATTTTCAACCTCTCCCGAGTTTCACTACACAGGGTAATCCAGCACTAGTATTATAAGGGAGTACAACTCATCAATCTTGAATTCATTCGAAAGTAAGCATAGAGCGGAAACATCTCTTTAGGTGATCTAACTTTTTTTACATCTCTTTCTAGTTGCAATTCTCACAATAAACCTGTATGAAAATGTTATTTTGGTAAACAAGGTACTCCGTACCAAGTTTGTAGGTAAATCCGATCAAATAGAGGAAATTCTTTTTGTTTCTCCTCGTCTTTTTTTAATGTTGATAGCAGTTGTAGTGGCATCAGATTTCCTTTCAAACGCGGAAAAAAAACTAGTGTTTTTCGGTTTCAACCGAACTAAAACGATTTTTGTGGGACAAACTGGTCACGGTTTATTTTACGATCGTGATTTCATCATTCACAGTAGAATAATCGCGTGGGTGAACGTGGTTTCCCTCATGTTTCTAACCGTCCCACGTGATTCATGATAACATCGTGAAAATATGAGTCAAATTTTGAGAATGAAGTGGCTGGGGTGATGCTTTTTAGAAGCGAAGTTGAAGATTTCACGACGGGTTCCAAGGTAGTAGCGATGAGATTCACCGTCGGACTAATCGTTATGAGAAATTTGTAAAATTGCAATTATCAAGTACGAATTTTTCGTGGCTTCTCTTCAATCCCTACCGCTCTAGAGCCCGTTGTATTTAGCACAACGGGTTTTCTGCCAGTAAATTATAAAAAAATTGATTATGAAACTATAAAAATTAGTTTCTGACAGGTACCTAGTCCTAGTAAAAAATGTAAAAAAATCTTCTTTTCGTGGTCCCCTTGATTTATGGGCGATATGAAAGGGGTAAATGAGCATACGTGGTGTTAGGTCGGTGTTCAGGTAGTTGAATTTAACGACGTTTTACCTTAACATTTCTCGTACCTAGTTTAATTACCGTTTCTTATGTACTTTACACATTTCGTCCGTGAGATTATGCATTAACTCATATATTGGTAGGTACCAACCGTCCTTGGAGTTGATTTTTCTTTTTTTCGACTTTTACTCAGTCATCCAGTAGTTCCCAAGTCACGACGTTTCATTGAAGCAGAAAACTTGGTTTGCGGACGTGACTTAGAAACAAAAACCGTTTCCCCTTCACCTAGCCAACTTTCCATTTTACTTTCTTTCGCGTTTAATCTTGAAGCACTTCGGAAAACGACCAAAAAAACCAACTTTGTTCACCTCCTCTCTTATATAGACGTCTTCGTCCAGAGTGTATTTTTTCTCTTTCCCCCTCGCTTATTTCTTATTTCCTTTATAGCGATGTTGGATTTCCCAAGGGTAGGGCCAGAATGGGTCAAGAGCTTTCGGACGCCGGACAATTAGTTTTTACAAAACACACATCTCTCGTGTCTCAAAAAATGAACGTTAAACTGAGTAGAAAAAAATTGGTCAAATGTTATCCAAGGATTACTTGATTCCTGGCATTAGGCTGCATGCAAATTTCAGCTATTTTCGATCATTTTTTCGCTCGTTCAAAGAAAAAGCGTTTGTGCAAGAGCAGAAAAAGTTACGTCGGAATACCCGATAATAGCATACGCACCCTTCCATTCGAAGTTTTGGAAACTTCGTTATTTCCACAGAAACCCTTTTAAATTTCTTTTCAACCCTTGGTAATGATTGACTGCGAGGACGAATTTCATCAAAAAACCATCAGTACCAACACGCCAAAATGCATTAAGTTTGGTCAAGCAGACAAAACTCCTCAGCAGACGAATGGATTTTTTCTTCCTAATCTTGTTTAACGCAAAACGTAAAACTTCGGATTTTGTAGGAAGTTAGATCATAGCTAGATTCCAAGTTTCAGTTTTGAAAACTTCCATACTAAACAATTATGTATAATACAGTCTGACCTCCACGTTATAAACTGACCTGTTATAAATACCCATGTTATAAATACATTTTCAGTTATAAACGTCAACATGAAAAATGAATCTTGAGCAAATGAATTAATATTAGAGTGAAATTTTGGTTGTTAAAATATTAAGTGGAACATTCATGGATATCCTTAAGCCAAAAGTAAATGATTGAGACGATTTAAATTCGAAAAGTTTGTTAGATAAACTTTCCGAGCCTTCCAAATACTTTTGCTGTTGAGCAATAATCTAGAATTAATTTACGCGACACCAGATATTATATGACTGTATTTGAGTTTTTTTCCGTGACTTTGGATTAGCTTATATTTGGTAGTTCAATAACAAACTTGTATACGTAAAATGAGCCGTTCCACGAGAGAAAGTCTAACTCGTAATCGGAACTCGTAATCGTTTGTTCAAGATAATTGTCGGATGAGGTAGTAAAAGGTAGAACAATACAAAATCTCACCGCAGGAAATATAACCTAGTGAAATTACCCCGGCGAAGCTCGGGAGATGATGAAGCTGCAAAGCCGTATTCAATGATTACTTCCAAAGAACTGTATGAGCCTCTCCTCATTCTTACTATTCTATCGCCATAACAATTCATGAGAACTCACAAGCCTTCGTACTCATCACACGACTACAACACATCATTCCTGTCAAAAACCACGTTTTCGTATTTTAGGCCAATTATGTGATCAGGCTGAACTCAAAACTCAAATGAATGACCTACTGAGTAATGAAGGCATGAATAATTCGGAATAATGGATCACGAAGAAAATAAATTACACTTGTATTCAAGATTATTCTAAATCCCGCAACAGTTACAAGTCTGAAGTTGAAACTCGTTAATACTGAACATTCCAAACAAACTCACAATACCACAATGTTCATGAATCCGTGAATATTATCAGCTCTGAAAGGCCGAATTTCGGTGATCAGTCACGGAACGCGCACATTGATTGTAACTATGTTTTATTCATCACAATACATCAGAAAAGTTTATATAAAGAATTATTTTATGTATGTACTCAAAGTTCTTAATCATTAAGTTCTCTTAGGAAAATAAATTTTCCTCCTGAGAATTTTATTACAGAGTCGTTTCTCTTGACATTGTTCAAGGTAGGGTTGCCAGAAGTAGGTACCTACCTCCTATATTATTGTTCAGCACATATTAGGTAAGTATATTAAAATGTATGCTTTATTATGGAGAGGTGCGTACTAGTGTACGTCCTTGAATATAGGAGATATTTAGCTGTTATAATTAGTTAGGTATTAACACAGTGTCGCACACCTTTGTTTGTAGAAAATTCTGACAAGAGTCTCTCTTTTACTTTCTGACTCCGACACATATATTTTGTAGAACCTTTTCTGGCAACCACAGTTCATGAATCAAGAAATTACGGTTCCGATCCGCAATATGCAAGGTTTACGCCTTCCCATAGTTCAGATCGATTACGACGAATGTTCTGGAAAGTTCTTCCTATGAACCACGAAAGCTCGGTACAAATGGATCTGCCAGTTCTTTTGGCCAACTCATGTGGCCCGAATCTGTCGTCATGGGTGATAAGAAAAAATATCGATGAGTATGATTAGTTTGATCCACTGGCTTACTCAATTCTCTATTTAGCTCATTTGGAAGATTCCACTCAGCTGATTTAGGAGCTCGATTTTTTACTCGGTTGATTTGTGAGCTCGATACGGTACGTCATCAGGTAGGTACACACACGAGACACCTGCAGCCATTAAAGTACTAATAATAAAAATGCCAAACACAGCAACGAAGAAACTATGGAAGTGGTACGAACACAACAACGAAATGGTTGTAAGGAAAACCATCAAAATAATCTGCCATGACGAAAAATTCGGCCTGACCCTCAGAGGCCTGCATCATAAGACAACAATACACAAATGTAGAAAAGATACGACGTGTAGAAAAGTTACGATAATTGTATAGGTAAAATTATATGTGTTGCCATGAACGAATTAGTTATTATCATCTAGCTGTTATCAATTGTTGAAAACTTCTAGGTTATGCCACATGACCTAACGATCGAATTTTCGTAGAAACAAACTACGTACCTACCACGTAACTGTTCACGGTTTTTGAAAACTGGCCACTCGATTGTAAAGCGATAAATGCATAAACCAATACCTAATACAACTTACCAATACAACTTACGTGATTTAACACCATTTTTGACAATTTCAACTTGACCGAACAAGCGCAAATGAAGCTCATAAGATAATATAGAGGAGGGATTGGGAAACTGAATGAACTTCGCATACGGGTAGGGTTAGGCCATGATATTTTCTTTGAATCGGTACGTTTCACGCTCGTATTTAATCAACGTGGCACATGGAAGCATGTCAAAATATAGCAAATAATTACATAAACAGGAATCAGTGCAGTGATAATTACCTACAGGTGCGACCTCAAAAATCGATGCAGATAAAAAAATCCTACCGAACGGAATCCCACCTTTTCATTTGGACAAAGAAGGCGACATCGTTCCCAGGCGTGTGCGCCAAGTCAGCACTACGCCCCACCGCAGCAGGGCTATTGAACTGTTCGAAAAAGAAAATCGAGGCTGTCTTCCCCGGTTACTCAACAAGTACGGAAGTCTCCGCGATGAGCCCAGCGCTTTTATAAACTATTGGTGCCATTCGCAGAATGGGAAAGCCGGTCGCGGGGGATTGAGCCCGTCGAAACGTCGAACTTCCGGAGGTAGCGACTCTTGGACGCCCCACCATACTGGAGGCCCCCTTCCCAACACTGCCGCCGCCGTCTCTACGTTAAAAATCGGTCATTTTTTACAATAATAAAATAGCGGCTTGTTCAAAATGATGAAAAAACTGTTGTAACTTGTCAACATTAACGTGCAACTTGTACAAATCCGCATTCTTCGCAGACTTCCTCTATCCACCACCTGTACAGAATTCACTTGTAACTTATCAAAATTCGTTGTTGTGTTCTTGCCAATATTCACTGCGGGCTACAAGCAAACACATGTACATATCAAGAAACAGTGGATATCGATTTCCACGACACTTGTACAGAAAATGGAGTTGTAACTTGTAATTGTTGTTTCATGAAACAAGAACCAGAAGAAGAATATCCTTGTTAAAACGGATGCTTTGACGGACTGCCGCAAAGCATTGTCAGTCCATGTGAAACTACATTGTCAGTCCATGTGAAACTATAATCACGAAGGCAAGACTAAAGTCTATCCGGCTCAACATGATTTGGTAATGTGTCAGAACGACATATTTGTCATAGTAGTACATTCAGTATTTTTGGAGCGGATCATCATCGTATGTCAATGATATTTACATAAAGGTGAAACGAGATTAATCCAGTACGATCCAGCAACGACTTTTGGTCCATCAAAATTCCTTTCCTGTAAGTTCCCTTTTCCTAGTTGAGGGGTACAAAACAACAATGGAAAGGGTTGTAAGAGGAAGAAAAGGAAGAATGACCCTGGGAAGAGGCTTTAAGTTACAATTATTGTTGGACTTACGTATAGTTATTTACATTCCATGAAAAAACCATCAGCCGTTCATTCTTCGCGATTTTGTTGTTGATGGTAACCTTAACGAAGGGTCGCGTTGGGAATTGGTTAGGTGATGGCGAACATGATGGCGAGGAGTGTACTCGACGAGAACAAAGCCGCTCCAGTGGAGGGGGTGACTGCGCTCGTTTTCTCGTCTTCGGACATGACGGAGCTGGCGAGGACGATGCCCCCTCGCCCACCGCGGGGCTTCCCCTTGAGCACGCTGTTCTCCTCCGGCGCACAGTTCTGGAACAAAAGGAACAAAGACAGTTTGTCGTTATTCAAGTGCACCACCACCTGAGATAGGCCAAGTCCTATTATAAGTGGGAAGGCAGGGCGAACGGATTCAAAATAAAGAAAATTCTCTTATATTGTCATGCTCCATGAATGGAACATTCCCCCATCAGTTTCAAGTTCCAGTATTATTTCATCTGTTTTTGTGGCTACTGCTGAAAATGACGAATAATAAAAGTAGAAAAATATTGATGTTTCAAGACATAAAAAGACTGTTTCAATAGTTGAAAGTATCTTTCCTCAAAGAACGTGGGCCAAATTTTTAAAAATTTATCCGATATGATAATAAAATGGTTGAGGGTTTTCATCAATAGTTACAGGGTTTTTTTCTCTCAAAAAGGTGTTTTTTTTTCTTTTTAAGTTTGAGTAATTGAGAGTCAAAAATTAAATGGGTAAAACGGCCAAAACCACTGAAAACTGATTAATTTCTTCGATAGTGGTACAGAGTGGTGGCTCAAGAATTAAATAGGCTGTTTCAAACATACATAATTGTATCGATTCTCAGAAAAGAAGTCAAGAATAGCTGAAGATGTACTCTTGCGGTTATTCTCCATGAATGGCACATTTTGTTGTAAAGAAACTTCAAGAAAATTCTTCCTTATATACAGAAGAGAAATGGGTGCAAAACAACTGCGACTCGCGAACAAAACTCAAAACTCAAGGACATTCAGCTGGTAGGCAATATGTTAGAGGTATCGCTCATAAAATAGGTATCTATTTGGGAGGATGAAATGGTGGGTAAATCTCCTCTAAGCTTGGATCGGTTGTGATACTAAGGATCTCCCCGAACCAGGGGCTTAGAGAGAGATGCAGTAGCAACAGAGAAGTGCGGAGTGAAATGTGTGAGAGGGAAGCGACTCGCTCTAAGTAAAGGATAAAGTCTTAGGCGTAAGCCTTCGGCTTTACAGCTTATGAAACATGAATGAACTTAACCTAACCTGAAGTTAGGGAAGTGCCCTATGCTAACTTTCCGTTCATTATGACTAGTTTACTACCCTTTTGTTTAATCCCGCACGGTGTAAAGCCTATAAAACTAACATTAATTTTAAAGGGGTTGGATTTTTACGAGATAAGAAACCCATTAGGAATGTCTTAGATTAGGACAAAGCTTTAGGATGTTGTTCTTACGTAAGTATAACCATATATCCAAGAAAACGCCCTGCGACATAAATGCCAGAAGATGAGGACAGCCATAAATATGGACTGACCTCCGTAAATATGTGGGTGAGTTGATTATACGTTACAGTCAACATATCAACATCGGATTAGCTCTCCGTAGCAATACATTTAACCACATAATTATTTCTTAACGAAAACAGGCTACTTGTACTAACAATATAAGTATCCATATAATATGATAACAGGTGATGTGATAATAGATACATGCACCTGCTGAGACGAATCCTAAACAAGAAAAATTCAGACACTATCCAAATTCCAGTAATATTAAATTAATTAAATATAATTAATAACTAATTAATAATAATGAATAAATATTAATTATTAATAATGAATTAAAAACGCTGCAAAGCCCTTGCCACATGGGTTTATTATTCTATTAGACGTACCTACAGAAATGCAGGCAATACATTTGTTATTTCTTTCATGCGCAATAACTGAAATAGCTATTTTTTATGGTTCCCACCAATTTTGGCCCGCAAAAACACGGATTAGGCTCCTATTTTTGACAAATTATCTTTTATCACTGATAGTACAATTTAATTGTCTTGATTTACCTGTTGATACTAATTCTTGTGTTATGATACAAGTTTATGATGGTTTTAGACAATTTCCCAGGTTTGTGACTCACAAAAAATTAATTTTGGAAGCTGAAACTTTGTTAGAACCTCAATTTTCCATTCGTTGGTCAAAATAAACTTCATACTCGGTCTCCTCGTCCTAAAAAACATGGAAAACGATACCTCATAACCTCATATTACTGTAACACCAAAAAACCCCATTTTTACCCCCATTTTTCACCCACAACATCCATGGGTTTCTTCCGATGAGCGTAGGTAAAATGCGGACAAGTTAATCCGTTGAGCTCGCTGGAGGTTGGTTTCGCATAGGTGAAATGCGGACAATTCTGTACTAGTAAAATGCGGACAGAAAATGTTTCAGAAAAGGTGGGCAAGGATGTATAATGTTCAGATGTATTTATGCACAAGGAATGAAATGATACGCAGAACGTGGCAAGAAGTTTAGTTCCCATTCCGCCGCTCGCATTGTCAAGCGATCTGGATGCTCGCTAGCGCTCGCATCTCAAAAAAGATAAACAATCCCAGAAACTATCCCGTGAATGAGCAGGTTGTTTGGGACTTCTGAATAGATTAGTGGAATGCATTGTCAAGCGATCTGGATGCTCGCTAGCGCGATCTACGCATCCAGCGCAGATCTACGCAAAGATCTAGCGCGATCGCGCCACAAGTGTGGGAAACTGACAGGACAGACTCGTCCGCATTTTAACGTACATGTTTCAAAAACACCGTCCGCTTTTTAATGTTTACTTTCAGGGATTAACAACTTACGTCCGCAATTTACTGCGTCCCATTCCGATCGGGCTGCAAAGTTTTGGGACACAACTAGGGCCCAAATGAAGCCTGTGCGCGAAAGAACGATTTTTTTAGACCGAAAATGAAGCCGGTATACATGATACGGCGGACGGCGGACGGACATTGTATTTTTGGAATCTAGGCATCTTGAAACGTAAAAGAAAAATTTTTGAGGAGGTGGTATACAATTTTTTTGCTGAGCGATTGCATAGGTGTATTATTCACAGAATAATAAACCAAAATTTTGAGGGAGAGTTATACAAATTTTTTGCTGAGCGAATACATCGGTGCATTATTCATAGAATAATAAACCAAAATGGAACAACGAGTGGGATTAATTCTGTGGATGGAAGGTAGAAAGTGGGTGGGGGTATAGTAAGGGCCGGGGTTAGAATGATTTCCGTATCATTCTGTGAAACTCTAGTAGTTATATAAGTACTTCCTACTGAAAGAAAGCATATATATGCTTATATCAAGGCAAGGAAGTGAGTGGACAGGAGGACTGGGGCAGCTCAACCATATTGTGTACAGGCACACTAGCCGAAGAACAATCATGACTATCGATATTGCACGTGGTCTATGGAAGACGGATCTATATAAGGAATTAGAATTTTCGGTTTATTATTTTCAGTAATGAAACTTTGGAATCGATCGACTGAACTTTTGGCCAACGCAAAAGAAAATTTGATGGTTTCTTTCAAGGTAGGTACCTACGTAGAATCCGAAAATGGAATAAAATAAGTTCATAACTGAAAATAATAAACCAAGATTTCCGTCCGTCCGCCGTGTACGCCATCGACCGTACTTCTAGATGGTCCGCGAAACCCGGCATTACTGTCAGTCGTCTCTAAGGGGTGAAAAAATAGGGAATGAAATTTTCAGCGCGCCGTTATCTCGAACTTTCTTAAATTTTTAAATTGATAGAGAATGGGAATTTTTGAGACCACCCGGAGCATTGTACTTCCAGCCGCTCATTTGCACCAAAAAGCTTCGTCACCATGATCGTGAATGAAACTGTATAAATCAGGCCCAGATATCATTGGTAGGGAACACCTGATCAAAATCACGCATGGCTGTATGAAATCGAGTTGGTTGTTCCGTGATATTATTTCATTTGAAGAATGATGGCTCTTTTGGATTTTGTTGATTGATTTTGTAACTTGAACAAACGTTATGATCATGAATAACAACAAAAATAAATTATTAATGATCGCATTTTTATGAAACTGTTATTCCCGGGCCGACTCCAGAACTCGAATGAGGGCTTCCCTGGTGGGGGGGGGGGGGGGGGTATCATGAGGGTAGGTATTGTTCACATATTTCAACTTGCACTAACAATTTGCTCCACGAACAACAATAAATAATTAATTATAGAATTTTTGAATCCACCGCATACTAATGAAACTAAAATTGCCTGATGGCGGTCCTCGATTTAGGGCTTTCGTGGGGGAAGCGCGAGGGTAGGTATTGACCACAGAGAACAGTGATCTACCCAGAAGGGGAATACAGGTAAATAATATATAGTGTAGTAATTTTCAGCGTTTTCCCACTCCCCGCCCCCCGGCACTCATATTTTTGAGATGTGTGTTATCTATCGGTGCCGAAGGGAGATAAGTAGGGGCTTTCTCAACTGATTATTTCAAACGTTGTACCTACCAGGTAGCTCGCCTGCTTCTCCGTTAATCGAATTTTATGCGTAGCGGGAGTAGAGGATTAGTTGTGCTTCCAGGAGACTCGACTTTCAGCACACACCAGAGGATTATTTCTTTGTACGGAACGTCAAATCTAGTTAGTATTGATAGTTATGATAACTCCATTAATTCCCACTAAGCTACAGATACTTTTAATGAGGGACCGAGCAATGTTCACGGATTGTACCATCCTAGTTAAGCAACTCGTTTATTCACCACCCATCACTACTTAATGACGCTACAGCCGGCGCGAACATTGTGAAAGCCATCAGCAACTTGCGACATCTGCTGGATGTGTTAGTGGCGCCAGTCTATGATCAAGGACGTCGAGGGAGATGCCGTTCCATTTTAATGTCGGGCGGTGATAGAATGCATGCGGGTCAAGTTAGCACCCAGTTGGCCCACGTGGCGGGGGTCGCCGATGTGCGAAATGCTTCATACAGTACACTTCGAAGCCGTTGTGGGGCCGGGGACTAACTACCACTTAGTATTCATACCTTCGACGGCCAGGTTATCTTCACGGTCGTTTCACCCCTTGAATAACTTGGCGATTGATCGGTGGATGAACGACTCGTATTGCATAGACTGACTTGACACTTCAGTAAGCCCTCTGGAATTATGAGTGAGGTATGGATACCACGTGCATGCCCAGTAACCCAATTCAACCCAAAGGGGCATAACCCAATTCATTACTAGCACAAAAGGGGATGGTGCCACTCTTCAGTGTTTCAAGCGATTTTTTCCCCCTCCTAATAGTAGAAGTTCAAATCAAATCAAATCAAAATATTTTATTTGTAGAAATCATTCAATGATCGTTACAACCGTTTATGGAACTACAATTTAAAACTGGTACTTCAATAGGTACGTATACTTCAAGAATAAATTGCCTTCCAAGTGGATACCTGGGGCCAGCCATGATTCACAACTCGTCGCGTGCAAAAGCAGGCAGCATGAGCGATCTGAGGGTGAACTGGTAGAGGGCAGTGCTCTTTTGTCTTTCGCCTATATAGAGCAGTGAACAGTAAGCAGACTCAGTGTCCTAGGTTTGTAGTGGCCAATCTCAGTTGAGCCAGCATTCGTTCCTGGTGCATGTTCCGTCCTTTCCCCAGGTATTTCTGTCTGTCGTTGTGCAGAATTCTGCAGACCATCGGATTGTACCCCGAATTCAGGACTCGATGGATATCCAAACTGCTACAGTGGTTCCTGAACTTCGAGACAATGTTTGCCTTGTCTGCCCGTAGAGACCGGTAGGAGAGCCCATCCCAATCGACGATGACACCAAACAAGGCCATGCAATACCGCTGAATGGCCCGACAAGATTGGTATTTCTTGGTGGAAAATCTGCTGAAACCGGCAGGACACATGCCGTTTGCATACACCAGTTGCCGTTTCCACACATATTTTGCCCCTATACCAACAAGACCTAGCAGGGCATATGAGCTTTTGTTCACCACTAAGTCACTGGTAAATCCAGCAATAGCCCGGCGATCTGCTTTTCTGACCTCACTGGCACTAGCCGCGAAGTGGTAGTCAAAATCGTGTTCGCCGGACCGTCCAGTGGATTGAAAGGTCCCAACCATTTACATCCAGGCGTAGTGAGTCCCTTCTCGCGAACTCTTCTGAACATTAATTTTAAATTAATTACAAAAAATTTTCGTCTGAAGGGGTGTAATATCCGCACATAGCGCTCGATATTACCGCACTTCTTTTAAATAAGCGAGGCCCCGCCGACCTTAAAAATACCGCCGAGTAAAAGAAACTGCAAAACAAAAGGAAGAAAATAATAACGTATGCTCTGCGTTGAAAAGATGACACGGCGGTTCGGAACACCTCTCTGCGGCGAAACTGTCGGTCTCGCAGAACGAAAGGCTCTCGGAGACCGATGTTTCCTCGACGAAGGAGGACATTATCCAAATTAAAATACATTTTGAGCGATAGACGTCTTAATTCTCAAATTGAAAATATTGCAGCCCACCAATTTTTTTAAATTTATATATTTTTTTCTTACTTTATTTTATAAAAAATACATTATTGTTGGGACAGTAGATTTTTAGACAAAGTAACATGAAACTTGACGGATTCTCCTGTGAACACAGAAATGATAGATTTGAGACGAACGATTTACTTATTTTTTCTTTTCGCATTTGTAAAAAATTGTAAGTAGTAGGTAGTTATTAATGCAGCAAACATATTATGACATGCCTTTCAAATTGCAACTGTAGTAAGAAATGATACAAGAAGTACAGTAGAGCCCCGATCATCCGAGTGTCAGACCCGATTCAGCGAAAAATATTCATTTCACCGATCGCCTCGACATTCTTTGTGCCCCATTTACAAAGGGCGCTGACCCAGGAGCTCATTGCGTCCTCGGCCACACGCGCCTGTGTTCGCGCATTATGATTGGTGGAAAACAATACCCCACCAATCGAAGAATAAAACTTAGAGCAGGAAAGACAAGGGAAACGGGTCGTTGAGTTCAGGAACCCGAACGAGAAGCATCCTTCGAGCCACGGACCCGACCCCTCAACCGCAGTGCCATCGGAAGAGGTACCTATCAGCTGGCCCGATCCTTGGCACTTCATCGACAGAGCCAGCAAACCATCCGACACCGGCACGACTGGGACTTAGCTCGTTTCCAGGTCGGAGGAGCAGGATCGAAAGGTACGTGGACCACCCCGGGGAATTTCATTCCCGTCCGTTTCCGCGATCGCCGTACAGTCGGGCGTAAACCGGGTAATTCACGCACAATAGCCCTTGGGAGGAAGTAGGTAGGAATTAGGGAGTAGCTTACCACTAAGGCCTATTTAGTTATCAATAAATTTTCCCATTTACCACTGAATCCCGGCGTTGTGTGTCTCAAATCCCAGTACCATCAATTCTGCTCCCTTCAGGAGCCCAGCGTTGCCTGGCCCCCAACCCACCCAAGGTAGGTGGAGGCCGACAGGCAAAGTTAACGCGATATCAAGAATATTAGGGGCTCACATATTGGTGGAGGCGCCTCAAGTCCCTAAGGCTTAGGTCCCCCTCGTAGAATTTTAAGGGCAATTAATTATTATCATTTCATTGTACCCTCATAAATTCCATAGATAATTAACTATTAATATTTTGCTATTTTCGTAGATGTTTATTTATAAGCTAGATTTATGAGCTTGACTTTAAATACATTGCATGTTGCATGCTTGTTTAGATTTAACCCATGTTGCAGATTTTAAGCCATTTTGATTTCTTGAAATACACCTCATGTTTGTAGGATGTATATTACAGGTAGGTATAACGCCACAGTAACACAGCCGAACATATAAACACATTTGAACACATTTCCCTCTTTAATAATCGTTATGTTCAATTACTTATTCCATTAATGGGGGATACGCCAAAGTCCGTTCAACCCCAACCGTTAACGTCACAGGTGAACAGTACCGAGAAACATAAAGTTATTATTACGGCATCTCATTCGATATTTCTACAAACAGTACAAAAATTACTAAAAAAGTATAAAAACCCTCAGGCAAAACTAGGTCGTATTGGAGGTGAACTAGCTAGTCACTATACCCAATTCGCGCTTTTCGTCGGACTTCTAGATAAGGACAACCAAGTCGTTACCAGAAACGAAGTCAGAGGGGTAATAAATACGTGGTGGTCTGACCCGCAATTAGTAGGGGATAAGGTACTCGAACAGTTAGGGCGTACGCTAGCTGTTGGCCAGTTCGAAGTAGATTACCAAATAGCGCTACAGCTGATAGCACAAGAATCGGACATAGAGCTGACGCACCTAGGTACAAGCCAGACTACCGAGTGGACAAAAACTCGCGACGCATTCAAGGATCTCTTACTAGATTCAACACAATTCTCGAGACCAGGTTCAGTCGATTCAGACGAGAGTGAGAGCGAGGTAAGCGAGGAATTGTCGGTAGCGGGAGAAGACAGTGCAGGAGAAGAGGTAGACTCCGAGCAACCAGAAAATTCAAATAACGACGAACTGAGAACCAAATTAAAGGCAATCAGGGATGAGAGGGACGAGTTATTAAACGAACTGCTCAGTTATAACCCGCCTGACCAAGAAAAAGAATTATTTGAATTGAAGCTGAAAGACATATTAGAATCGCAGCAGCAAACCGAAGCCACACTTAACTTACTTTTGGACGAGAATCAAACTCTACTAACTGAAGAACAGAAAAGGCAGGAATATCTAAAATCGCACAGGTTGATTCAGGCTGTGCTAGCGAAACTCCGAGAACTCCGGAGCGGCAGAAAGCCAAAGCCACCTCCAAGAAAAAAAACAACGATGGCAGAGGAGTATAGACCTCGAATTTCGGTCCGGTACTTCGACGGAAGTGGCACGGAGTCACCGATCGCGTACTTTACTCACTTTGAAAGGGTAGCTAACTCACTGAGATGGACTCCTCAAACGAAACTCGAGATGCTACCTCTCTACCTAGTCGGTGACGCCAGCAAGTACTACGAACGGCTAGACGCGGCCCCAGATAGGCCACGAACATTTCAGGAATGGAGAACACAGTTCGAAACTCGATTCTTGGACCCAATGCATACTGAAAAGCTCCGAAATAAGCTCTATAACACAAAACAAAGTAAAGATCAGACAGCACGAGCATACCTACAACTGATGACTCAACTAGCTCATGACGTAGATGTGAACTTCCCGCAAACAGAATTGTTACGTTTGATCCAAACCGGGTTATTGCCGAAATACACAAGACAGATAACATCTGCCCGTAAAACAACTGTAAGGGAATTAGAAGAAGCCCTAAATCAAGCTGAGATGACATTCGAGTACATTGCACTGAGAACGCAAGGAGAGAATGATATAAATAAAACTAATAAACTTGTTAACGACCTGCAAAAGCAGATTAACCAGCTCAAAATAAACAGCAGCAAGAGAGGATCGCACTATGAGGGAAGCCACCGAGGAGGAAGAGGCTATCAGTCAAGAGGAGGAAGGTCGAACTTAGGCCCTCAACAACTTACTAACAGCCCCTGCTCCCATAATTTCTACCACCGTGGAAATTCGAGAGGTTACTACGGTCGAGGAGGTTTCAGCGGGTACAATAGATACCAGAATAATGGCTATAGGGACAACAATTTTTACCCTCATCATGCCGGCTCTTCAGATCAAGAATATAACGGATATAACAACCACGGATATCCACTAAACCATCAACAAAATTTTCAATACAACACACAGCAATGCTCAGGACCCCAAACATTTGGAAGAGGTCGTGGAAGCTATAGAGGACGCGCTAACTATGGGAACACCAAAACCTTTAACAACACTAAAACTAACGGAGAGAACTACCATGGGCAATACCAAAATCAAGGCGTACGGAGAGAAGATAATCAAAAAAAACTCCGGGGCCGCGGCCAACAACTAGACAACGAGTTGGTCGCGGGAGGTAACGAACCAAACCAAAATCCATTAAACTTCGGAGAAGAAAGTATAGCACGCGAAACGAATATCAAACAACCGAAACTATTACTAGGCACAGTAACTCCGAACATCGGTGCAAACGCCAATCTCAACTTAATGAACAAAATCCCAGTAAACCAGCCAAAAATCTGGATCGAACTTCAAGGTCAAAAGGTACTAGCACTTCTAGACTCTGGCGCGGCAGCAAGTACCTACTCAGCAGACCTATTCAAAGGACGAACGAACATTGAACAAAGCAGTTTAAGTAATCTGTGGGGAGTAAACAACGCACAGATCCCAGTTTTAGGAGTTTCAAACGAGAAAATAACGTTCTTAGAGAATGGGCATTCAGTGAGGCATACATTTTATGTATATCAAAATAATGGGTCGGAACAACAAGTAATCATCGGAAGCGACTTCCTGAAGACGCATGAAGTCAATCTGAACTACTCAAACGACACATTTAGTATAGCAAAACATCCGCAAACAACGTTGACATTCATTCTCAATCAAGACACACAACATTACATACACATGGCAATGAAAGAAAAAAAATTAAATAACAAGACTCAAACCTCTTTATTCTCGGATATAAAACATGAGGTTATACCCACACCAAAATTCGGAGAAGAAATATGGGAAGAGACTGGACAAGATGGACTGACAGCCATCCGGACAGCTCTAAAGTCAAAAAACAACAAAGCTAATGTGAATAGAATCCTAGAAGAACTAGGACTAAACAATAAAACACAACAAAAACAATGGAAACCGAATGAAATATTGAACATCCTACAGAAAGCGGGAGTCAATGCCACAATTACTACCAAAGCTCCAAGAACTACATATTACTTCAAATTTAAGTCGAGAAAAAACCGAAAACAAATTGATTTATTGCTCGATCCTCGATTGACAGAACAAAATTACTGGGTCATGGAATCCGTTCCCACCGTTGTATCCCACACAACGAAAGAGGCTTCGAATAACAAAACAATGACTGACCTACAGAAAAACGGAGACTCGACACATCCCAATCACGACGGAAAAGCTGCCAGCTGTCACAAGGTGTCGAAGGACGGAGAGGAACGCTGGCATAAGCGCAACATGGACAATTTGATCAGCGCGTTACGAGAATACGCGGTAGCCATCGGAGAGCGCGTTCAAGGACAGGAAGAATGGGGGGAACGACCCACTCCCGCCTCGCGGTCAATCATGACGATGCACACTGCCCGAATAAAACGCGAATTCGTAATAGGGGAACAAACTGCCAAAATAAATCCCAACCTCACGTACCAGCAACACGAACAGGTGATCGACCTATTACACGAATTCACAGATGTCTTCATTCACAAGGAAGAAGATTTTCAAAAATTACTAGTAGATGATGTCAAAATAAGACTTCTGGATCATCAGCCGTTCAAAACGAAATTTTTCCAAAGGTCACCAGCAGAAGAAATAAAGTTGCAAAAAGAACTAGATAGGTTACAAAAATTGAAAATAATAGAACCAGCGATGGAACCAACTTACGCGAGCCCTTGTTTCTTGGCTCGAAAACCTAATCAGCCAGGAGCTGTGAGACTACTCGTCGATCTAAGAATGGCAAACGAAAAAATCCATAGTCCAATTTTTAACCCTGAGCCACCACATGTAATTCAACAAACCCTAGCTGGAAAAACATACATTACAAAAACTGATGTGAGCGAAGCATTTTTCAGTATCGGGTTACACCCTGATTCCCGTGATATCACGACATTCCATGCCTATGGAAACAAGTTTTATAAATTTTGTAGATTACCTCAAGGTTTAAATGTGTCTCCTTACTACTATGACAAATGTGCAAGACAAATCCTAGACGGCTTAACGGACATCAAAATCTACTGCGATGACTGGCTTACAGCGCATGACGATTTTGACTCAGCACTCACAACGATCAGAAAACTATTTGAACGTGCCAGGGAAAAGCAGGTAAAATTCAAATTATCAAAATGCGAGTTCTTAGTCTCAGAAACGATAATCCTAGGAAGAAAGGTTTCAAAGAGAGGTATTGAAATCCAAGATACTGCAAAACAAGCAATCCTGGCCCTGGAAAGACCTTCGACAGTGAGTGAAATGCGTTCAATTCTAGGAACTGCAAATTATTGGCGACAGTTCGCCCACAAATTTTCTGATATTATCAGACCCTTAACAGACTCCTTGAAAGGGAAACAGAAAAAGGACAATATCGAATGGACTCCGGAGCTAGAACGAAGCTTCCAAGCAATGAAGCTAGCAATAGTTAATAGTAAGGCACTGGCGCCATATGACCCGGCGAACAAAGATGTGCTAATCATTGATGGTAGTGCTAAAGGCCTAGCGGTCATCTACGCTCAAATTCACCACGCTACAAAGAAAATGCATATCGTCGAGTTCATTTCACGAAAACTCGAAGGGAAACAATCAGCGAGCAGCGCCACAGAATTGGAAATGAAAGCGCTAATTCTAGGACTTCAGGAAACGCATAAATATACATACAACCGCCCAGTGCAGATATATACTGACCATATCTCACTCACCTTCCTCAAAACGTTTCGTACGCGGAACCTACGACTAGCAAGACTATATCTAACAATCAATAATTTCGAAAACTTAAAATTCTCACATATCAGTGGAATTAAAAACACACTGGCAGACTGGGAATCCAGGTTCCCGTGGAGTAACCAAATATTTGATGAATCCGAAATAAAATCACCGTACATCGGGCCAGATCCGGACGGGGAAGAGAATCATCAAAACGATGAGATGCCAACGGAAACTGGAGCGCGCTGCATCGGCAGCATGACCACACGTTCAAAAGCACAACCTCACGAACAAACCAGGGAACAGCAGTTTCTCCACCAGCTACTGATGGATCCCTACTATTTGGAAATGAAGGGTATAATTCAGGATAATAAAAAATCGAACAGAATGCTGCAGAAACAAGCGAAGACTTATGAAATTGATCCTGATGGCTTAATGTACTATACCTGGCTTCATAAAAATAAGAAACAACGGAGATTATACATTCCTTACACCGCTCGACCCGAAATCTTGAAAGAAAACCACGACGACGACCAGGCCGGTCACCCATCAGCGTATTACACACTCGCACGCATAAAAACAAATTTTTATTGGAAAAACATGAACAGAGATATCCAACAATATGTCAAATCCTGCATAATTTGCCAAAAAACGAAACCAAGGCAAGGACAAAAAGCACCAGGTCTGCTACAGGAGTTTCAAATCAGCAATAGAATTATGCATCACGTATGTATGGACCACTATGGCCCTTTCTATGCAGGAGTAAAGAAACGCTACGTATTGTCAATAATAGATTTCTGCTCACGATTCATAACACTACATTTAGTAAAAGATACCTCCTCAAAGACAACGATTGACGTATTAGAGACATATTCGGCCCAGTACGACACACCCCGAATCTTACAATGCGACAACGCGGCAGGATTCACATCAGCACAGATGAATGCATACGCGGAGAAGAAAGGAATAAAAATTGTGCATAGCAACAGCTACAAGCCGAGCACAAACGGTATAATTGAACGTACCAACTCCAAACTGACTCGGTACCTATCAGCATACCTGACACAAGACTCCGAGAAAAATTGGGAAGACATGATACGAAAGGCACAGAAATCATTCAATACCAATGTGAACAAATCCATTGGCATGAGCCCACACTACGTAATTTTTGGTCAGGAGCCATATACAGGAAATCCGAACCAACCAATTGATCAACGTGATAACCAAACCAGGATTCAAGAGTTACAAACTCTACGGAACACTATACCAGAGATCCATCACCAATCCTTTGTCCAACGGGCGATGCAATACAATAAACAAAGGCATAATTTGAGTCTCCAGCCAGGAGACCTGGTTCTCATTTTGGACTCAAATTTTAAACCACAGAAAACGCATAAATGGGACGCTCCATTTACAGGACCATTCCAGGTAGAACGCATGACAAGCACGGCAAATGCCCTTGTTAGAATTCCACACCAGACAGGATATAAACTGCAAAACGTTCACACCTCACAATTACGCAAGTTCCATGAAAGACTTCAACTAAAAGAAGACCTACCCCAACAAAAAACACAAAACCCCAGCACCTAGACTAACCTTCTAGTTCAAGACGTCAACACCCTAACAATAAAAATAAATAAATAATTAAAAACAAAACAAAAATCGAAAGTAAATCTCAGTGAAAATGAATGCAAGTACGAATGTTAGCCGAACGTAAGAATGCAATGGATCGTGACGTAAGAATGAACAATGAGAGGTTGAGATGCATGCGTAGTTGATAACGTGAATGACTGTATGAATGAAAACCAAAATTTAAAACGCGTGGCCACGCAACACATCAGACTGTAAGAATGAGATAGAATATCAACATGACCGAAATGACTGACAGAATGATAGGTAACAATCCATCATGAATGAATTTGCGAATGAATAATTGAATTGATTGAATTTGCGAATGAATTGAACTGAACGCATTGAATGAATTGAATGAATGCATTGAATTGAATGAACTGAGTTGAATTTTGTGTGACAATGAATAAACATAGATACTTCAATCCACCAAAGGACTAGATAAACAAGTCTGCTTGAAATATATAACAACCACTCTGGGACAAAAACGAACAATAATAACACGAACACAGTAAGTAAATAAAATTAGGCAATAACTTCCTCAAGACAGAGGTGCCAACGGCGCAGCACCGGCGGCAGCCCAGAAAAAAAAAGAAAAAAAAAGAAAAGAAGAAAAACACCAACCACAGCACTGTGCTGCAGATGATCTCTACGTACTTGCTTGACATTCTTGGGAACGCTGGCGATCGTAGACGTCGCATCCGCCGACTTTACGCAAAAACCGATCTCACCCGACGTCCATTTCTTGGAAATAGACCAGGCAAGCGTATCTCTTAAGGATAGCTCCGTTACTTTCGTCACATATATCAATACGACTGAACTACTAGAGACCAGTAGAGACGCAGTAGAACATGCTAAACAAATATCGACCATATGTGGAAAGACATATGGATTTCGCGCTCGAAGCGAATATTACCTACGGCTTTGCTATGATCACATTTCCGTTAGGTCCCGTGATGCCAACCTCCGAAACGCCATTACTAGGATCCAACGCCAACTAGAAATCTTGGAACTGTTCCTGTACAATAAGATAACACGTAAACCCAGAGCAATAATACCCATCGTAGGAGAAATTAATCATTATTTGTGGGGGAACTTAGGCGAAGAATCTGAGAAAGCAATAAATAACACCTTGCATACTCTGATGAAAAACCAGCGGCAAATAATTAAGTTCAATGATAAATTTAAAATGTGGACAGACACGACCCTGCATCACATCCTAAATCAAACCAAGTCTACGTACATGGATTTGCTGAACAAAGAAAAACTCGCAACCGACCAACTACGGGGTCAGAATGAACACCTTGCAATCCACAGTACAATAGATCTGTATGTCGAACAAACTATAGTATCATTACTCCAAATTCAAATTGACAATGAGTCGTTCTTCAATTTCTTTGGTTTCGCGAAGCTTCATGTGCTCTCTGAAAGCTTACTCGATCCCAGGAAAACTTACGATCAATTACGAACATTAAATACGCAGCTTGAGGAAACACAAACACTACCATTCACAACAAATGACACAATGGACGTCATAGAAATTTTAAACCACGCAAAACTCCAATACTATAAAGTTGACGGCGGAATAGCAATACATATACAGATTCCAATTCTCAGGAAGGCTAAGCAGTACACCATGGTAAAGTTCATGCCGGTCCCACAACCAATTTCACACAACAAATTTATTTACTACACTACAAAACATGAGGTGTATCTCAGAGACGACACGGAATACATAGGCACGTCTGATGACACAATTTTCCAACAGTGCGACCAAGTAGGTAAATGAGACGTTGTATTTTTGTGATTTCACAACCCAGTTACATATTTTCGAAACCGACAGACCAACGCAGTCTGATATCAGAAAGAGTATCTTCCAATTAGCAAAACCATACGTACAGACAACCATTCAAAGCCCAAATTTGTTTTATATTTACGCACCGAACGGTAGTGCCATAACCGTCCTAGATAACCAAATAATTAGAACAATAACATTGAACGGTAGGTACACACGAGCTCCGGTGCACCGACGGGTGTCAAATGAATGTTTACGGACAACTAATTGTCCCTCGCACGACGTATACACAACAAATAACTAGGGACTATGAATTCATAAAAACAGATGTAGCAAATATAACACAGTCACTTATAGCTGCAACATTACAGGCCCCTCAGGACATTTTCGATGACCAACAGAGCTCAGAATTGTTTAAGCAATTTTCCAAAGATCTTGAGGACATTCCACAGCCACCGACATTGACCATTGATACCGATTGGTATGAAACCCTTGTTGTGTGTATGTTGTAAAGCAGAGAAGTTATAGAAAGTGGCCCAAAAGAGGCGCAGAAATAGAGGTGGATCTGGCGATTAAAAATAAAATAGGTAGATACTTCTAGTACAAGAAATTTATTGAAGCAGGTAGTTTGAATCTGCCTTACCTACCTATCAATCGGAGCGCTCCTTGTTTGTATAAAATTGGATTTAGGTAGGTAAAGTTTAAATTTAGTAACTTCTCGAAAGTTCTTAAGGGAAGTAGAAATGAATGAATGGATCGATCTGACCAGAATAGATGTGAAGTCCGGGCGAGGAACAATGGCAGAGAGTCCAGATCCCAAGACACAAGGCGAGTCCACCGGAGAATAAGTAGGGCTCCAGAAACCAATGAGGAAGGTAGGTAATTTGCTCGTCAGCAAATCCCAAGAATAGCGTGGTACGGAAGGTGAAGCTGCAGTAGGTAGTAGTAGGTGCAGTCAAATTCAGATAGGTAAATTCAGTCTGGATAGATAGGTGCAGTCTGCCTTGATTGTCCTGGAGCAGGATGGAAATATAGAGACGATCAGACGAAATAGGCGTCTTAGGGATGCTGTGACCCATAAATCGAAGTGAAGGAAGAATATGCACGTAACGTGGGATACTGCGACCCACGATCGGCAAGAAAAGGAAAGGAGGAGAGAGACACAGTCTGTACGTACAGGTCGCTCGTTGGAGTGGAACTGAGGTGGCGATTTGGGAGAATCAGGGATCTGATGAGGTGACGTCACTGCTTGCCAGTTCTTGCAGGCCGACAGACGTGAAGAAGTCGCTTATCGTTGATTCACTGCACTTCACTGATCCACACTCACCCAACGCAAAGTAAACAAAACAACAAAGCAGTACCTACTCCAAACATACCGCCCACCAAATTTGCTCAGCAAATTTCTGGAGTACTGTTAGGGTATGCAGGAAAGGATAGGGGAAGGAGCGGGACAAGCTTGACTGCAGGTCGCTTGAAGGTCGAACTTGCAGTCTTGACAGTTGCAACGCGTACAACACCATCAGTACCAGGATGGATCTTGACAACCTTCGCTAGAGGCCAAGTGAGAGGAGGAGAATCCTGTTTGAGAAGAACAAGGTCTCCTGGAAGCAGATTGGTCTGTTCTCTGTTCCATTTTGGTCTCTTCTGCAGGGTGACAAGGTACTCTGACTGCCATCTCTTCCAGAACACTTCAGTCATCCGAGAAAGAAGCTGCCATCGACTGAGCATATTCTCCCTAACATCCAGTAGAGATGGTTCTGGTGGGATCACTAGAGGACCGCCCACCAAGAAATGTCCTGGGCAGAGATAATCATTCTCTTCAGGGCTTGTAGATAGAGGGCAGAGTGGACGCGAGTTCAGCATGGCTTCGACTTTGGAGAATACAGTGGCTAATTCCTCGAAGGTCAGAGCTGTGTCGCCTACTGTGAGCCGAAGGTGTGTCTTCACAGACTTGACGCCTGCCTCCCAGATCCCTCCCATGTGAGGTGTCTGTGGAGGATTGAAATGCCAGTTGAATGTCGTCTTCATGGCATAGTCTTGAAGTTCTTGAGTTGTCTCTTCACAGACCAACCATTGAAAGAGCTCCTTAAAATAGCTAGAAGCTCCTAGGAAGTTGCTACCGCAATCTGTGTAGACATCTGAAGGAAGACCTCGCCTTGCTGTGAATCGCTGAAAGCAGGCCAGAAATGCATCAGTTGTGAGCCTGGAAACAACTTCCAGGTGAATGGCCTTGGTGGCCATGCACACGTACAAGCAAAGGTATGCCTTACCCAGTGCTGCCTTCCGACGTTGGGATTCCTTCAGAGCAAAAGGTCCCGCAAAATCAATTCCAACATGAAGGAACGCCCGCCCACCAATGACTCGATAACTAGGTAGATCTCCCATGAGAGGCGTCAGGGCCTTTGCCTTTGACTTGAAGCAGCGGTTGCAATGGAATCCACGATGCCTGATCAGTCGACGAAGGGATGGGATCCAAAAACGCCTTTGGATGATAGCTTGAAGAGTGTTAGGTCCAGGGTGTAGGTAGATTTGGTGGTAGTAGTCTACCAGGATGTCAGAAAGGTGACATTGACGAGGAAGGAGAATAGGATGCTTCTGAGTGTCCTGTAGATTTGAATGCCTGAGCCGTCCACCAACTCTCCAAATTCCGCGGTGATCGCAGTATGGTCTCAAATCTGCATACTTGGGTTTAACAAAATCAACCGAGGGTCCCTGTAGATATTGCTGTTGGACCTTCTTTATGCAGAACCTGAAACCCTCTTCGAATTCAAACCGCTTGAGATTTCCTGTGCGCATTGGGCAGCAGCAACAGCCAACATGCTTGCAGTTGTAGAGCCAGCGTCGGATCCAAGCTGCAGCTCGAATGAGAGTATAGTACGACGAGAATCGTCCCATCCACAATATGATTGGGTCAATCATGACTTTGGTCGTTACCAGAGATGCTGTGGCCTCCTTGACTTCAGGGAGAATAGGTGGGAAGTTTATAGAGCTGAGAGGCCAGTATTCCTCGTTCAACTGGAGCCATGAGGGGCCGCTCCACCAAAGGCTTTGTTGAGCCAGCTGTGAAGGCATGATGCCGCGAGATGCGACATCACTCGGATTTTCTTCAGAAGCCACATGCCTCCAAGCTGAAACGTCAGTGAGTTCCTGGATCTTTGACACTCTGTTGGCCACAAACACCTTGAGATTGTAAGATGGTGAATTAATCCAGCCAAGTGTGATTGATGAGTCTGTGAAAAACACAGGATTCCTCATACGTGATGATATGGATGAAAGGAATTCAGACAATGAATAGTAGAGTTGGGCCAATAACCAAGCAGCAGACAATTCCAAACGTGGGATTGACATGGTCTTTGTTGGTGCAAGTTTAGATTTGGCAATCAACAAGTTGGGAACCCAGGTGTCATCCTTCCTAACTCGCAGATAGATGACTGCAGCGTACCCCTTCTGTGAGGCATCTGCAAAGCCCACAACTTGAAATTCTGTTGAAGCAGTGGTGTTAAGATATCGTGGAATTTGAATTCCAGCGATCATTGGAAATTCTTCTAGGATAGAACTCCAATTTTCTTTGATATGAGAGGGAACTGTGTCATCCCAATCAAGTGAGAGCTTCCACAGCTCCTGGATAAAGCTCTTCATGAGCAGGATAGTAGGAGTGAGAAATCCTAAGGGATCGTAGAGTCTGGCAACTGTCGACAGAATACCTCGCTTTGTGAAGATAGGAGCTGGTGGGATAATAGTGAATTGGAAGGTATCCTTTGCTGGATCCCATTGAAGGCCCAAGATATTCACCCAGGTATCTTCGTCAGATGCCAATGTGACAGGATCTGAGGTGGAGTGTTCTGAAACAGCTGACAAGATAGCAGTAGAATTGCTTGCCCATTTGCTCAAGTGAAAGCAACCTTTCTCTAAAAGGCTGATTGTCTGCTGCTGAACTTCTAGAGCTGATTGAAGTGAATCAGCCCCTGCCAAAATGTCGTCAACATAAATATTTGATTGAAGTACTTGGGCTGCTAAAGGAAATTCTGATCCATGGTCCACCACGAGTTGCCTCAGAACTCGAAGAGCTTGAAAGGGTGCACAGGCCAACCCATAGGTGACCGTTTTTAGTTCAAATGTCTGAACCTCTTCCTCTTCTGAGAATCTCCAAAAAATGCGTTGGTATTTCCTGTCCTGAGGATCGACGAGAATCATTCGGAACATTTTCACAATATCAGTCGTGAAAGCAACCTTGTGACGACGGAATCTGAGTAGAACTTCCCTAATATTACTCTGAAGCTTCTCACCCACAAGCAAATGTTGATTCAGTGAGCCATTTTGGACCTTAACACTGGCGTCAAATACTACTCGAAGTTTGATGTCATTATGATCTTGTTTCACAACGCTATGGTGAGGAATAACAAACTTGAAGGGAGTAGATGACACAGCCATGTGATCAAGTTCCAGGTATTCATGCATGAACTTGTGGTACTTCTCCTGAATGGCAGGATCGCGAGATAGTTTCTTCTCCAGATTGAAGAATCGACGCAAAGCAACACCAGAAGAATCACCAAGCTGAACAATGTCATCCCGAAATGGTAAACGAACGACGTATCTCCCATCTGGCATCCTGTGGTGTGTGTCTTGGAAGTGTTCTTCACACCTAACGGCATCAGGATCAATAGAATGTTGAGGAGAAAGTGGTTCCTCAATCTCCCAGAAGCGCTGAAGTTGGAAGTTCAAGTCGTCACTTGTCTCCATAGTAAAGAGGCTAGTTGAGGAAGGAGTATCTGACAATCCTCCAACCTTACCAATGACTATGTGTCCGAAAATAGAAGAAAATAACCTTGGTAGATTCTCTTGGATTGTTACAACAGAGCCAGTCCAGATTTCTGGGAAAAGATCAGCCCCAAGAAGGAAATCGATGGGGCCAGGTTTCCAAAAGCTGGGATCAGCTAGAGTAAAACCTTTGACCATCGAAACTACTTCCATAGGTAGAGGCACTGAAGGAAGATATGAAGTTATGTTGGAAACAACTAAAACTTCAGTTTTCAACTGAGGATGATTGGAATTCCTTGGTTTGATGATGCATGTGGACATCCCTTTGGCACCTTCAAATACAGTTTGACCAATACCCGAGATTTTCCGTTGAGCTTTGGTCATGGTGAGACCAAGCTTAATGAAGCACTTGTGGGTCACAAAAGAATTTTGACTTCCTGAGTCAATCACAATTCTGATGGACTGGAACTGACCACGAGCATCCATCACTTCAGCAATTGCTGTCCCTAATATGATGTGTTCAACATTAGGTGTAGCTGAATTCAGCGACATGGAAGTAGTTGCCTGGGTGACTGGCGAAGGAGTATAGACCAGTGTTGAGAGGGAGGTATTGGGATTCACAGGTGTTCTATGCAAGGATGAATGATGCCTCTTTGGACAAAATCTGCAGTGCCACTTTGACTTGCATGCTTGAACGGTGTGCAAAGGATCCAAGCAGTTGAAACAGCCAGTGAAACCTTTGAGCAGGTTCCATTTCTGATCAGCAGAAGCTTGATGAAACTGCTGACAGCTCAATAAGTGGTGTTGCTCTGATTTACACACGGTGCATGTAGGATATGCAACAGAGGCCTTTCGTTCAGGCGAACGTTTATTCTCTACCAACAGACTTTTAGTTTTAGGTGTCTTTGGTTTAGGAAGGCTGGACTTGGAAGTCTCGTGATTGTAGGTTTTGTTAGAATTGGAGGAATGAGCCATAGGATTGATGTTGCTGACAAGCTGCAATGCTAATGACCTCTCTCGAACAAATGTCGATAACAGTTCTATTGTAGGGAACTGAACATCCCTATGACTCATCTCAAATAAGTCCCTAGTGGAAGGATCTAAGCACCTGATAGCTAAGTGAAACAATATGAATTCAGCCTTATCAGTAATATTCAGCAGGTTGAATGCAGAAACGTTGTCAGCAATTTTGGCTAAAAACACTCGTAATGATTCAGCTGTAGCTGTGCCCTGAATGGGTTTGAAATTCAATAGCTGATCGAGGTAGGCTGAAGCTAGCATACGCTTGTTATCATAGGTATCTATAACAGCCTTCCAGGCCAACTCGTAATTAGCTTCCTCCAGCACCAAGTGGGTTATCACGCTGAGAGCACAACCCCTCAATGCTGTTCGCAAATAGTGGAATTTTTCCATGGGAGATAGGGATTCTTCCGAATGAACAAGAGACTGATAGGTATCCCTAAATTTTGGCCAATTTATTAGCTCACCATCGAAACTGGGTAACTGAATTTTTGGAAGACCCTTAGACCTCATTCCCGAACCACCAACAGTCTGATTTTGTATAGTGGAAACACCAGCTACTGACAGCTTAGCTGCATCAGCTTCAGCTTTAAGGGTCTCGATGTTGCCACAGGAGCTATAATAGTAAGTCCTGGCTGATTTCTTATTGGCTTTATCAATAGTAGACGGAAATTCAGCTTCTGCTGAAATACTGGCGTAATGATCGGACAAGTTACCCCATAATTCCTCAAAACGGGAGTAATAATTTTCATTCATTCGTCCCATACCCAGGAAAGTACTGATGACAAACGGACCAGCTGGTGTTGTCTTACTGGTAGCCTTTCCACCATAATCGTAAACAAACTTCATCTCTTCCAAACATTCACCTATCTTCCGTCTGAGATCCGCGGCCGTCTTTTGAAACGCAGGATCGTCGCTACTCGCCATGATGAGGTCGAAACGACAATGAACGTGAAGTAAACAACTAATGTGGAGTTTGGAAGACAGGTCAGGAAGAAGGAAACCCGGAACGAAATGGGATGAGTGGAAATTTGATGGAAAGGAAACCCTGAACGTAGTACCTAATTATAAGGCGGCAATAGATACAAAAAAAATTCAAACAAATAGGTAACGAATTTTCAATTTGAAATTCAAAATAATTATGAACGTAGATGTATAGCTTCGAACAACTAAATTGATTAAAGTAGTGTACGAAGATAAAAAATGAAGAATTTCATGCAAATCAAGTGCGAATTTCAAATTAAATTGAGTTCAGAATTCTTAAGTTTTAAGGTCACACAAAATAACAAGACTACCGACACTTTCTTAGGTAGTGAAACTTGTGTGGAAAAGTAGGTAATTCAAGAGACCAATAGGTCGGTAGGTATCAAATCACCAAACATGAGGCAAAAAAGTTAATTCAAATAATTATAAAGGTACCTATTCAAATTCGAAACTTGAATATAAAATGCTTATATATAGGTATCTAGGATTCAAATAAAAATGTTCGAAAATGGAAAATTTGAAATGAAAATACTTCGTGAAAATCAATTCTTGGAAATTATAGATATTAACTTGAATTAAATAGTTGCGCAGTGGAAATTATATAGAATATAAATTATAATATTGCTCAGAAACCACGCTCTGCTACCAAAAATATGTTGTGTGTATGTTGTAAAGCAGAGAAGTTATAGAAAGTGGCCCAAAAGAGGCGCAGAAATAGAGGTGGATCTGGCGATTAAAAATAAAATAGGTAGATACTTCTAGTACAAGAAATTTATTGAAGCAGGTAGTTTGAATCTGCCTTACCTACCTATCAATCGGAGCGCTCCTTGTTTGTATAAAATTGGATTTAGGTAGGTAAAGTTTAAATTTAGTAACTTCTCGAAAGTTCTTAAGGGAAGTAGAAATGAATGAATGGATCGATCTGACCAGAATAGATGTGAAGTCCGGGCGAGGAACAATGGCAGAGAGTCCAGATCCCAAGACACAAGGCGAGTCCACCGGAGAATAAGTAGGGCTCCAGAAACCAATGAGGAAGGTAGGTAATTTGCTCGTCAGCAAATCCCAAGAATAGCGTGGTACGGAAGGTGAAGCTGCAGTAGGTAGTAGTAGGTGCAGTCAAATTCAGATAGGTAAATTCAGTCTGGATAGATAGGTGCAGTCTGCCTTGATTGTCCTGGAGCAGGATGGAAATATAGAGACGATCAGACGAAATAGGCGTCTTAGGGATGCTGTGACCCATAAATCGAAGTGAAGGAAGAATATGCACGTAACGTGGGATACTGCGACCCACGATCGGCAAGAAAAGGAAAGGAGGAGAGAGACACAGTCTGTACGTACAGGTCGCTCGTTGGAGTGGAACTGAGGTGGCGATTTGGGAGAATCAGGGATCTGATGAGGTGACGTCACTGCTTGCCAGTTCTTGCAGGCCGACAGACGTGAAGAAGTCGCTTATCGTTGATTCACTGCACTTCACTGATCCACACTCACCCAACGCAAAGTAAACAAAACAACAAAGCAGTACCTACTCCAAACAACCCTAACAGATCACTTGCCAATAGCAAACCTATGCACCATTGCCATCGTCATTATTGTGGCGGTCGCATTAACTTGCTACTTCCGGAAAAAAACAACTCAAGGCTACTCCAATCAAACTCTAGTTATTGGCTCACAACCACTAGAACCGGTAGTCCACCTACGACGACGCACGCGATCAAACGTTGACACTGAACGCTAGGTCTACGCTAAACCAAACAGGAGCGTACAAATAGCATACAAACATATTATTGACTTTACGTGAGACTACGTGTACGCTAGGTGGGACCCAGGTCCTCTGTACACTTATCAATAAAGACTAAAGACTAAAGACTAAAGACTACTTGCGCACATAATTAAGGCGAAAACAAATATGAGAAAAAATAAAAATAAAAAACAAATTTCAACAATATAGAACTACTATGCACACAAAAATATTGAAGAGAAACTAGATTGTAACTATGGTATACATGTCGCTAAATACATATTATAGATTTGTAAATTGTATTGTTGTATATTATATATATATCAACACCTTTATTATGTTATTCTATAAAATACAAACACAACTGCTTTTAAGCAGACAACAAATACAGAGTTCTTTATGCAGGCTAATATTATCAATTTCTATTAATCGGTTATTCATTTATTATCAAGATTATGATATTATCAAGGTCATAGTACCAATTATAAATAGGTTAAGAGTAGACGTAGGAAAGATTGACTAAAATTCAAGGTGCGACTTGAGAAGGGATGAGATAGCACAGCTACCTCATGGATAGCTCAATCAAATGTTACAATGTCTATCGGCCAATACAACTGTAATGATACTTATGAAAAAAAAAAAAAATAAAAAAAAAATAACTTGTGAAAATAAACTTAAGTAAATAAATAAATAAGTAAGTTAAAGTCAAGTATGTTAAAATTTTAGCAATATGTTGTGTATGTATGTATTATACGTATTGCTTAAGCTATGATTAATTTATTGTAGTTAATTATTGTCTTTATTATACCTTGGTCTTTCCTAAGCTCTCCAGCCTCGTTTCCACTCGCGCCCGCGCACTCGTGCCCGGAGAATTGTCCGTTTCGGCGGCGGAGACGGCGGCAGCAGCGTTGGGAAGGGGGCCTCCAGTAGAACGGGGCGTCCGAGAGTCGCTACCTCCGGACGTTCGACGTCGTGGGGGCGTCAATCCGCCACGACCGGCTTTCCCATTCTTCGGATGGCACCAATAGTTTATAAAACTCGCGCTGGGCTCATCGCGGAGAGTTCCGTACTCGTCGAGTAACCGGGGAAGACAGCCCCGATTTTCTTTGTCTACGGTTTCAAGAGCCCTGCTGCGGTGAGGCGTAGTGCTGACTTAGCGCACACGCCTGGGATGTCGCCTTCGTTCGGTAGCTTTTTTATGTGCACCGATTTTTTGAGGTCGCACATGTCCCCCTTGCTGGAAAAAGAATTTTGTCCAAAATTCTTGGCAGTACGCGCTTGTTCGATGGATGACATTTATGTACGTTCGGATCGGCACGGCACTCGCGTATGGAGAGACTTTATGCACTGCACTTTTGCTATTGATACCGTTCACTGGAGAGCTAGTTCACTGTCTTATACCTAAATGCCTTCTATAAACCATATAATATATATTTAGGGTTACATAATTTTTAATTTAATAACTAATTTGTTTTTAACACATGACCTCTGAGAAAAATGTCCAATGTGGTCATATCAGACCATGTTTAGCGACATAAGCTTATCTGCTGATATACACAGGATCATATCAGTACACATACATCAAATATATAACAGCTTCTATCAACAAATGATGAAATCATTGCATGAGTCAATTCACAGTACATCATTTTTTTGGAAACACTAATAATAGTTACAGGAGGTAAAGCACATGTGTGTATGTGACCTATTGATACACAGACAACCCTATGAATTTGTGGAGGGAAAGTACTTCGGAGTTAGTTTCTGAATTAAATCTACTATTTAAGATAGTGCAAATCATCAGTAGTATATCATCGTTACCTATTCGCATTTCGAAGTATGACGTTTTGATCTTATTTATTCATCATTTTATTTGTTCATTGCTTTATCTTACACATTTATCTTACATTACTTTATCTTCATCCTATGTATCCATCATTTTATTGTATTCATTCATTGCTCTATCGTACACCTTTATCTTACATTACTTTATCTGCATCTTATTTATTCATCATGTTATTGTATTTGTTCATTGATTTATCTTAGTTTATCTTAAACATTTACCTGGCGTTACTTTATCGTTATCTTATTTATCCACCATTTTATTTTATTTATTTGTTACTTTATTTTTTTTCTTATTCTTGAGTCCTAGCCTTAACGTTAATTAACCTTTTCTACGTCTATCCATAACCTATTGATGATAATGTAATTGAGTGAATAACATAAATTGATTACTTTTATTACATTTTACAGTTTGCTGTGTTTATCTCCATTGCTATGCTTGGAGTACAATTGCATTGCCTGCTCGCTGTATTATTTGTCTTGATACATAATTACCCACTTTTCCTTGTCCACTCATGCTACTGGCGACTGCTTAAATTTTTCATTTTGCCTAGTATTTCATGGAGGGTTTTCTTGTATTTTATTTGATACGTCCTTCGTTTCTACTTTTAATTATTATATTCGATTCTACTATTTTTATTCAGTTCTCTTATTCTTAATTTCTATTCGTGTTCAATATTTATTCTTACCTCAATTTTTATTATATTTTCTTATTTTTATCGAAGTCTCTTATTTTTTATTTAATTCCCTTAGTTAATGTCTCGAATCTTTCCATTTTTATTGGCGCTTACTTATTCACTTATACAATTAGGCGAATTTTTATTGGTTTCATTTCCATTTTTCATGTCATGCTGTCGTTTTGCTAGTTCTGCAGAACCTAGCCTTGTTTCCTTGTGTACCAATTAGCATTATGTCAATTTTCAACGTTAATATTATTCCAATTACTAGTATTTAATAATTCCATTATTATTATTTCTTCAATTATTTCATCATTTATACTTTCTTTTAGTGTATGGTTATTCAAATATTGTTTATCCTCATTTATCTCGAACATTTTGAATAATTTGTTCTTCTTTTTCTAACCACACTTTTTGTTATTTATTTTATTTTTTTCATTTTATTTATGAAATTCTTTTTTTTTTTTTTTTTTTTTTTTTTTTTAATGTTTTAATATCGATGTTGTCATGCACCCATCTATGCTTTTATTCACGGTCTCCAATTACTCTTACGTCCATTCACTTTCTTCATCTGTTTCATTCATCCACGTTTGTTCATACGTACATGCCTGATTCATCATAACTTTCACCCATCTCGTTACATTTATTCGTCTTCGTTTCATTAAACTATCACTCATCTGTCCAGCTCCCAGGCGCCTTGGGGTGTCCAGTCTCATGCACGCATCCACATGATACACGTATACTACACTTATAACATACATCCTTGATACATTCGTTCATACACGTATAATATATGTTCACTCACACACATGCAAGTTTCGCTGGTTAGTGTTTCACTTTCAGTAGCACACTTCCATGGCACAGTCACATTTCTTCCTTCATACACATAAATACATCATTCTTACATTCTACTTTTGTTTCATTCATGCGGCCGCTTCATGCATTCAAATGTTTTTATAATGATTTATTCTTAATTTATTAATATTTAATATTATAGTTTCCTACTTATTTATTTTTATTTATTTTTATTTTTTTTTTTTTTATTCTTTCAGTTTGTAGGCACTTTATCTACTGGTATTTTTTTGCCTAGTGTAATACCTTCGAAACTGTGATACATGGAAATTTCTGTCTCTTATTCCATTTCTGTAGGGTATTTCAATGATGAAATTATATCTTCCCGTTTGTCTCTTTAGTTGGAATGGACCTGTATATTTCTGTGTTCGTTTGTTAACATTTGGATCCAAGAATTTAGTTTCAATTAATACTAATTCTCCTTCTTTAAAATCTGCGTCTGGCCTATTCTTGTCGAATTGCTTTTTACGCTTTTGGAACTCTTCATTGTGTATCTGGGGTAATTTTTCCCATGTATTCTGTAGATTCCCTATTCTTTGTTGATCGTCATTTTCTGTATTATTCCTTATTCCATCTTTATAGTTGTGGTCTCTTCCATAGAGACATTGATATGGGGTTCTTCCTTGTAGAGCTTTTGTTGGTGTGGTGTTCATTGTATGAGCCGCTTGTTTCAGAAATAATTCATAATCCCTAACATCATTTGTCATGTTCATCCTAATATATTCTTGAAGTGTTCTGTTGCGTCTTTCTGTTATACCATTTACTGATGGTCGTTGGATTGCTGAAGTTATGTGTTTGATTTTGTGCGTCTTGAAGTATTCTTGCATTTCCGCTGAAACGTAACCTGAGGCATTGTCGCTTTGCACTACTTTAGGGTAGTCGTATGTATTGGCGAACTCTTCGAGTGCTTTGATAACTTCTATTGTGGAAGTGTTCTTCTGTCGATGAAGACTGATGAATCGTGTTAATACGTCTGTGATTACTAGTATCCACATTTTCTTGCCTGTATGTATCTCTACTGGTCCATAGTGATCGATTACAACTTTCTCAAATGGAAATTCTGGAATATCTGGCTCTTGTAGCAATCCCTGTTTTTTTCCTGTTATTGGCTTGTTTTCCATACATTGTGGGCATGATTTCACGTAATCCTTTATGTTTTGATTCATTTGGGGCCATGTGTATTTTCTGTTAATTTTTTCAATCGTGTAATATGCACTTGGGTGACCTTCTTTATCATGATGTTTTTCTATTATGCTCTTTCTACTAGCGTGGGGCACATAGTATAGTTTTGGTTGGTTAGGGTCACGGTATTTATTATACATTAGAAACCCTTCTTTAGTTATGACGTATCTTTTTGCTTGATTTTTTAGTGTGCGTGTTGATTTTTTGCCATCTTTAATTATAGCGGTTATCTCTTGATAGAAAGGATCTGCTTTTAACATTTCAATATAATCATATTCCCATGTGTTCGTCGATATTTCTGTTTTATCTTGTTGCTTATTGATCTGTTGCTTAGTCATTGCCCTTGTTTGAACTGCATTGATTTCAGGGAATACTAAATTGTCATCTGCTGTGGGGATTGCATAGTCAGGTTCTAATATGTTTTGGTCAACTATTTCTTCCGTCTGTGGATATCTACTTAACCAATCCGCGATTTTGTTAAATTTCCCTGGAACATGTTTTATTTCCAGCTTTTGATCTTTTAGTGCTAATGCTAGTCGTAGTAGTCGTTGGTTTTTGTGCGAAAAATTGGTGACGTGAGTTAGGCTTAGATGATCTGTGAATACATGGAGTGTTTGATCATATATGTAATGCCTTAGCTGTTTCACACAGTATACTAATGCTATTAGCTCTGCTGTCACTGCTGGGATTTCCCGTTTCGTTTTATTTAGTTTTTTTTTATAGGAATTCAACTACATGCAGTTTTCCTTTTTCATCTTCTTGTGCGAAAATGCCTGAGATTGCTAAACTGGATGCATCGGTAAACAAAATGTTTTTTCTATCTGATCTATAAGCTTCTAATGCCGGTGAATTAATGATGGATTGTTTCAATTTCGTAAAGCTTTGCTGCAATTCTGGTGTCCATTCTATTTTCGACCGTTTTTCCCGGAGACCTTTTGTGGCTTCAGTAAGGGCATGTGCAATTTCTGCAAATTTCGGTATGTGGTTTTTCCAATAGTTAGCTGCTCCTAGGAATGATCTAAGCTCAGTGAGTGTTTGTGGCGGTGGTATCGCCTTTATTGTCTGTATGGTGCTGTCATCTGGCCTCATTCCTTCGCTACTTATTTTTCTGCCTAAAACTTTGATCTCTTCCATTGCAACTTCTACTTTGGACAATTTCAATTTAAATTTGTGTCTTTCAGCCTTACGTAATACTTTTTCTAAATTTTGTAATGCTTGTTGAAAATTTGTAGCAGGGAGTAGAAAATCATCTGCATATATGAATATTTGTTTGGCTTCTATCATGTCTTTAAATACATACTGAGTTGCTCTATGGAAATGGTAGCTACTAACTGATAATCCCATTGGGAGGGATTTGTATTGGTATTGTTTTCCTGTCTGGCCGTAGAATGCTGTGATATGGCGTGAATCTTTATCTAAAGGTACTGAGAAGTATGCGTTGGATTGGTCCACTCTGGTTATGTATCTAGCTTGATTTAAGCTTGAAAGGATTTGTTCTTCTCCGCGTATGCATTCATCTGTGCTGATGTGAATCCTGCCGCGTTGTCGCATTGTAAGATTCGGGGTGTGTCGTACTGGGCCGAATATGTCTCTAATACGTCAATCGTTGTCTTTGAGGAGGTATCTTTTACTAAATGTAGTGTTATGAATCGTGAGCAGAAATCTATTATTGACAATACGTAGCGTTTCTTTACTCCTGCATAGAAAGGGCCATAGTGGTCCATACATACGTGATGCATAATTCTATTGCTGATTTGAAACTCCTGTAGCAGACCTGGTGCTTTTTGTCCTTGCCTTGGTTTCGTTTTTTGGCAAATTATGCAGGATTTGACATATTGTTGGATATCTCTGTTCATGTTTTTCCAATAAAAATTTGTTTTTATGCGTGCGAGTGTGTAATACGCTGATGGGTGACCGGCCTGGTCGTCGTCGTGGTTTTCTTTCAAGATTTCGGGTCGAGCGGTGTAAGGAATGTATAATCTCCGTTGTTTCTTATTTTTATGAAGCCAGGTATAGTACATTAAGCCATCAGGATCAATTTCATAAGTCTTCGCTTGTTTCTGCAGCATTCTGTTCGATTTTTTATTATCCTGAATTATACCCTTCATTTCCAAATAGTAGGGATCCATCAGTAGCTGGTGGAGAAACTGCTGTTCCCTGGTTTGTTCGTGAGGTTGTGCTTTTGAACGTGTGGTCATGCTGCCGATGCAGCGCGCTCCAGTTTCCGTTGGCATCTCATCGTTTTGATGATTCTCTTCCCCGTCCGGATCTGGCCCGATGTACGGTGATTTTATTTCGGATTCATCAAATATTTGGTTACTCCACGGGAACCTGGATTCCCAGTCGTTCCGGTGTCGGATGGTTTGCTGGCTCTGTCGATGAAGTGCCAAGGATCGGGCCAGCTGATAGGTACCTCTTCCGATGGCACTGCGGTTGAGGGGTCGGGTCCGTGGCTCGAAGGATGCTTCTCGTTCGGGTTCCTGAACTCAACGACCCGTTTCCCTTGTCTTTCCTGCTCTAAGTTTTATTCTTCGATTGGTGGGGTATTGTTTTCCACCAATCATAATGCGCGAACACAGGCGCGTGTGGCCGAGGACGCAATGAGCTCCTGGGTCAGCGCCCTTTGTAAATGGGGCACAAAGAATGTCGAGGCGATCGGTGAAATGAATATTTTTCGCTGAATCGGGTCTGACATCTCCCCCCTCCAAATGAGAGGAAGGATCAAAGATCGTTCCGAGCCCTTGCCACGTTGGCGGATGGACCTGGGATGCTGGGTGGACCATGGATGCTGGTTGGACCATGGATGCTGAGTGGACCATGGATGCTGACTGTAGTAGCACTTCACAGTTGTTGTTTGCTAATGTGTACCACCGGTGGTCTGTTCGCCTTTGGTGGTTGTTTTCGGAATGTTCATTATTGATTTACGCGCACTTTCGCGGTGTAGAAACGTTGCGGCCGATCCTTGGGAGGTGTGGGAGGAAAAAATTCTATCGAATTTCGTACATTTATATCTAGAATGTAGTATAGTAATGCAGTAAGTTGGAAGAGCACCAAGCGCGCAAACATGTGTTGGAGCTTCCCTTCAGTTTTGTTTTCTTGTACAATATTGGTATAGTATAATATATATATTTTGTTTTCATTCTTCGCAATCTCCACCAAATATGTGAGCCCCTAATATTCTTGATATCGCGTTAACTTTGCCTGTCGGCCTCCACCTACCTTGGGTGGGTTGGGGGCCAGGCAACGCTGGGCTCCTGAAGGGAGCAGAATTGATGGTACTGGGATTTGAGACACACAACGCCGGGATTCAGTGGTAAATGGGAAAATTTATTGATAACTAAATAGGCCTTAGTGGTAAGCTACTCCCTAATTCCTACCTACTTCCTCCCAAGGGCTATTGTGCGTGAATTACCCGGTTTACGCCCGACTGTACGGCGATCGCGGAAACGGACGGGAATGAAATTCCCCGGGGTGGTCCACGTACCTTTCGATCCTGCTCCTCCGACCTGGAAACGAGCTAAGTCCCAGTCGTGCCAGTGTCGGATGGTTTGCTGGCTCTGTCGATGAAGTGCCAAGGATCGGGCCAGCTGATAGGTACCTCTTCCGATGGCACTGCGGTTGAGGGGTCGGGTCCGTGGCACGAAGGATGCTTCTCGCTCGGGTTCCTGAACTCAACGACCCGTTTCCCTTGTCTTTCCTGCTCTAAGTTTTATTCTTCGATTGGTGGGGTATTGTTTTCCACCAATCATAATGCGCGAACACAGGCGCGTGTGGCCGAGGACGCAATGAGCTCCTGGGTCAGCGCCCTTTGTAAATGGGGCACAAAGAATGTCGAGGCGATCGGTGAAATGAATATTTTTCGCTGAATCGGGTCTGACACCGAGCTAATGTGGACCAGAGGACCCTCGGATAACCAGAAACTCGGATAACACGGGCAGACAGAGCGGCGAACGAGAGCGTCCCGTGCCGCCATTGAAATCAATGATAGCGTGTGCGTTTTGGGCCGCTGGTCTGTGTTACGGGCGTTACAAAGACATTTTGGGGTTGATACAGTAATAAATAAAGACGTAAAATTGAATTAACATATTACTATTACATATGTACGGTACTGTACAGAGTACAAACACTGTCGCCGGGCGCCCGGCATCCATACGCGCCGTCTTAAATTTTTTTTTTGCGCCTCGGTTAAACCGGAACTCGGTTAGTCGGGGCTCGGATAACCGGGGCCCTACTGTAGCTCAAAAAGAAGTTTATTACTGCGTAAAACGGAAAACATAAAAGGTAAGATGCGACTCGGACACAACCATAACATAACCGCACTCTCTTCCCAAATCCCGCTAGGTGGGGGCTACCTGAGGGGGCTAACTCAAGAAGTGTCCGACAGACAGCGCTCGCTACTACAGCTCGGCCATTCTGACCTAATTGATTGGCCTCAATCAATAATGAACATAAGCTTTACCTAAAACATTTTTGACTCAATCATAAACGTACATAAATTGTGGAAACATAAACTGAACATAAACCATAAACGGTGACATAAACCAGAGCTGACCTCAGCCATAAACGTAGGTAGACATAAACGTACCTCGCCTAAACTTCACATGAAAGAGTCCCAACACATTCGTTACACAAAGTAAAAATCGAAAAATGATTCATATTATGCACAAAGCCCTTAAAAAACAGTAGGAATCTATAGTAATTCAAGACATAAGGATAAGAATCATTAGAAATGGAAAAAAACAAGCATTTTTCAAATTGAAAAGTTGGTAGAAAAACACGAATATCAACACACAAAAATATGTAAAAGTAAAAATTACGTAGCGACGCAACAGTAAAAGGTAACCATGTACAAAATGCCAAAATAGGAAAGATGAAAAATGACCCAATATCATGAAACTGTACATAAGTATAAAAAGTTATAATTCTCTGTTCAAGAGGTAACGAATCATTTTAAAATGCGAGTTACACAAATGAGTTACACAATAACACAAAACATATTTCGTACCATCGAAATTCAAACTTTACCTTCAAAATGAGTTAAGAATTTATCCAAGGCTTCATATTTGCTGGCGAACAAATACCAGAATAAGGTCGTTGAGTTACTTGAAACCCATCTATATCTTTTACAGCGTATCTATCATTATCGAGCACTTTGGAAATTACGTAAGGTCCACGGTATTTTGGAATAAGTTTCTTGTTCACATTGCGTGTTACATCAAAATTTTTTAACATAATATAATCACCTACTTTGTAAAAATGTGGTGGTTTGTGAACCTTGTCGTACCTAACTTTATTATCAGCAGCAGTTTTTTCTATTTTCTCTGCCGCTTCATTTCTAATAACTTCGAGGTCCCTATTACCAGACTCAAGAATATTTTCGAGAAAAGAACGTACTAGGTCGTTCTCAGGACCCTTTTGGGTTACACCAAAGAGAAGTTTAGCAGGGCTTTGACCTGTCGAACGGCACACAGAATTGTTAATGGGAAATTATATTTCCTCTAAAACTTCATCCCATTTTTTGTTTAGACCCGTCAATTTTGCTAGCATAGGAGTCAAGACTCTATTTGTCCGCTCAATTTGACCATTCGCCTGTGGCGTAGCCGTTGCAATTTTATTATGCTGAATTCCATTCTCACGTAAAATCCTCAAATGGTTGGGAAGTGAAACATGAACCTCGATCACTAACCAAACACAGTTTAGGCCTACTGTAAGAAGCAAAATATGACGCAAGGTGCTTAATAACTTCACTATTCTTAGTTGTTTTACATGGAAAAAGCCTTATAAACTTAGTAAATCCATCAATTACAGCAAAGATGAATTTATTTCTACGAAAAGTCCTGTCCAAAGGGCCATAGTGATCAATGTGAATGATCTGGAAAGGTTGATTGGACATGGAGAAAAAGTGATACACTTAAGACATTGAGAAATGTAAGATTTAATTTTATGTTTTGATTCCGGGAACCAGTAAACTCTACTCAAATATTCAAATGTCCTATCCACCCCACAATGACCCAATTCGTCATGACACGATCTTATAACAGAATTCTCCATGGCGCTAGGCACATAAAATAAGGATTCACCCTTTATTTTACGGTATATCAGTCCATTTCGCATTTCAAACTTTTTCAACTCGCGCTTTCCTAATTCGTCACGAAGTTGTTCTAAATCAAGGTCTTTGTCTTGCAAAATAGCTAAATTACGTTCAAACGAATTTTCCTCTAAAATAAACGCCTTATGAATCCTACTTGAAGCATCTACATGTTGGATACGTTCACTCGAACGATGTTCCAGAGTGTAGTTGTAATCGGAAAGAGCCATAGCCCATCTGGCGATTCGTGAATTATTTCTTTTCTGTGCAGGGTCAAACTTGAGCTATTACAATCGGTTACTATTTTAAACTTTTTTTCTGACTCTGATGTCTTTTTACTAAAATAGCCAATAGGATGAAACTATCCATCTGCCTGTCTTTGGAGCAAAATGGAACCGTACCCCCCCGCACTTGCGTCACAAGGTAATTCGGTTTCTGCAAGGGGTGAATAAATTTAGAATTGGTGCATTAGCTAAATGATTTTTGAAAGTTTCAAAACATTCTAAATGTTGGGCTTCAAACTCGAAATCTTTTCCTTTTTTGAGTAAATCGCAAAGAGGTTTAGCTCGAACCGAAAACGAGGGTATGAATTTTCGGAAAAAGAAATAAAACCTAAGTAAGAGTGTAGGGCTTTAAAATTTCGTGGAAATGGGTAGTCAACAACAGATTGAATGTTGGCTGGAGATGGACGTATACCCTGTGCGTTCACCCTATAACCCAGGTAATCTATTTCTGTCATTAAAAAGGAACATTTTTCAAAATTTAGCTCCAGGTGATTATTTACCAGAATTGTTAAAACTTCCGACAATATATATATATATATATATATATATCCGACAATAGTATATTTTCTTCAATCGTTTCTGTCGCTATCAATCCATCATCAATGTAAATTTGTATTTTATTTTGTTCAATCAACGACTGAAATGCCTTATAAATATATCTCATAAAAAGAAGGTCCCGCGGATAAACCAAAAGGTAATCTGACCCACTCATACTGTCCCATATAAGTTACAAAGGATGTATATTTACAAGAGTTTTCACTCAAAATAACATGGTGAAATGCGTCACGTAAATCAATTTTGGTAAAAAAACGCTTCCCTCTTAACGAATCTAGTTGATCGTCTATATGAGGGATAGGCCAATTATGTCTCTGAATATGTTTATATATTTCACGAAAATCTATTGCCATTCTATATTTACCATTGTTTTTCTTAATCATAACTATTGGACTGGCATATTCAGAAGTACTTGGTCGTATGAAGTTCTTATTTAACAAATCGGTAATTATTTCTGAAACAGCTTTTGGTTTATTATTCTTTGAATAATACACCTATGTATTCGGTCAGCAAAAAATTTTTATAACACCCCCTCAACATTTTGCTTCCGAGTCTGCGAAGCAGCGGAAGCCTTGTGTTCACTTTCGTGAGCCAAAAAATTTTTGTCTTCAGAAATCAAAATTTCCACTTGCATTTTGCGTTTCAAAGCCTACTGAACAAATTTGGTTCCGTGTCTGTCGGTCTGTGAGTCTGTCCGCATTTCCTTGTTACAGCCATAACTTCCACGATTTTGAATTGATTCAGCTCAAATTTTGAGGGATGGTGCGGATAAGGCCCCTTGAGGTCCCATACAAATTTCAACATGATTGATCCAGCTGTACGCCCTGCGCATGCGCTAACGTTAAATTCAACAAACACGCATAACTTTCACAATTTTGATTCAATTTCGCTCAAATTTTCAAGGGTTGTTTGGACAAGGCTTAGTGAGTTCCAGTATGAATTTCAGCATGATCGGACCCTCGGTGCGCTCTGCGCATGCGCTGGCGTGAAATAGATTCAATTTCCATCTTACAGCCGTCGTAACCAAAGATTTCACCCAATTTCAATGTAATTCTCAGGGATTAAGCGGGTAGGGCCCATTGAGGTCCCATATAAATTTCAACATGATTGATCCAGCGGTTCGCCCTGCGCATGCGCTCTGTCTGTCTGTCTGTCCTTCTATGCACGGCCAAACGGCTCGACGGATATCGACCAAATTTGGCACGAATATCCAGTAGGCTCCCAAGTTGTGCAACGTCGCATTTTTAATTCCCTGACCATAGCGGAACTATGGTCGACCATGGTCAACTCCTGAATGGCTTGACGGATATCGACCAAATTTGGCACGAATATCCAGTAGGCTCCCAAGTTGTGCAACGTCGCATTTTTAATTCCCTCACCATAGCGGAACTATGGTCGACCATGGTCAACTTCGTTAATTGAAATGGTACCCCTATTTTTTATCGCGTATTCGTAATCTACGTGAAATTCTATCTACGGTCGACCCTTCGGACTACCCCCGCGGTCGACCATAGCGCACCCATGGGCCCCTCCATGGTCGAATCCCGAATTGCTCAACGGATATCGACCAAATTCGGCACGAATATCCAGTAGGCTCCCAAGTTGTGCAACGTCGCATTTTTAATTCCCTGACCATAGCGGAACTATGGTCGACCATGGTCAACTTCGTTAATTGAAATGGTAACCCCTATTTTTTATCGCGTATTCGTAATCTACGTGAAATTCTATCTACGATCGACCCTTCGGAGTACCCCCGCGGTCGACCATAGCGCATCCATGGGCCCCTCCATGGTCGAATCCCGAATTGCTCAACGGATATCGACCAAATTTGGCACGAATATCCAGTAGGCTCCCAAGTTGTGCGACGTCGCATTTTTAATTCCCTGACCATAGCGGAACTATGGTCGACCATGGTCAACTCCTGAATGGCTTGACGGATATCGACCAAATTTGGCACGAATATCCAGTAGGCTCCCAAGTTGTGCAACGTCGCATTTTTAATTCCCTGACCATAGCGGAACTATGGTCGACCATGGTCAACTTCGTTAATTGAAATGGTAACCCCTATTTTTTATCGCGTATTCGTAATCTACGTGAAATTCTATCTACGATCGACCCTTCGGACTACTCCCGCGGTCGACCATAGCGCAATAGCGCATCCATGGGCCCCTCCATGGTCGAATCCCGAATTACTCAACGGATATCGACCAAATTTGGCACCAATATCCGGTAGCCTCCCAAGTTGAACGTAGGCGCATTTTTAATTCCCTGACCATAGCGGAAATATGGTCGACCATGGTCAACTCCTGAATGGCTTGACGGATTTTGATAAAATTGGGCACAAATACCCGGTAGGCTATGGGATTTTTCCGTCGTTTGTTGGTTCTACGATACTGCGTACAGCGAATCTCGGATAGCGAGCGAAGCGAGCGGTCAGGCTAGTTATGTATAATGGACGTAATGTATTATGGAAGTCATGTTATGTATAATATGTATAATATGTATATTTCATGTAATGTTATGTAATGTTATGTTATGTTATGTAATGTTATGTAATATGTATATTTAACGTTATGTAATGTTATGTAATGTAATGTAATGTTATGTTATTTTGCTTCCGAGTCTGTTCTATTTTATAATGGGTCACTCTGATTGTGACGAGGAAGCTCCTGTGCCATCACCTTGGCAGTGTATTTTCTTTTCCGTTTCAAGGTGCGTAGATTCCAAAAATGCAATGTCCGTCCGCCGTATCACGTGTACAGGCTTCATTTTTGGTCTAAAAAGTCGTTCTTTCGCACACATGCTCCATTTGGGCCCTAGTTGTGTCCCGAAACTTTTCAGCCCGATCGGAATATACCCAGGGATGTTATGAGTGAAAATGTGCACAAAAATAGGTACTTTTTGTGTTTTAGTAACATGTTAGTAACATGAGCTTTTGAGGTACCGTTTTCCATGTTTTTGGGGACGAGAAGACCGAATATGAAGTCCATTTTGACCAAAGAGTGGAAAATCGAGGTTCTACCAAATGTTCAGCTGCCAAAATTGATTTTTTATGAGTCAAAAACCTGGGAATTCGTCTGAAATCACCATCAATTTGCATAATAACACTGGAAGTAGTATCAACACGTGGATCATGAAGGTTAAATGGTACTACCAATGATCAGATAAATTGAAAAAAAAAGAAAAAAAACGCTGCAAATCCCTGCACAACGGTTTATTATTTTGTATAGAATACCCTCCTGTTACAGATCACAGCTCTATGTATAGATAACCCGTCTATATAATATAATATGTACTATTCTATACATATTATTTAGATCGCAGACCCTCCGTAGGTTAGTACCTAACCCCGTACTCGTTACTAGGTACCTACCTAAATCACGAGTTAAATGTTGCTAAAATAATTCTGCCGATGACAAACAGTACCTAACAAAAAGAAACACACATAATGAAGTTCTGAAAAGAAATTGTTGATGAGGAGTGAAAAAAGTTGCAAAAGTACCTACCAACAAACTCCAGCCCCTTCTACGTAGATGGTATAATGAACCGTTGTGTAATAATTTACCGTTGAGTAATGATTTACCGTAGTAATAATTTACCCATCAATAATACTTCAACGTTTGTTCAAGTTTCACTACCTACCAACAAACTCCAATAGAGCCATCATTTTTCAAATTAAATAATATCACAGAACAACCAACTCGACTTCATACTCCGCCAATATAATCAGGTGATCCCTACCAATGATTGGCCGTATTCACAAATTCCTATTGTGGGCGCGTCTCTGGTTACGAGATTTGGTTTGGATTGTATACAATTTCATTCACACTGGAGTCGAAAATGCCTGTCGGTGCAAACTTCGGGGCCTTACTGTGAACGAACGGCTGGACGTACGATGCTCCGGATGGGCTTAAAAAACTCGCAAGTTCAATAACTATTTAAAACCGTAAAAATATTTACGTAAAAAAATGGTATAGGCGTTTTGAAAATTTCAACCCCTATTTTGAACCCCTTAGAGATGACTCACAGTAACGTCGAGCTTCGAGGACCAACTAGACGCCGAACGGAACCTATAACCCGAATTTCATCAATTTTTTTTCATGGTAACTAAGAAAAGTGGCCCGTACGGCGTACGGCGTACGGCGTACGGTGTACGGCGTACGGCGTACGGCGGACAGACAGAAATATTTTTATTGCAGTTTTGGATTCTACATATCTTGAAACGTAAACCATCAAATTTTGAGGGGGGGTAAGAATTTTTTTTTTCATGCTCAATTCCAATGGTTCATTATTGAAAATAATAAACCAAAAGGGAGCGTACCTACCTAATTCGTGTTTTAGGGGCCAAAAATGGTGGAAACCATCAGAAATAGCTATTTCGATCATTTCACATGAAATAAACAATAAATGAACAGCCAACATTTCTGTAGGTATGTCCAGTAGAATAATAAACCCATGTGACTAGGACTTTGCAGCGTTTTTTCTCTCCGAAAGACAATCGACGCGGACGGAAGAAAATAGGAGAGTGACCCGATTTGAGCTCAATTGACATTTCCAAATTGGTGGAAGGTACATCAGGTTTATCTGCTTTAACATAAATGTTATCAATAATATTTTCAAGTTTCTGTTTGTGCTCATAATCGATGTTTTCATTAACATTCAAAACAGGTGTTTCATCTTTAACTAAATTTATATTAAGTAATTCCCCCCAATTTTCTTGATTGTCGGCATAAGCAACTTTTACTACAGGGCATAAGTCAACCTTAATGGCCTGGTTCGAAATGAAATCTCTACCCAACAGACATGCCATTCTATCGTATGGTCAGGAATCACCAAAAACGAGTGTGGAATTTCACAATTTTGAACAAGCAAATCACAATCAATTCGATCTAAAAGAAAACTCGGCGCTTTGCGCCTCGGCGGGGGGCTGCGCCCCCTGCACCCCCCCGGATGTTATTGCTTTGAGCCTGACTGCTAAAATGTAAAAAACATGGAATCATGTTTTAGCTCCTCGCTCTCACTTTATTATAGAAATGATCACGACGACCATCACTACTTACCAACCAAGTGACAACCAAACAAGCGTCATTGTTTACTATCCATTTACAACATTCATTTATATAATTATATAATGAAACTAGGATATAAATACCAAGAACAAATACGAAATACATTCGTGATAAATCAAGAGCTTTCCAACGAATGGAAAACGATTTTTGTCCGATGAAAATGAAAGAAGTTTCATTTCCCTAGCAACTACTCGGTTGTAAGTGAAAATCATTGTTAAAATACGCGCTACTTTCATCTCACTTTATAGTCTCACTTTTCGGCGGGGGATCCATCGCTAAAACATGATTCCATGTTAAAATATTTACAAGACTATTATTAACTCCTGACAGACTAAAAGTGGACGATATCTGATTTAAAACTATGTTGTCCGGTAAAATGGAAGTTTTAATTAGGGAAACGGGACATCCCGAGTATAATTGCTGGCATCATAAGATGTGGCGAAACTCAAAGTTTTACCTTCACTGAGTAAGATGGTACCAACTCGTTTCCCTCCATAAAGTTCATCGAAGATCCAGAACTGCGGGGTGTTTGTTTCCGGTCCAGGCGGAGTGGACAGGCCGCTAATTGATGAGAGGTAGATCCACATTCATAACACGAACCCGGCAGTCTCTTGGGTTTGGGACACGAGCTGCCAAATGTGACGAAAATCGACCGCAATTATAGCATTTTTTCCGTTCACCTGTCGCCGATTCACTTTTGTCTGTAGATAAAGGATTCATCCCAGTTTTTACATGGCCTTTGTTTAAGGTTTCCGGTGAAACAATCTTCCTCTCCAACTCATTCAATTTGCATTTTTCGTAAATTCGTAATTTCGATTTGAACTCCTTCAAGTTTTTAGCACCATAAAGCAGAGTTTTGTCCTAAAGGTCGTTGATACCAGCGATGACGTAGTGAATCAGTGAAGCGTCATCAACCAACCCTTTCGATATCTCTCATAGCAAAAAGTAATCATAAGGTTTTTCATTCCCAGACTTTCTTCGACTCTGTAGAAGTTTGTGAATGTCAGCTGCGCACCAGGTTTCTTCGAATTCTGACTTGAGAGCCTTTTTCAATCTGAGCCAGGAGGTTATACGACGTTCACCATTTACAAAAGTAAGTGCGGCTCCCGTCAAGCATCTTTTGGCAAACACAAAGTTTTGAGGGTCATTCCACTCACAAAGTTTGGAAGTCCCCTCGAAGTCCGAAATCCACCTACCAACTGAAATTCTGTCTGACCCATCGAACTTGGTGAGCGTATCTTCCACATCTCTAAACGTTAGTGCAAAAGATGTTGTCTTTTTGCCTTCCTTGCTACCCTTCGAATCTGCCTTTGAAGAAATCGACTTATGACTCGAATCATTACTCACCGAATCGTCATCTTCATCGTCACTGCTTTCGTTTTCGTTTTCGTTCTTCGTTCAATGAGTCGACCCTCGCTGCCTCGAAAATGAGTGCTGCTTTCAAACGCTCAAGCAATTCACATTTCTTACCTTTGGTAATTACTCCTTTCTTTTTACATTCCTCCTTTAACTCCGGCACTTTTAAAATTTTTAGGTTTTCAGGCGTAAGTTTTGCCTTCGCCCCATCGGCCTCGTCCGCCATGTTTGACAAAGCAACGCGAACCCGAACTCCGAATCACTCGATTTTAACACAAATCACTGTTTAGGGCCGTACTTTTTGACTTCACATCCCACTTCTGAAAACTGTAGTAAGAAATGATACAAGAAGTAGCTCAAAAAGAAGTTTATTACTGCGAAAAACGGAAAACATAAAAGGTAAGATGCGACTCGTCCACACAACCATAACATAACTGCACTCTATTGCTCTATTCCCAAATCCCGCTAGGTGGGGGCTACCTGAGGGGGCTAACTCAAGAAGTGTCCGACAGACAGCGCTCGCTACTACACAACATTTAATTTTCCTTTTAACGGGGGAGGGGGGATAACCATACTTTGAAAAATAAATGCTATACTGCAATACTTTTTAATGATATATTTGGCAAAAATATATGCCATACTTTGAAGGTCTCTGCTGACCCAAGACTTTCGTCTAGGAGAAAAAGACCGGATGAATGTCAGATGCGAACTCTTCTTCCTCCAAATATCTCGTATTTATTACTAGCTAAGGTGTCCGCTAGAAATTTCGTTTAGGTACATTGCAATTTACAGTCTGTTGACACGAACTAAATAACTCGCGACGAAATCGTGGGAACCCATTAAAAATAAAACTGAGTTATTAAAGCAGTGGAAAAGTGGACTTTTTAAAACTCAATTTCTATTTGAACCTCTTGACACTGAACTGTGGTTAAAAGTTTAGTTTTGCTGTTCCTAGTTGTCAGATTACACTTTCCTTCTTACGAAGGTCCTGAGTCGTAGACAACAACTAACGGAAAGAGTTTTGCTAGAAGTCTTAAATAAGAAATAAAAAAACACGAAATGGGCGATCGGCTCCGTATATAACTATATTGACTTCTCAATATCAAATACACATACGAATTAACATACCCGGGATTTTTGCTGAACAATAAAATAATGTTTGTTCTCAAGCTAGTAAATGATAAAGTAACCTAAATACAAGATTACATTCGCCCCTCGCGGGAGTCGATGAGTAAGGCAGAAGGGACTGGTCGGATTTGTCTTACAAATCCGTAAATCCCTGTATGCCTGTTCCACTCCCTCCTGCCCAGTTGTTGCTCCCTCCTGGAACCGCGACCCTTTTAGGGTTCTACGGCTCGACCTCGCTCTTTATCCAGATATGCCACAAGCACCGACTTTTCTCGGGAGACTAAAACCGACCTGGGATCATCACAACTGAATAGGTGAATAGGTTGTCTCTTTTACAGGACTTGAAAGGAAACTTACGTAAGTCTAACAATGGAAAAGAGCACGAGGTGCTTCCTATTAGATTTTCCAGTAACGACATCATTATATTGATAATATCATCATGCTCATTTTTTAAAAATGAAGTCTCGTTAGGTATTACGAGAATTTAGGGATGCGAAATTATTACTATAGATTCTACCAGGGTAACATAGGCATTGCGCTAACTTCCAGAAAGGAAAACGCAGCAAATTCTTCCACAACAGTATTTTTTCTGCTTTTGAGTAAGTTTGAGTACATGAATACATTTTAAAAGGTTGAAGTAATGACCACTCTAAGAAGCCAATGATCTATGGAAAACCACGTATTACTAAGATGCGGTGGAATGGCGATGAGCGGGTGAGCAGACAGTATACTATCATGGAACAGCTAATGAGACCGTCAGTTCATGGTCTTGTGCCAAGACTATGGCTCCACACTTCAAAATATTGCGCAAAAAAGTGGTAATCTGCATTACTGTACAACAATTTTGACAGTCTAAGGGCAACTTTTGTACTAAAACGCAACAAATTATTGCACAACGGTTTATTATTGACCTGTATAGATGCCCCTCTGCGTAGGTCACTGTTTTCTGTGGTCAATACCCTCGAGCTCCCCCCACGAAAGCCCTAAATGGAGTACTGGAGCCGGTTCCGGAATTGAAGTTTCATACAAATGCGCGGGATTTAATAATTCAATCATTAGTTATTTGTAATTATTCATGAAGCATAAGGTAAATAATAAACCGTTGTGTAATAATTTACTTGTATAGATGCCCCTTCTACGTAGATCGTACAATAAACCATTGTGTAATAATTTACCATTGTGTAATAATTTACCATTGAGTAATAATTTACTGTTGTGTAATAATTTACCCAATAATACTTCAACGTTCTTTGTTCAAGTTGCAAAAGTACCTAAAAATCCAAAAGATACATCGTTTTTCAAACGAAATAGTATCACAGAACAACCATCTCGACTTCACACAGCCATCCGTGATTATAATCAGGTGCTCCCTAGCGATGATATCTGGGCAGGATTTATACCGTTTCATTCATGATCATGTTAACGAAGCAAACGAACGGCTGGCCGTACAATGCTCCGGGTGGTCTCAAAAAATTCTTTAGTTCAAGATGTAATTTAAAAACGTAAAAAAAACCATACCGCTCCACTGAGTTTTCGAGCTACGGCGTTCTGAAGATTTCAACCCCTATTCACTCCTTAGATGACACTGCATTATACAGTCCACGCTCATTTCAATATTTCAGTACCTTCCTACTTTGGTTTCTTTATCCTCCTACCACCAGCGCTTCAGACAGAAGTTTTCCTCCTATCTGAAAACCTTGTTTTAAGTTACCGAACAACGAACCTCTGGAATCGAGCAAGAAAAGAACAATTTTAAACCCCCGCCCCCCATCATAATTTGATTTACCATGAACCTTAGTTAACATGACTTCGGTTTATAGGTCCCATTTGGGGTCTAGTCGGTAATAATTGTGTAATTGTTGTGTAATAATTTACAGCGTTTTCAAATTGATCTTGAAGTGAAGCATTTTTTGAGAGCAGCCGTTCGTTGCACCGAAAAGCTTCGTTAATACGATAGTGGATTCACTATCCGCTATCATTCCCCCTTTATTTAGGCGAACTCAACCATAAAGGGTCATTGGCGCCATCAATTTTATATACTCGTTTTACAGTATCGTATACATCGATAATGCCTTCAAATTCTGGAATAGCTTCTGGATATGTAGTACTGAGTTGTTTCCAAGAAGGTTTGAGGTTGTTCGGAAACTGCGCTGACAGTCTGCGGAAGGCTCGGCATTCAGTGAGCAGGTGACGCACAGACAACTGACATACACACGACGCACATTCCGGGGGAGGGATTCGTTTTCTCGACATCAGATATCCATGGGTTAGCCGTGTGTGCCCTATTCGGAGACGAGTTAGGACCACCTCTTCTCTGCGAGAGTAGCGGACGGATCCATCTGGGAGTCTTTTGGTCCGGCTAGAACTGAACCAAGCGGATACTAGTAGTATATAAAATGGGTCTTCTGGCCCGATTTTGAGATGAGGCCTCTGGCCCCGATTGTTGAGCTGGGGCTACTGGCCCGACCGTCGAGCTGGGGTTTCTAGCCCGTCAACTGAAAGCGAGGCATTGGGTGTCGGGAACCAAACTCTGAATTTTCAAGCTTGAGAAAAAAAAAAAAGAAAAATGAAAAATGAAAAATGGGGGAAAAAAAATAAAAAATAAAAATAAAATAAAAATGAAACAGGTGAGAGAAAATTTTTCGTTTGAGATTGCGCGAAACTTTTTTTTCTGCAGATTTTGTATTTTTTTCAGTATCAGGATTTTGGTATCAACGGACTTACGTATTACTTTCCTTGATTATGTTATTGAAGAGATCATAATCTAAGGTAGTGTGAGACACGAGTACTACGTAAAGATTTGTTCCTGCTGAGGGTGCAAAATCCGCGGTAATTATAATATTAGATTTTGAATTGGAAATATTTTCCGTTTGTTTACTTGTGTCGATCACGTAAACGCATTTTTCGTTTATAAAGTTCTGGGGATTGTAGAGCATGTCATTATTATTTTGATAGACATTTTTAAAATCCTTGTACATTTCGTAGGCGAGGGTGTAGTTACCAGCCGCGATATCCAAGTTTTCCATTTCTTCAGGGTAAACGTTATCATTGATCTTCACCTTTATATTTTTAACGTTGGCATTATCAAACAACGAAGCATCCTGCAACTGCGAGCCAGTTTCAGATTGGAAAGCGACCATCACAAACGTAGGATTTCGAATGTTTCTAAAGATATTGGTTACATCAAATGTAAATGTATTTCCGTTGATTTCAGGTTTTTGTATGCACTGCCAGCTCCTGAAATGGAACTGTATTTTTTTCAGGTCGGACAATTCTTTCACCAGCTCGATTTTAGCCATAGGTTTGAATTCAATCATCGGGACCCGAATTATGAACTCTGTGATACTTACCCGTCCTTCTGATGGTAGGGTGGCATCATCGTAACTCCCGTCACTTTTTTTCGTTTTCCATCTGTAAATGGTGTTAGCATCACCATCTCTGATAAAGGAAATTACGAATCCTCCTTTATAAAGCGGTATACTAACATCTTCGAAAAATCCCAGCCCTAAATGTGAAAGATTCCCGCATACGTAGAATGTATTTCTATCTGCGTTGCACTGAGATACAAAACCATTGTTTGCAATCGAATTACTTTCTGAGCCTCTGTACGAGACACTGCTCTTCACGGTACTAGTAACACCAGGGTATTCTACTTCGTCAATTAAATAATTGTGTTTTTTCACCTCGATTCTAGAGAACAAATATGGAACGAAGTTATCAATCAATTTCACATTTGCTTTTGCTGGGTAATCTCCTCCATTGCGCTTCTTCAACGTCCCAGAAATGAAATATTGAAACTTTGACATAGAAAATCCATCTCCATAATCGATATTGAACTCTGTTCTTTTGTTGGGGGCGTTAAAGTTTTGAGTGCTGTTGGGATAGTAATGTTTGTACTCTGAGCGGACAATGTCCTTCATGTATTTCGAAAATACGTTCGCCATCTTTCTCTTTCTTATATATAGTCTAAAAAAAAAATTAAAGCAAACTTTCCCAGAAGTATTTATCTTTTTTTAGTTTTTCTAATACCGAGTTAAGGGGCATATGTCTATTAACTAGCAAGTAGAGAACTATTAGACACAAGTGTCCGCATATTGGAGGGTCGGTGTAATCTTGAATCCTGTCTCTATTGAAGAACAAACGCTTTCCACCCAAGTACGAAATTAATTCCCTCGGTGGATTAGCGTTCCCGTACGAATCAAAATAATATTTATCCATCATGTTTTTGTAGTAAGCCGTCCAGTGTGTACCGTCTGTTTTTGAATCACCAAGATTCAGAATTCCACATTCAATTATGTTTGGAGTTTTAGGTAAAGCATCTCTCATAAATACCCCTCTAAAATTATTTATTCCAAGTTTATCCAAAGCATAATAAGTAATATCAAAATTGCTCAACGCTTCGACTTTTTTTTTTTTTTTTTTTTTAACCTGACCACCCGTTTTCTTGTTTTCCATCGCTTTATTATGTCTTATCGTTTCCTGCAATCGTTTCTGCCGATCTTTATAATCAATTACTGAATTAGCAACAGCAGCACCACCTCCCAACAATCCACTCAGTGCGCCTAACCCAGCAAATATGAGGGGAAGAAACCCGCCTCTATAATTTTCTTTCAACTGCTCATATGATAATTTCAAACGATACCCTTTATTTTTCAACCGAGATTTAGCTATTTCATTATGCTGTTCGCGTGTTATACCAATTTTGTCTTTACCATTGTTTTTTAACAATTGTTCTTTACTTAATTGTATGACAGCTCCATTCCCCTGCTTGTATGCAGCTCGGATCTTGGTCCGTTGACCGCTTGTTAGTGACAATGCCGACGAGATATTATTCATGGCGTTTGTTAATCCTCTTATTATTACCTACTAAAACTTTAGTTGAGGTTCAATCCCCATCCCAAATGTTTGTTTCACGTTCATCGCTGCACCAGTTGCTAACGCCCAAAATCTCTCGTTCAGGTCAGCGTCTTTGGAATTCAATCTACTCCACGCCTTATCTTCCAAAACTTTGTCTGCGACATGTCTATCCGCGGTTTTAGGGTGATCTCTATAAAAAATATCATGCTCCTTTGCGGCGTCATCAAGTTTGTTCACCCCCACATCTCCTCTTTCTAAACGTTTCTCCAAATTCGTCCCAGGTCCTAGGAAATTATAGCCTCTCGCGTGCATTTCAAAAGGAACTTTTTTCAGTAATGAATTGAATAAGCCAGACCCTACCTTATCACCTTTTAAAAGCTTTGACGGCATGTTGGAAACAAACCGAATTAAATATTCAGTACCCTTCGGAGTGTCTATAATCTCTTCAAGCCTATCGTTGAAGAACTGTAGGATAGCTAATTTTTCGTTATGAAAGTTATTATTTCCTGCCTGCTCCTGACTGTATATATAATGAATTCGTGCAACTAGCTCGTTCAAGTTGTCAATATACTTATACTCAACGACGTTATTATTATATTCTACGATTCCAGAACCTACTTGATCAGTTCTTTTATCACCGTTATATTTTTTCCATATATTCTTTACTAGTTTTGACCATTTATCTCCCTTACTAGATTTCGGTTTTTTGGTTGCTTGGTTATTTCCTTGAAACATAGAATCTGTATCAGTAAGAATTTTCTCATAATTTTCTAAATCCTGAGGTGTGTACAAATTTTCGCTTGGTGCTTTATCGTAGGTTATCAACCTCCAAAGTCCAGGAGTTCCTTCGTACCGTTCAGCCCCTAATATAATATCATTTTTATCAAAATCAACAGATGTATTGCCAATCATATACGCTTGCTTTGGTATCTCATAATAAAGTCCAAATGTTCTATCGTTTGCTCTTGGTAGAAACTTGTAGGCGGTTTTTCCTAACTGTACATGTTTGGGTGAATTATTTGAAGGTGTACCGTATATGTTACTATCTTCAACTTCAGGATTTGGTTCATTTGATAGCTTGGGTGTACTCTGATGAGCAGTCGGGGAAAATTTCAGAGTCTCCATACTCCCATCAGGAGAGCCATTTAGATCCGTTTCCCCTTCAGAACTTTGTTCCTCTTCAGAAATTTTTTCCTCATCATAGTCTTCTTCGTTTTGAGGGAGAAAAGTTATCGATTTTTGAAAAGGTACTAACTGATTTTCAACCTTTTTTTGTAGATTTTCAATTGCTTCTGTTATAGGTTTATAAGCTTCCTCTTTTTCAATTAGATTTTGAATAGCAGATGTTATAGGTTTATATTCCTCATGTCTAAATCTGTTACGATCACGTATCTTCGTCTGTGCCCGTCTGAATTTCGCTACTAACTCTTTCTCAATACGGGACAGCTCACGAGCTTTTTTGGCTTCAGCATTCAATTTTTGCACGTCCATCTTGGCATTCTTATTATATATTGAGCAATCGTTCAAGGATCGTTCAAACAACGACAAATAACGTTCAAACAACGTTCAGGGATCGATAAAACAACGACAAATAACGTTCAAACAACGTTCGGTGATCGATAAAACAACGAGAATTAACGTTCAAACAACGACAAATAACGTTCAAACAACGTTCAGGGATCGATAAAATAACGAGAATTAACGTTCAAACAACGTTCAGGGATCGATAAAACAACGAGAAATAACGTTCAAACGACGTTCAGGGATCGATAAAACAACGAGAATTAATGTTCAAACAACGACAAATAACGTTCAAACAACGTTCAGGGATCGATAAAACAACGAGAATTAACGTTCAAACAACGACAAATAACGTTCAATCAACGACAAATAACGTTCAAACAACGTTCAGGGATCGATAAAACAACGAGAATTAACGTTCAAACAACGACAAATAACGTTCAATCAACGACAAATAACGTTCAAACAACGTTCAGGGATCGATAAAACAACGAGAATTAACGTTCAAACACCGACAAATAACGTTCAAACAACGACAAATAACGTTCAAACAACGTTCAGGGATCGATAAAACAACGAGAATTAACGTTCAAACAACGACAAATAACGTTCAAACAACGTTCAGGGATCGATAAAACAACGAGAATTAACGTTCAAACAACGTTCAGGGATCGATAAAACAACGAGAATTAACGTTCAAACAACGACAAATAACGTTCAAACAACGTTCAGGGATCGATAAAACAACGAGAATTAACGTTCAATCAACGAGAAATAACGTTCAAACAACGTTCAGGGATCGATAAAACAACGAGAATTAACGTTCAAACAACGACAAATAACGTTCAAACAACGACAAATAACGTTCAAACAACGTTCAGGGATCGATAAAACAACGAGAATTAACGTTCAATCAACGACAAATAACGTTCAAACAACGTTCAGGGATCGATAAAACAACGAGAATTAACGTTCAAACAACGACAAATAACGTTCAAACAACGACAAATAACGTTCAAACAACGTTCGGTGATCGATAAAACAACGAGAATTAACGTTCAAACAACGTTCAGGGATCGATGAGGTGTCACATTACTCAACAGCTCTTTTGTTGAGGGGTGATAGGATTTCATTCAACTGACACTGATACTTTCCACAATCTCTTTTCTTCGTTAAATCAATAGTTATAAACCCATGTTTCTTTTCCCAACACTGCTTACAAAGAACAGAAAATTCCTCAATCGACATATCGCCAGCAACAAAGTCGTTATATATGTTTTTCAAATAATGTTTATTCTGTGAAAATACAAAAACAAGATTGACATTATTACGGATTACCTGCCTATCAACTAGGTTGTAGCATTGTGCTAAATAAATGCAGGATATACGCTTGTGACGTCCTCTTGTGAAATAATTCTTTATTTCCTTTTGTTTCTCTAGAAGACAGTCATCAAAAACGACTAATGAGTCAGGCTTACATTCATCAACAGAAATCATATTTTCACAATTATCAGAAGAGAAGCAGATTTCCTGTCCGAGTTTAGTTTCAGCAGCATGATAGCGATCCAATAATTTCTGATAGAGAGGTTGGTTGAGAGACTTACTAAATATATACAAATAAGCAAAATCAATCCAATTTTTGTATATGAAATTCATGAGTAACGTAGTTTTACCGCAATTGCTTGAACCAACAATTATCGCCCTCATGATATCTGGAAATTTTTGTCTGTTCTCCTGCAGCACAGAGTCGTAGGGAGTAACAATATACTTGTTTTTTCTCTTTGGTGGATTTTTCATTGTAACGAGGTGTTCCATCTTATCTTATTTAAAAAAGTTATAGTGCTGTTTTTAAAAGCTCTTTTCGGTAGAACGATCCTACAATCTCTTCACCATCCAATGCTTTCAATTTGAAAGTTATAGGTTCTGTGTAAACAATTTTATCCACAACAAAAATTTCTTTCGTCCAGCTACTTCCGTACTTACTGCTAAATGTTTTCTTGTCCCTGGTTATTCTTACACGATCACCCACTTCAATGTCTGATCGAATCTTTGTGGAATTTTGAGGGACCACCAACTCTAGTATGATCTTTTCATTATCCTTACACACATCAGCAGGCTTCATCCGAACAGTTCTGTGATAGCTATGATTATACTCATCAATTAAATCTTGCAGTATATCGATCCATCTGAAATTTTGATTAACGTGAAAACGAATTTTTATCTTGCCATTCAGCGTTCTGTGGAAACGTTCAATAATGCTAGATTTCTCCAGATTCTCCGTGTGGTATAATTTAATCGAGTTTTTATCTAGAATTGCTTTGAAATTATTGTTTTTGAATTCTGATCCTTTATCAGTGTGAAGGAGATTGGGAGATGAATGCCCAACACTCTTTGCTCTGGCTATGATATTTTGAAATGCAGCAGCAACCGTCGGACCGTCCTTCTTTTTCAACGGCTCACTCCATACGTACTTTGAAAATGTATCTATAACATTAAGCAAATACTTATATCCGTCGTTATCATGACTGTAGCTAGTCATCACAATCAAATCTGCTGCCCATAAATCATCGATCCCTAAAGTCACGATTTTACGCTTTTGAAATTTTTTTATGACTGGTTTATGCATCTCTACTGCTTCAATTTGCATATCACCCGTGTTCATACCATTCTGGTTGCTTTTCCATCCACGCTTCAAAAATTTACTCTTCTGAGTATTGCATATTTTACACTTTGCTAGATACCTCCAGGAGCCATTTGCTGTCTGAACTGTTGAAGTATTTACATTACCAGTTTTTTTCTTACATTTGAAACAAAAAATTTGTGGGGTAACATTACGTTCTATCATTTTTCGATTAATTTCAGGTACACAGTCAAATCAGTTCCCAAAAAATTGATTTCGGTGTCAGATTCGTTCTTGAGTACCAAGTCGATTTTCTGAATTGACTTCACGCTCTTATTGATATCAAGGTAGTTAATTTGAACAGGTTGTTCTGCAATCAGGGAACCAAATTTAATCTGCTCAGTTTTAGGATAGAACATGTGTAGGATATCTGCTTCCTGGTGGGAATGAGGATCATTCTGATGATTAATAACAGCAGGCTTGATCAAGTTGCAATGAATTTCAATAACTTTGAAAGGTTCCAACCTTGGGTATGAGTTTGCTTCATAGTGAGTATTTGATTTAAAATAAAACGAGACATTTGATTTTCTTTGATAGAACCCTAACAAATAACCTAAATTTTTACGATGTTCAGACGATGAAGGGAACAAACCAACATCAACTGGCATCTTCATTTCAACTCTAGCAGTTGTTTCGTTTACACGAAGATAATACAGATCTTTATTACTAGCAAGCACTGCAAGATTTGTATAATTCGATTTAATAAAACCTATGAGCATATTTTCAATCTTTTCTATCGAGTAATTCCCACTACCTATGTACAATGTTCGCTCATCATCATCATCACTTCCTGTAAACACCACTTGTATAGGTTCAGAAATATTTTCAATACAATTTTTACCATAAAATCCCAAAAGACCGAGGGAATAATCCTTATGCTCATCCAAATGAATAGGATGCTCCATCCGTAAGCTCAACTTTGAGCCTGTACCGGATATCTTGAAGAGTGACATTATTGTTTTATGTTCTATCTTCTTATAAGTATGCATTTACAAAACCAACACATAGAAAATGAGGTTCAAAATGAAGGGAACAAGACGTGTTCGATTCGAGACTACTCCGAGTTCTGGCTCTCCGAGGTCTTCTCGTGCAAGGAGGTTCACCCGTTGAGAATATTGTTCAAGAATATTTTTTGTGTGAGATTTGTTTTTCCTATGACGTGCAAAATACCTAATATATTTATTATAAAATTCATTTTAGCATTTTGTAATGACCCCAAGGCAAAGTACTAATTTTATTTTCCTCAGTAAATCGTTTGGTGTCATCCGAATTGAGAGCTTTTTTGTTCATTGTTATTGAGTATAAGGTATGTTTATAACTACGTATCAAATTTTGCTTACGATACTGTTCCTTTCCCTCAAAGAGGCATGATTTTAGATCATCCATTCCTATAGTTTGTTTTACAATATTCTTTTTTATCCCTTTACATTTTACCTGATTAGAAACCTCATCCTCTTTTTCAACGTACGAATAACTATATAATTTGGATCGCAAGCCACAAAATTCAGAGAGATGAGCACCGTTCAGCTCATCCTTAAATTTCCCAATCACCTTTTTATTCTTTGAACTGTAACAGGTATGTGTTTTATCATAGTCACTCGTGTCAAATTCATCCGAGTTCTCCTTAATTATTTGATGGGGATCGATGGTTGTTTCTACGAAATACGAATCTGTATCCATGTAACAAAGATTTAAATTAGGATCGTATCGTTTTAGTTTATTGTAGAAGAAATCATACATCAGGTGTTTGGATAAATCGAGAACCGAAAATCCCAAGTATAGGGGTTGATTAAATTTTATTTTATTTCGGGTCATGTGGCACGCTAGGAAATCTTCATCGAATATCGTAAATCTAGAAAACGTTGGTTTTTTCGCTAATTTGGATGCCTTCTTTTCGTTGCACAGCCTAATATCTTGACGTTTACGTAAATTCATCATTGTGCGACCAAATACGGAATTATTCATAAGCTTATAGAAATCCTTTTCGAAATCGTTCGAGCAGTTAGCTCGTTTAGAGGTATTAAAATCTATGTAGGATTTCATAAACGGTTTTTGTTCGAATTTTATAACGCGGTGAATGGCTGTAATTTCTAAACCCTGACTCATATACAATTTCAAATTATCAATATGTACAACGTATCGTTTTTTATCGTAGAGGGTCGTACACAACTTCTGGTTGTAGTGCTCTGGAGCTAATGGCAGATCTCTGTGTGAATCATGAAGCCTTTGAGGATAATGTAAATCAACTTCGAATATATAACCTTGTTGATTGTTATCGTGGTATCCTTCAATTATTTTTTTCCAAGATTCAATATCATGAAGCGTTGGAGGAACCCACTCAAATTTTCTGTACGGGAGTGACCTGGATAATGCCCACCCGTACAAATTGTTCGCATCTATGTAACTTAGATAACTATCCGGTTTCGTATCATCGTAATCTTTGATGTGCCGGTTATTGGCTTTCACGTATCTTTTCGAGCACTGGGAAATACCTCCTCTAATACCCTTTTCAATTAATAAATACATATCATAGTCTACAATTAGGTCTAGTTTTATTTTCGTTGATTTTAACATTGCATCCCAAGCGAGTGATGGAGCTGTGGTGTAATGTGCAGGATCAAGTTTATAATTAGCTAAGCAAACGTTACGAAAATTTTCGAATACATCTGCTAGCAGCAAAACATCCTGAATATTGTACAAATCAGAATAAATTCCTAAACTTTTGACTTTCAGTTTATTCCATACGTGGAGGTAATGATTGAAATCATTGGAGTTTATATTCGATTCGTTTAGCGAATCGTAGAAATCTTCAGGAGCAAGTGTTCTATCATGATCAAGTTTTTCAACACTGTTCACAAACTCGTAAGGGAATACCCCTTTTCTTCTTAGGATGCTAAACAGTTTATTTTCATCATTTTTCTCTCTATGAAAATATTTCCCACAAACAGAGTTATCCTTGATAAATGCATTAAGATGCGAGAATTCTTCTGGTTTCAAATTCTGCGCTAGTTTCTCGAGAGAGCTTGACATGAATCTAAAGCTATCAATAAAACTCAATTTCAAGTATCCCTTTCTCAATTTAACCATGTTCTTTGAGAAGGTTATATACTTTTCCTCAGAATTAGCGAGCACTGTAGTTTGATTTTTTTCATTTCCATAATTGAATAGTTCTTTTATGAAGAGATGCGAGTCGTAACCAGATAGATTGTGGCAAACAACTGGAATATTTGTAACGAGTTGCCTGCGTCGGTTACATTCGGGGTGTGAACTTCCTAAAAATTTTGAGGTCAGATGACAATGATCTCTATCTTTTGTTGTTCCTAGTTCAATTTCTTTATCACAAATATGGCATACGTTTGATAATTGAAAATGTCTTTCCTCTTCATCGGTTAACTTCATCGGTTTTGAATTTTCATATTTTTTTGCGATAAATTTCAATATTCCATGAAGTTTCTCAATGAGCCTGAGGGGTACGTATTCGAGTTCAGCTTGATTTTTTGCCCTATAGCAATAAGGTTTGTGAATTTTCCCATCCACCCTAGATACCAAATATGTGGTAAATCCATAAGGAATATGTTTTTTAGTTTTCATTGTAAAGGATTCATTTTGGTCATTTTTATTATTATTTTTTTGGTCATGCAATAAACATTCAAAATCGAGATAAATAACGTATGGGTGTTCGAATTTGTTGATAAAGTTTTGAAATTCTAATGTGCTGCCCTCTGTCGGCATAGTGGGTTTCACAGGTTGATGCTCACCACAATATTCCGAATGCTCAGCAAGTTGCCGTTTACTATTGAAAGAAACCAAACATCTTCTGCAAATTTCAATAGTTTGCTTATGCTTGGTGATTTGCGTCCTAACTAATCGAGATAGGTTTTTTATGTATACATAATGACCATTGTTTTCATTAACCAAGTATAACAAATCTATATCTTTTTCAGCAGCTCGTTGAGTTGATATCACAATAGGTCTGATTTCTTTCCCTGAGACCTCATAAACATTGATAGCCATACTGGGATATCCTGGGTAGCCATTTTGACTCTTTTTCTCAAACTTGGGGATATTATCAAGTGTCATGGGATATTGAAATCCTCTGAATATTTCATCTTTTACTTGGTGTTTATAATGGCTAACATTCTGAGGGTTTTTCCTCTTGTCATTAATACCACAGCATATAGAATAAGCAAAACACAAATTATCCGAAGTATTATGAACGTTTACACAAGCTTTTTTATCTGAAATCCATTTGGGCAACTCTATGTAAGAACTACCACTCAAAGGGTTATATTTGCTCAAGCTCAGAATAAGTCTTTTAGGTCTATATAATGACCACCCTGAGCCTGCTGCAGGTTGGTGCTGTGATTCTCTTTGTTTTAAATCATCAAATTTTTGTTCTATAACATCATTTAAATTAATATTTGTAGTAATAACGTCAGATTTTGTATGGAAGTACATTTCTGTGTATTGGGTTTCCCCGTCAATTTTTTCACGAGAATAAGTTGCTTCCAGGCTTACCTGCAATTTGATTGATGGATTCAAAACCCAATATTCCATGAGTTTGTCTATCATCGGATTCTTTAACGACTCCAAGAATGCAGATATGTCAATGGAACCTTTAATATAAGTCCACATAATCTTTTTGAACTGAGAGTTGATGGTGATTTCCTCTTCTGTTGAAAACGCATCATTCAAATTTTCTTGATTTGATACGGTGTTGCTAATGTGCTTTTTGGATTTGATATGACGGGTCCAATTTGATTTTGTTACCGACAAATTGCAGGAAGAACATATTTTTTTATCTTGCATCTGAGGAGGGGAAGTATTTGGAATCATAGAGTTCTGGGAGCCTACATGTTTTACAGATTTGATATGCCGAGCCCAATTTGATTTTGTCACCAGAATATTACATGTAGAACAATGTTTTTTAGAATTCACACTCATTAGAGAGGGACCATCAGTGTGAGAATTAGGGGGTATGTCTGTGGAGTTTTTACTAACCTTATATTGATTAGTAATAGGGTCTTTAACTAATTTGATTACGATTCTATCCTTATCTGCTAGGATTTCTTTTGGCGGAGAGTGAGGTGTGGAAAGTTCCTCTTGAGAATCTGCATCAAATATCGATTTAGAAATACGTTTCAGAGCATCCTCTCTCGATTCATGGGAATTAATTTTTTCCTCGGGATTTGATTTAATAGTGGTACTGCCAGACAAATTTGTCATACAACCCCTAAATTGCTCAAAGGTTTTAGGTGGTTTGTTAGAGATGCATGGATTTTCACCCAACAAACCAACAATTCGATTATTATCTGGGTGGACTTTTCTTACAGGAGGGGAAGGGAAAAGAAGATTTGTGTGGGGAGGAGTATCAGCGAAAGGCGTTATCATGGCTGGAACATTGTAATATTGTAATAAATCTTCAGGCAGATCCTGGGGTGGAACAGAAGCACGGCTTGTAGCGACTTTGGCAGGTCTTGTTGGTTTTCTACTGATAAACGGTGTTAAACTATCTGTGTATTCGGGTAATTTCATGTAACGTGTGAAATCAAGGCTTTTCTGTTGAGGGTTTACCCTTGTATCATTTTTCCTAGTAAGAGAAATAGCAGAGGCTTCAGCTTTAGGATCAAAATAGCTTTTACTATATTTTTTTTCATTTTTAATAATATTATTTTTATGGGCTTTCGATTTTAAATGTCGTGCGAATTGACTCTTTGATCTATATAACGAACATATACTACAATATTTATATGCTGCATTATTTTCATCCTTACAAGGACGGGTTGTTTTAGAGGAAGAGTTTTGCATCTCGCGTTTTGGAGGCATGGTTCGTACCGAGACGTGCAGTTCTTTACCCTGGCGAAACTCGACGGTCCGAACAGTAGGTACTTATGGGTACAGAGACGTGCAGTTCTTTACCCTGGCGAAACTCGACGGTCCGAACAATACTAATTGATACCGAGACGTGCTGTTCTTTACCCTGGCGAAACTCGACGGTTTACTGATTGGCCAATCAGCATCAAGCAATAGTGACGTCACTATTAGCCAATCAACATCAAGCAATAATCATGATAGAAAGTGACGTCATTATGAACCAATCAGGAACAAGCTGTGTGTGGTGGGAGGGGTAAACTGTTTAAACCTTACCTTGTGACGTGGTAATCCATCCATGAACCTTTAATTTGCACTAAAAACCACTTTGTTGTTCACTCCCGTGCATAAACCGTTTGTTCGAACTGACTGATAATATGTAGGTACCTACTTGATGATTGAAAAGGACACTAGCACGCTTATAAATGTCTATCCGATCCGATCTGTACCGCTCTTTGCAACTCACTGGTCCTGCTGCGTTTTTTTGATGACTAAGTGATCACTCAGGAAGTCGATAAGCACGTCTGGACCGCTGGACAAGGAGCTCGAGTGGGTTTTAATTCTACCGTCAGGGATCCCCGGGAGAAACTGGGATCCAGATTATTTTGAAATAAAAGCTCGCTGCGAGATTCAATCAATCAACCACACCTTGCCATCAAGGTTTTTTCGCGCGATCTCAAACAAAAATTTTCTCTCACCTGTTTCATTTTTATTTTATTTTTTCATTTTTTTTTTTTATTTATTTATTCATTTTTCCCCCCCATTTTTCATTTTTCATTTTTCTTTTTTTTTTCTCAAGCTTGAAAATTCAGAGTTTGGTTCCCGACACCCAATGCCTCGCTTTCAGTTGACGGGCTAGAAACCCCAGCTCGACGGTCGGGCCAGTAGCCCCAGCTCAACAATCGGGGCCAGAGGCCTCATCTCAAAATCGGGCCAGAAGACCCATTTTATATACTACTGATACTTCTCTCTTGATATCCCACAACTTCTGGTGCTCCATGTATAGCCAGTCTCTACACAAACTGGCCCTTTGATAATGAATCAAGCGGTGTAAATCCGGCCAAGATATCATCGCTAGGGAGCACCTGATTGTAACCACGGGTGGCTGTATGAAGTCGAGTTGGTTGTTCTCTGATATTATTTCATTTTGAAAACTGATGGACCTTTTTGATTTTGTTGATAGGTACTTTTGCAACTTGAATAAACGTTAAGTATTATTGGGTAAATGATTAAACAACGGTTTATTATTTACCTTATGCTTCATGAAGAACTACAAATAATTAATTATTGAATTATTGGTTCCCGCACATTTGTATGGAACTTCAATTCCCGGGCCGGCTCCAGTACTCCATTTAGGGCTTTCCTGGGGGGATCACAGAAAACAGTGATCTACGCAGAAGGGGCATCTATACTGGTAAATAATAAACCGTTGTCTAAAATTTTCAGAGTTTTTTATTGCATTTTCGGATTCTACATAACTTGAAAAGTAAACCATCACATTTTGAGGTTCATTGTTCATAATAATAAACCAAAAAGCAGTCCACTCAAAATTTTGTACAAAAATGCCTCAAAAATATGAAGGGTTGTCAAACGTTTGAGAGCTCTGTGAGGGGAATTTACGTTTTTTTAAACCAAAAACCACGTGGGAGGGTGGTTGATTGTGTAAAAAGCTTTACACATGATGGCTATCATTGCACCGGCAAACTCCTCGTCACCGAAGGGTGATTAGAACATAGGTCACCAAGCCAAAAACTACATTCCCATCCATGACGGTGTCCTCCAGGCAACTTAATTTTCGTTCAAAAATGTAGAAAGTAGATGCACCCCGAGATGCTATTATTTTTGCGCAAAATACACGAGTAGTGTGAGGGCTCCACCGGGTTGAATATTAATTTCGACGCTTTATTCCATAAAAATTGGAAAAATATTTTTCGTAAAAACTTTTAAATTCCTCCTTTAAAATTTCAAAACGTAAGAACTAGAATTAGCTGCGTGTTGTTCAAGTTGAAGTGGCAAGAATTCAGCCAGGAAGTACAAACCAAAGTGCTCGTTAACAGAACAAGTAGTAGTTGGGTTGAGGTTTCGTGACAGAATATTTATGCCGTCGGTGTTTATGTTCCACTCCAGCTGTTGCTCCTAACTGGTATCTGGGATCTGCCGGCCCACTCTGCAGCTCGAGAGAGACGTCGCTCTTTATGTAGATAAATAATTATTTATTAATAAATAAATAAATATTTACTAATAAACCACGCCAAGGATACTGGCCAATTCCTTGGGAGACAACATTACCGAGTCGAATTACAAACTGTGTATATCACAGTGTTACATCACAACTCTATGAGACTGGTGAACTGGCTGCACACTCAACATGAATTGAATATCACGTAAATCAGTTGATTCACCAACAGTTCGTACATATGAAGATACCTGCTGTATTTCAAGTCGTAGACCTTAGAATTAGCTCATGTATTGGCGGGATGTTTGAGGGGATGTCTGATTTCCCACCCCCTAGCCGCAATGGTAAATAACTCATTGTTCTCAGAAAAGGAAAGATGGATTGGGAAAAAATTCAAAAAAGCATTATGTAAGTAATTTAGTCGCACAACAGATTCATTTGTTCGTGGAATCCCGGTTCCTTCTGGAGAAACTCAGGGAATCGATTCTACTGTTCATTTGGATCAAAAACAAATCAAGTACAAATCTTAGTACAAATTTTTCGAAAAGTTCTTCGTTTTAAAGATATCGAAAATTAGTGTTTTTCTAACTTTTCATTACCTTACCACATAAAAACGCTAATGAATTCGAAAATGTTGAGAGTACAACAAATTCAATTATACCATTTGAAAGAACGTTAGATTTCCTGTGAGATTCATCTGTTTTCAACGGTCAGAGTTATCTACTTAAAATATTGGCCTATATCAGTTGGAACATTTGAAGATTTCAAAATTTCAAATTGTGAAAAAGATTGTATGTTCTACTGAGGTTACAGAAAAATACCTACAACTTGTCAAATGTCACAAAAACTTCTTCATCTAATAGGCTTTACACTGATATACTTCGATATAAAAATAACGTTGTAGTAGAGTTAAATACACTGCCAAGGTGATGGCACAGGAGCTTCCTCGTCACAATCAGAGTGACCCATTATAAAATAGAACAGACTCGGAAGCAAAATAACATAACATTACATTACATTACATTACATTACATAACATTACATAACGTTAAATATACATATTACATAACATTACATAACATAACATAACATAACATAACATTACATGAAATATACATATTATACATAACATGACTTCCATAATACATTACGTCCATTATACATAACTAGCCTGACCGCTCGCTTCGCTCGCTATCCGAGATTCGCTGTACGCAGTATCGTGGAACCAACAAACGACGGAAAAATCCCATACCCTACCGGGTATTTGTGCCCAATTTTATCAAAATCCGTCAAACCATTCAGGAGTTGACCATGGTCGACCATATTTCCGCTATGGTCAGGGAATTAAAAATGCGCCTACGTTCAACTTGGGAGGCTACCGGATATTGGTGCCAAATTTGGTCGATATCCGTTGAGCAATTCGGGATTCGACCATGAAGGGGCCCATGGATGCGCTAAGGTCGACCGCGGGGGTAGTCCGAAGGGTCGATCGTAGATAGAATTTCACGTAGATTACGAATACGCGATAAAAAATAGGGGTTACCATTTCAATTAACGAAGTTGACCATGGTCGACCATAGTTCCGCTATGGTCAGGGAATAAAAAATGCGACGTTGCACAACTTGGGAGCCTACTGGATACTCGTGCCAAATTTGGTCGATATCCGTCGAGCCATTCAGGAGTTGACCATGGTCGACCATAGTTCCGCTATGGTCAGGGAATTAAAAATGCGACGTTGCACAACTTGGGAGCCTACTGGATATTCGTGCCAAATTTGGTCGATATCCGTTGAGCAATTCGGGATTCGACCATGGAGGGGCCCATGGATGCGCTATGGTCGACCGCGGGGGTAGTCCGAAGGGTCGATCGTAGATAGAATTTCACGTAGATTACGAATAAGCGATAAAAAATAGGGGTTACCATTTCAATTAACGAAGTTGACCATGGTCGACCATAGTTCCGCTATGGTCAGGGAATTAAAAATGCGACGTTGCACAACTTGGGAGCCTACTGGATACTCGTGCCAAATTTGGTCGATATCCGTCGAGCCATTCATGAGTTGACCATGGTCGACCATAGTTCCGCTATGGTCAGGGAATTAAAAATGCGCCTACGTTCAACTTGGGAGGCTACCGGATATTGGTGCCAAATTTGGTCGATATCCGTTGAGCAATTCGGGATTCGACCATGGAGGGGCCCATGGATGCGCTAAGGTCGACCGCGGGGGTAGTCCGAAGGGTCGATCGTAGATAGAATTTCACGTAGATTACGAATACGCGATAAAAAATAGGGGTTACCATTTCAATTAACGAAGTTGACCATGGTCGACCATAGTTCCGCTATGGTCAGGGAATAAAAAATGCGACGTTGCACAACTTGGGAGCCTACTGGATACTCGTGCCAAATTTGTTCGATATCCGTCGAGCCATTCAGGAGTTGACCATGGTCGACCATAGTTCCGCTATGGTCAGGGAATTAAAAATGCGACGTTGCACAACTTGGGAGCCTACTGGATATTCGTGCCAAATTTGGTCGATATCCGTTGAGCAATTCGGGATTCGACCATGGAGGGGCCCATGGATGCGCTATGGTCAACCGCGGGGGTAGTCCGAAGGGTCGATCGTAGATAGAATTTCACGTAGATTACGAATAAGCGATAAAAAATAGGGGTTACCATTTCAATTAACGAAGTTGACCATGGTCGACCATAGTTCCGCTATGGTCAGGGAATTAAAAATGCGACGTTGCACAACTTGGGAGCCTACTGGATATTCGTGCCAAATTTGGTCGATATCCGTTGAGCAATTCGGGATTCGACCATGGAGGGGCCCATGGATGCGCTATGGTCGACCGCGGGGGTAGTCCGAAGGGTCGATCGTAGATAGAATTTCACGTAGATTACGAATAAGCGATAAAAAATAGGGGTTACCATTTCAATTAACGAAGTTGACCATGGTCGACCATAGTTTCGCTATGGTCAGGGAATTAAAAATGCGACGTTGCACAACTTGGGAGCCTACTGGATACTCGTGCCAAATTTGGTCGATATCCGTCGAGCCATTCATGAGTTGACCATGGTCGACCATAGTTCCGCTATGGTCAGGGAATTAAAAATGCGACGTTGCACAACTTGGGAGCCTACTGGATATTCGTGCCAAATTTGGTCGATATCCGTCAAGCCATTCAGGAGTTGACCATGGTCGACCATAGTTCCGCTATGGTCAGGGAATTGAAAATGCGACGTTGCACAACTTGGGAGCCTACTGGATATTCGTGCCAAATTTGGTCGATATCCGTCGAGCCGTTTGGCCGTGCATAGAAGGACAGACAGACAGACAGAGCGCATGCGCAGGGCGAACCGCTGGCTCTATGATGTTGAAATTTATATGGGACCTCAATGGGCCCTACCCGCTTAATCCCTGAGAATTACATTGAAATTGGGTGAAATCTTTGGTTACTACGGCTGTATCAAGGAAATTGAATCTATTTCACGCCAGCGCATGCGCAGAGCGCACCGAGGGTCCGATCATGCTGAAATTCATACTGGAACTCACTAGGCCTTGTCCAAACAACCCTTGAAAATTTGAGCGAAATTGAATCAAAATTGTGAAAGTTATGCGTATTTGTTGAATTTAACGTTAGCGCATGCGCAGGGCGTACCGCTGGATCAATCATGTTGAAATTTGTATGGGACCTCAGGGGGCCTTATCCGCACCATCCCTCAAAATTTGAGCTGAATCAATTCAAAATCGTGGAAGTTATGGCTGTAACAAGGAAATGCGGACAGACTCACAGACCGACAGACACGGAACCAAATTTGTTCAGTAGGCTTTGAAACGCAAAATGCAAGTGGAAATTTTGATTTCTGAAGACAAAAATTTTTTGGCTCACGAAAGGCTGCTTCGCAGACTCGGAAGCAAAAATGATAATGAGCAGAGGTGAATTTGTGTGGGGGGGGGGGGATTAATTAGACCTGTTAAAATAAAACTGTCGCTTCCTTGAATGGTTGAATAAAAATAATACTGGAATATGAAGTTGACGTACCATCGAATTGCAAACAACAACGAATGAATTATCATTTTTTTACTCTACTACAACGTTATTTTTAAATCTAAGTACTTATATCAATGTAAAGCCTATTAGATGAAGAAGGTTTTTGAAATTTGACAAGTTGTAGGTATTTTTTTGTAAACACAGTAGAACGTAAAATCTTTTTCACAATTTTAAATTTTGAAATTTTCAAATGTTCTAATTGATATTGGCCAACATTTTAAGTAACTCTGACCATTGAAAACAGAAGAATCTTACAGGAAATTTAACGTTCTTTCAAACGGTGTAATTGGATTTGTTGTAGTCTCAATATTTTCTAATTTATTAGCGTTTTTATGTGGTAAGGTAAAAAATAAACCAAAAGTTGGAAAAACATAAATTTTCGGATATCTTTAAAACGAAAAACTTTTCGAAAAATTTCTACTGAGCATTTTGGTTTATTATTTTCAATAATGAACCATTGGAATCGAGCATGAAAAAAAAAATTCTTACCCCCCTCAAAATTTGATGGTTTACGTTTCAAGGTATGTAGAATCCAAAAATGCAATAAAAATATTTCTGTCTGTCCGCCGTACGGGCCACTTTTCTTAGTTACCATGAACCAAAATTGATGAAATTCGGGTTATAGGTTCCGTTCGGGGTCTAGTTGGTCCTCGAAGCTCGACGTTACTGTCAGTGATCTCTAAGGGGTTCAAAATAGGGGTCGGCATTTTCAGAACGCCTTTACCTTTTTTTTACGTGAATTTTTTTACGGTTTTAGATAGTTCTCGAACTTGGGAGTTTTTTAAGACCACCCGGAGCACCGTACGCCCAGCCGTTCGTTCACAGTAAGGCCCCGAAGTTTGCACCGACAGGCATTTTCGATACCAGGGTGAATGAAATTGTAGACATCAGACCAAATCTCGTCACCAGGGACGCGCCGACAATAGGAAATTGGCCGGTGATAAAATCATTGCTAGGGATCACCTGATTTTATAGGCGGAGTATGAGGTCGAGTTGGTTGTTCTGTGATATTATTTCATTTGAAAAACGCTGCAAAGTCCTTGTAACATGGGTTTATTATTCTATTGGACATACCTACAGAAACGTTGGCTGTTTATTTATTGTTTCTTTCATATAAAATAATTTTAATAGCTATTTCTGGTGGTTTCCACCAATTTTGGCCCCCAAAACACGAATTAGGTACGCTCTTTTTTTTTTTTTTTTTCAAATTATCTTTGATCATTGATAGTACCATTTAATCGTCTTGATCCACCTCTTGATACTTTTTCTAGTGTTATTCTACAAATTGATGGTGATTTCAGACGATTTTCCAGGTTTTTGACTTATAAAAAATCAATTTTGGGAGCTGAACGTCTGGTACAACCTCAATTTTCCACTCTTTGGTCCAAATCGACTTCATATTCGGTCTTCTCGTCCCCAAAAACATGAAAAACGATACCTCAAAAGCTCATTTTACTAACATGTTGCTAAAACGCAAAAAGTACCTATTTTTACACACATTTTCACTCATAACACCCCTGGGTATATTCCGATCGGGCTGAAAAGTTTCGGGACACAAATAGGGCCCAGATGGAGCATGTGTGCGAAAGAGCGAATTTTTTAGACCAAAAATGAAGCCTGTACACGTGATACGGCGGACGGCGTACGGCGGACGGACATTGCATTTTGGTTTATTATTCTCTGAATAATACACCTATGTAATCGCTCAGCAAAAAATTTTTATAACCCCCCCTCAAACTTTTTTCTTTTCCGTTTCAAGGTGCGTAGATTCAAAAAATGCAATGTCCGTCCGCCGTCCGCCGTACGCCGTCCGCCGTATCACGTGTACAGGCTTCATTTTCGGTCTAAAAAAGTCGTTCTTTCGCACACATGCTCCATTTGGGCCCTAGTTGTGTCCCGAAACTTTTCAGCCCGATCGGAATATTCCCAGGGGTGTTGTGAGTGAAAATGTGTGTAAAAATAGGTACTTTTTGCGTTTTAGCAACATGCTGGTAACATGAGCTTTTGAGGTATCGTTTTCCATGTTTTTGGGGACGAGAAGATCGAATATGAGGTCGATTTTGGCCAAGGAGTGGAAAATTGAGGTTGTACCAGATGTTCAGCTCCCAAAATTGATTTTGTATGAGTCAAAAACCTGCGAAATCGTCTGAAATCACCATTAGTTTGTAGAATAACACTAGAAAAAGTGTCAACACGTGGATCAAGACGATTAAATGGCACTACCAATGATCAAAGTTAATTTGAAAAAAAAAAAAAAAAGATCGTACCTACCTACCTAATTTGTGTTTTGGGGGCCAAAATTGTTGGAAACTATCAGAAATAGCTATTTCAATTATTTCACATGAAACAAACAATAAATGTACAGCCAACATTTCTGTAGAATAATAAACCCCATGTGACAAGGACTTTGCAGCGTTTTTTGAATCTACGCACCTTGAAACGGAAAAGAAAAAATTTTGAGGGGGTGTTATAAAAAGTTTTTGCTGAGCGAATACATAGGTGTATTATTCACAGAATAATAAACCAAAATGATGGCTCTTTTGGAGTTTGTTGATATGCAGTGAAATTTGAACAAACGTTGAAGTATTATTGATGGGTAAATTATTACTACACGATGGTAAACTAACTTACAACGGATTGTATTGGTGGGTAAATTATTACACAATGGCAAATTATTACACAACGGTAAATTATTACACAACGGCTCATCAACCAAGAAGGGGCTGGATTTTGTTGATAGGTACTTTTGCAACTTGAACAACCGTTGAAGTATTATTGATGGGTAAATGATTACACAATGGCAAATTATTACACCACGGTAATGTGTTACACAACGGCAAATTATTACACAACCGCTCATCTACTAAGAAGGGGCTTGATTTTGTTGATAGGTACTATGGCAACTTGAACAAACGTTGAAGTATTATTGATGGGCAAATTATTCCACAACGGTTCATTATTCTATCTCCGTAGAAGGAGAACCTATACAGGTAAATTATTACACAACGGTTTAGGTAGGTACTAGTAACGAGTACGGGGTTAGGTACTAACCTACATAGCACATATGTTATATAGAAGGGTTATCTATACGGAGACCTGTGATCTTTAACAGGAGGGTATTCTGTACAAAATAATAAACCGTTGTGCAGGGATTTGCAGCGTTTTTGTTCCAAATGAAGAGTAGAATCAATTCCCTGAGTTTCTCCAGAAGGAACTGGGACACCCTGTATAGTTGATCGTACACCCGTTGATCACCAAGAACACCGTTGATCCTACATCCTTGATTTCTACAGAGAAGTCCCTACCCTCAAATATTCGAAATTAATAATTGATCCACACTTGTGAAATAACCCAGTTATCGAGAGGACGCTCCTCCGTCGCTGGCAAAATAATCCAATTCCGTTTGGATCCGTCATGTTCAATCCGTCATCTAGCCTCATTCGTAGTCCAACACACCACGGCTGCCTTCATAATCGCATAGTTCTGCCCCTTCCTTTAACAAGGGATTAGCGGCCTCCAAATCGAACGAGCTTTTACCGACTGAATATCACATTTCGGGTACACCGAAGCGAGTCGATGTAAAATGAGGTAAAACGGGACTGTTTCGGTCCGCCGCGGATCCGTTCTACCGTTCTAACCCGTCCTCTCTCCGCCAGGCGGTTTTACCGACATCCTTTTTATATGAAGCCGGATCTGTCTGTGTGGGAGCTTCCTCAAAATGACTTCTAGATGAATCGGAGCTACCTCTTTTGAAAAATACAACTTATACAATGCAGGTACTGCTCTCTAGGCCGACGTTTCGACGAATTTATTCATCTTTTTCAAGGCTCAGAAAAGAATCATGTGTCTATAACATATATTACGTTTGTTAGTATTGTTTGATCCGTTGGTGGCAGTTTGGGTCCACCGGTCTAACATTTAGGATGAACAAACCACATACTTACTGAGAAAAGCAAGTATGCCAACCCTCAATATCAGTTGTTATAACTAGATAAATACCCCGTTTTCAAACACCTAAATAAGACGTTCTTGCCTTCTTCATGCCTTATGACTGTGAGGGTTGGCACTTACTTTTATCAATAAAATAAGTGGTTTGTTAATCCTAAATGTTAGACCAGTCATCTACTGTTCCAAACTGCCACCAGTGGACCAAACACGACCAACGAACGTCTTTGTGAGAGATACAGCCCTCTTCTGAGCCTTGAAAAGTCCTTGAAAGATGAATAAATTCGTCGACACGTCGGCCTAGAGAGCAGTATTATCACCTAAACCAAGCCTCGAGAACCTCAACCTGTTTTATGAGAAGAGGTTAAAAGAAAGCTACGAATTATTAAACAACAGTTTATCTATCATTTACCTGAATAGATGCCCCTTCTGCGTAGATGTCTGTCACTGTCTTCTGTGGCCAGTACCTACCATCGTGCTCCCCAAGGAATGCCCTAAATCGGAAATTGGAACTAGAGTTTCATAAAAATGCGCGGGATTCAACAATTCAATCATTAATTACTTGTTCTTTTTCATGAAGCATAACGTTTGTTCAAGTTACGAAAGTACCTATCACCAAAATCCGAAAGAGCCATCATTCTTGTATACTGAAATAATATCGCGGAACAACCAACTCTATTTCAGACAGCCATCCGCGATTATAATCAGGTGTTTCCTGGCAATGATTATTATCTGGAGCGGATTTATACCGTTTCATTCACGATAATGTTGACGAAGCTTTTCGGTGCAAAAGAACGGCTGGACGTACAATGCTCCGAGATCAATTTAAAAACGTAAAAAAAATCATACCTTTCCACTTAAAGTTTTCCAGCTACGGCGTTCGGAAAATTGCAACCCCTATTTTTCACCCCTTAGAGGTGGACCCTGACAGTAACGCCGAGCTTCACGGAACAACAAGACCAAAAATGGGACCTACGTAAAAACCAAATTTCATTAATTTTGGTTCATGGTAACGAAGGATAGTGCGAAGTATGGTGAACGGACAGAAATTTTAGTTTATTTTCAATAATGAAACTTTGGAATCAAGCAATGGAAAAATCATCAAAATTTGGTGGTTTTGCTTCCAAGGTATGTAGAGTTAATGAAATCTGGTTTTAGGTCCCATTTAGGGTCCAGCTGTCCGCGAAGGTCGGCGTTACTGTAAGTCATCTCTAAGGGGTGAAAAATAGGGGTTGAAATTTTCAGAACGCCGTAGCTCGAAAACTTTCAATAGAAGGGTATGGTTTTTTTTACGTTTTTAAGTTAATCTCGAACTAAATACTTTTTTGAGACCACCCGGAGCATTGTACGTCCAGCCGTTCTTTTGCACCGAAAAGCTTCGTCAACATTATCGTGAATGAAACGGCATAAATCCGGTCCAGATATAATCATTGCTGGGGAACACCTGATTATAATCACGGATGGCTGTCTGAAATAGAGTTGGTTGTTCTGCGATATTATTTCATTTGAAGAATGATGGCTCTTTCGGATTTTGTTGACAGGTGTACTTTTCCAACTTGAACAAACGTTATGCTTCATGAATAACAACAAATAATTAATGATTGAATTATTGAATCCCGACAGAAAACAGTGGACCACGCAGAAGGGGCATCTGTACAGGTAGATAATAAACGGTTGTGTAATAATTTGCAGCGTTTTTATTCCACTTGCTGATTCTAAGTAACTCGAAAAGGAAACCATCAAACGGTGAGGTTTTGTTTTTATTAATGAAAATAATAAACCAAAACTCGATTCTGATATACAATGTACATTACTCTAGTTTTACGGCACTCACTTGTGTCTTGATAGGTGGAGGAATGGCGGATCCGTTGAGTGAGCATCTGTAGGCGTAGGGTGGGTAACAGGCCGCGTAAGCAATCGCGTGAGCGACGACGGTCTGGTCCATCGTCCCCGAGAATAAAGCCAAATCGAGCGGCCCCTGCGCCATCACAGGCACATCCTCGCCGCCGTGGGTCGCCCATTGCCGCGGGACAGCCGAGCTGTGAACGGCGTTTTTCTCAGTGCCCGTCAAGTTAGCCGGGACGGCCCGGGGCGTCGTGTAGCCCGGACCGTTGCCGTACAGCAGCGTCCAATACGGAAGTCCGTCGACATCCGAGAGTTTAGTGTCAATACCTGCAACACGATATTAACAATGTCAGTTGTAGTGAAGTCGATGAATTAGAATCATCATAGCTAATTCAATGTACCTAGATAATAATGCCATGTATTTTTACAGGCAGGTTTAGTTGCGTTCAGTAACCAGTTTGGAATCAAAACAAGCGTAATGAACAAGACCGGTCTCATGATTCACCAATTCCAGGGAGGCGATTCCCTGGGGCTGTCTCCTATTCTAACTAATGCATTTTTGCCGACAAACCATGAAGCCAATAATTATTATTGACAGTCCTGTGATTCCTATTGCTATCTGTTCTCTAGGTCAATGCACATGGTTCCCATTTTATTTAGTTTCTACGAGGTAGTTTGTACTTACACTCATTTGTCAGAACATCGGGTGGAAGTTTGAAAATCGATGGACTAAGATGCCTGGAGAAACATCTGCTGAATAAGAATATCTCGGGATCAGGCATCAGGTTCTAATAATTCTCAAGCAATTCTGCGTAATTTTTCAGCTGCGGGATATGCGTCAAATCTCAAGGTATTGACTCTCACCTTAGGAGCAGCTACCACTTTATTCCATTCCTCACTCGGCCACTCTTCTTGGTCCCTTACGTCCTTAATGATTCATCAATGTAAAGTGATTTAAACAAAGCAGCATTTGATGAAGATAATACGGTTAGGAGTCACAAATACCAGCCACTTCAATATTAATTCCGTACTTCGAAAATAACTATGTTACAATGATAATAATCGATACTGCTTGATGAAACGTTCTATCTTCCTCCCTATTTAGAAATTCTTTACAAATGAAACTGTGTTTATTACGTACATGGTTTATTAAAATGTCGACAGCAGTTGGGCTTATATTGGTTGTGGCTCATGAAACTTTAATGCAGGCCATGTACATTGCAGTGGGGAAGCCAAGAGCCACACCGGCCTGTAGTGCTCGTCAGTAAGTAAGTAAGTACGTACATTGCGATTAATCAAAAGATTTTGTTGGACTCAATTTGTATTTATTATTTTTCACTACTACAATATAGTCCGTTACCGTTATACCGACTGATTCGCACTACTTAAGTTGACTATGTTTTTCTGTTCAAATTTCAAGCCCTTACTGTGAACAAATCAATTTTATGAATCATGCATACTAACATCAAACACATTCTTCCTACTCCTAGGCACCAGTGGCGCTGCCGAACATTTTCAGGTTTATTTTTGAGGTACACTGGAGTCACCGTCGTGGCATCATAACCTACATAGCAATATCTGACGGTCCAAAGGGATACATACTCTCTAAACTAGTAAGACCCGACATCAGCTACCTATTCTTTGGGGCACTGTCGGTGCTGTGTACGTCGCTCTCGGACGCCAGCCGTCACGCACCAAAAACTATACAGCTAATTTCAATAGTCTGACTATAGGTCCCAGCAAAATAAGACCGATTTGGAAGTTCGTTTTTCACGCAACAGACCGCAAATTTCCCCAAGTCGAAGTCTTAGCCACTCTAACGCAGTAATATTACGATGCTTGAAGTGAACTGTCCGGGAATAGGAAGAAAATACATTAAACAAAATAAATATAAAATGCGTGGCAGAAATGCCCGGACTAGTTACCCATATTTTCAGAAAAACACTAAGGTATTTGGTCTACATCTGAAATTTCTCCAGGAATGAGCGAAAAACAGGCATGACAATACAAATTCAAGATTTGTGGACGCTATTCTACCTAAATCAACTAGAAAGTAAATTTGTACAGTTACCTATTTTACTTCTGGGTCAAATTGTTAAACCCAGAAGCGAATAATCTCACAAAGAGTAAGCATGATCGGTTCTTTGTTGAATTCCATTCATAGCGTACGTACGAAGCTATACAAAATCTATAGGCGTGCGTATCCATTACTGACATTGTCAAACTTGTCTTATAGGTTTCCGACTTAAGACGAATAACATTAAAGCTTACTGGCTTTTTAACAAAAGGTCCAGGCTTCGTTTCATTTCGTCAGCCGTCGACCGAAGGGCTGGGGAACGAGAGCATTGTTAGCTCTCTGCCATCCGGAAAAGGGAATTAAAAAAAAAAAGTGAAAAAGGTTGTTGGAAGCCAATAATGGGCTTTCTGTAACGACGCTGTAAAGGCTCTGTGCGCTAAGTCGAACGAGATCTCAGGTATTTTCAATAAAGCCGGGAACCAACTGGCAGTCGACGGGAGCCCACGGAGTGGAAGAGGAATGAGATCAAGTGCGAAAAGAAAAAGAGAAAAAGCTGGGGAGAATCACACGTCCTCTAAAATCTTGTTAGACCACTGATCCATGAGCCAGGGTATACGAGTTCAAACGGAGGTGGACGAGAAACAACATCGGTATTTTCTCAGTTGAGCTTTAGTAAAGGAACGGGAATAGGTATCATGATTTAGGTTGATTGCATTAGGTCCAATAACAATGCTCAATTTTAACCAGGCTTTTGGTAAGCAGACCAGTAGCTTAGGCGGGGGGGGGGGGGGGTAGGAGGTGTTATAATCCCCCCCTCCCCCCACTGGCTCGAAAACTTTATCACAACATTAAATTTTCAAGAAAGATAACAATCACAAATAAAATAAAAACTAATAAAACAATACCAGATCAAACGGTAAATCAAACATTAATAAACAGTGTAATAATATTACGTTTAGGTATCTGAATACAAACGAGAAAGTCCATGGCCTTGGCGAATAATTTTATTCTCCGAGCATGAAGGGGAGGTGGGTTGGATGTGTCATGCGATTCCTGTTCACGTCGGACCGAGTTTCATCCGTCATGAATCCGTCGAAGAACAGTGCAAAGCAGTTTGGGAAGTGATAACTGAGCAAATAATAATGTAATGTCCAATATAAAAATATTATACACCTATTTCTTATATCAGCTGATGGCATTCCCTTCCAATTTAGTTTACTCCAGATGTTGTTCTTGAAATCAGCGTCCATGTATTTTGGATTTGAGCAGGGATAGAGGGAAGGGGGGGGGGGATATGTGCACACTTCCCAATTAGTTTTTCGTCACTCATGTTGAAGAGTAACACCAATCTTAAAACTGACAACAAACCTCAAGGAAATGAAAAATGATGGCCAAAACCAGCAGGATATTTTTTGTCGCCAAGCAACTTCGAGATTTTTGTGAAAAATATTTTCATCATCGAAATAGTCCCTCCGCCGTGAATCACCATCCCACACAACGTCAAGTGAATGAATATTGATTTTAGCCCTTAATACCACCATTGACCCCCAAAAATCAAAATTTGACCCCTATTCTCTTGGAAAAACAACTGAAATGGTATTTTTCTGTGTTTACTCAACCTTCCATACCACTTTCAGTGACTTTATATCAACTGTTCGTGATTTTAGCCGTTTTTACCAATTTCTGACTCCTAAAAACTCAAATTATACCCCCTTAGAGTTTTTGGAAATTGCTCATCTTCGAACTCATCTTTTTGTTTGACAACAAGAACAATTTGGCGAATTTTGGAATTTGTATCATGTACCTAAGGTCACAGATATCGTCTGGAGTGACATATAAATAAATAAACATATTATATAATATACATATACATTTTTGTTAAAATCTAGGAATGAATTCAGGATGTTCTGAAAAGGATTTGCCTATAAAACGGTTTCAAAAATTTTCTTGGTAAATTCGCTCACATTGTTACCTAAAATAATAAGTAAGTTTTATCAGTTTATCTTACCTAACGTTACCTGTAACATATAGTGCTTTGTTAAATTTACATTCAGTCAAATCTTACACTTTCCACTTCCGATAACACCCCCCCCCCCCCCCCATTCAGCAATCCTGGCTACGCCACTGACGCAGACCGATATGTGATGGACGGTAGCAGGGCTGAGCTTAGGTGGAGATGGCTGGGCCAACAAGTACATGACAGTTCAGGTCCACGTAGGTATGGACAAGAGCGCAAGAGATGGCCAGTAATAGAACCTAGTCTTCTGCACTGAGGCGCTACGACCCCTTTTGTAACACGCTAGTTAATACAACTGCTGCCAGGGTACTCATATTATTGGCATTTCTATGCCAGAGAAACATCTGCGACAAAGGGAATTAAACATAGTAGCCCTGCTGTAGCATGAACGCGGGTCTGGTATACTTAAGGGTTAGCAACATCTGCTAAATAAACATCCGAAAACCTCTTCGGCTCTGCCAGAAAAGAGGAGAAGTGTGGCCATCAATCCAGTTCTATACAACGAGGAAGAACTTACAAGTCAGAACTATGAGTTAAAACTAGAACAAGACTCGAGACGGAAAGGCAGTTTCAACTGATAGCCACAAATATTATGTTTTTCTGGAGGAAGGTCAAAAATGGAGTTTTTTCAAATTAAAAATAGCCGAAAATTGGAACAACCGACACAACAAACATTTTGAAGAACAGAAACGTGTGGGGGCAAAATAATGTTCAGATTTGTGTACGAAACCATGTACCTATAACGTCTGATTGTCACGCTTCGTCGAAAACTTGCTCGTATTTTCATGCTTCATGCATAAACCTTCGAGCGCCGATGTTTTGGAGTGACACCAAATGTGCTGGCGTCTATATGCGTCTCTGGAAGATCCCCAGCCGTCAGCTTTTGCGATACTACGAGCGGCAACTAATGGCGTCGACAAGTAAATAGACAAACGCTGGGGCTTGAAGGGGAAGAAAGGGGGATTTCACTATTCAGTCGACGCCCTTGTGAGACAATGCTGTCGGCTCCTCAAGGGGAGTTCTAACAATGACGTTCGACATCAAAGGTCCCTCTCGACCCACTCGGCAATGATTATCTACCAACTTAAACGCGATGCGACTCCCAGTTAGTTAATCGACCGGTTATCCACTTAACCGCGGCTTATATTCTCCTAGAAGAGTTCCAGAGTAATATTCTAAATCAATGCTAAAGACGAGTTTTTACTATTCTTTACAACTTGATGTGATATATTATAATACATAAATTCAGACATTTGTAAAATGAATAAAAATCGTGTGGACTTTTTACATGAAACGGACCCGTCTGCCGAGGTGCGGCACATAGCGTCCTTGTATCTATAACATGACCATAAATGCGCCTACATAAGTTAGATGAAATTCCTATAGTTCAAACGTGAAATTCATACTAGTTATGCGCGTAGCGATGATTTGCGGTCACACTAACAGACCGACAGAAGGCTAGACGGATGTACAGGGATCCACATTTGGTCAGAGAGATACGAAACGCAAACAAGTGTAAATTTTGACTGGAGTTTAATTTTTTTCCTTTCAGGAAGTGATCACCATCACAAGGCTTTCTTCATTATTAGTATGGTCTATATACATAATATTTTAGATAAGCAGTATCCATAGTATCATTAGCCCTTAGCAATCCAACCTCGGTCTATGACCGGTGTCGTGGTGCCCCTCAAATTCGACACTCCTATGTAATATATAAGATTTAACCAAATAAACGAGGAGAACGACGAGATGAGCGGCACCTCGGGAAAAGAACTAGAAGGGTCTAGAAGGGTCCCCTCCATCGAGCTCCCAACACGGTCGCAATGATCGTTGGTCGCAATGATCGTTGATCGACAGGGGCGAGGTGGAGGTACCTTTATATACCACGCGGCTCGCCCAGCTCTTCATTCGACCGACCACTCTTCAACTTGCGACTTCTCTCTCGATCACCTTACACCCTCAGTCTCTCTCACTCTCTCTCTCTCTATCTCTCCCTCCCCCCTCTCGCGCTATCTCTCTCTCTCTCTTACCCTTCCTCACACCTGCTGTGGTGATAACCCTGGGGTGCTCCCTCCTCTAATACTCGCTGTGGTGATTACCCCGCGGTATTAGCCTCCTTCTTCCTGGCATCTGCTGTGGTGATAACCGCGGGATGCCTCTCTCTCCTATAGCACTCGCTGTAGTGATAACCGCGGGGTGGTAGCCTCTTTCTTCCCGGCGCCTGCAGTAGTGATAACCGTGGGATGTCTCTCTCCATTAGCACTCGCTATGGTGATAACCACGTGGTGCATTAGCCTCCTCTTCCACTAACGCCTGCTGTGGTGATAACCACGGGGCGTCAGACCTCCTTCAACCTGCCCAAACCATCCCTACCCTTCACCACAACTGGCAAAGTATATGATGGGGTGAACTCTCCGCTAAATTATTGGGTGTTTTTTCCGGCGACACCAATTCGCTGAACTGCTCCAACTCCGGCCTGGGACCAGCACATTTTGCTTCCTCACAACCGGGAGGTAGGGTAACCTTTGAATTAGTGACTGAGTAAAAAAAAATTATGTCCTCCAAAATGAAAATTTCCACTGCCATTTTGCGTTTCAGACATCAAGGAACATTTTTGGTTCCGTGTCTGTCTGTGGTCAATAAAGAACTTGCACCCATCTGAAATTCTGTATGAAACCTTTTTTATTCTACACTAGACCACCTACGGTTCACGAAAATGTGATCAAATATGAATAAATAATGTTGTTGTAATAATCAAAATCTAATATGAAAATCGGGAGAAGGGGAAGCTGCACGAAACGCTCTGTGACTGGTTGACGAGCTTGTGAAGTCACAGTCCTCTAATCTCCGGGGGACAAAGCGATTTCCATGGTTCTCATCAACTAACAACTACATTCATGTAAGAAGTTTCCTTTTCGTTATTTTCCGCGATGCTTCAACATCTTCTACACAACAGAAGTGACAACATCCCATTACCATACAGTATAAAAAAAGAAAATACTTCGAAGAAGAAGAAGAATGGAACCAACAACCAAACAAAAACAAAGCTGGACGGACTGGATGCAGAAATCAGAAAGTTCGAGGCGCTATTCCTTCATATTTTGTTATTATTCAGAAAAAATGCCATACAATCGTGCAAATATTGTATTGTGCCAGTACTGCTAAATCGCCCGAAAAATGGTTCATTGTTGCGCCGTCAAGCCAATAAACCCGGAAAAAGTGGTTTGACCTGATAAGGGGAAATCTATGTAAGTTTGCGGAGATCATCTTAATGTCAGTAGGTATGAATATTTACTAATATAGGTCATACATCGCTTTTCATCGATGGATATATTTCGGGTAGGACAAAATTAATAGCTTGTTTTGTTTCATTACTACGTATCTACCGAAGGAAGAGCCCAACAGCCATATCAGGTGGAATATACCGGTTCCCGTGAGATCACCCTCCAGATTTCAGCCCATTTCGACCATTATTTTGGGTAGTTATGGGCGTTACAAAGAACTTGCACACTTCCGTCCGGAATTACCCTTCCACGTGAACCTAGCTTAACTCAAAAGATTGTGTTGCCGTCCGGCATAGGAGCATTAGGACAATCCTCAATTTTTTTGGAGTGCTTAGGGTTAAACAAAAATGTCGATCGAGCGCCCACATATAAATGTAACTCTAGGGAAGTATATAATTAATGAGATGACGGAATTTGTTTTAGAGCAGTCTCAAACAAATTTTTAGGGGTTATTCATTCTCTAGGCTCTAAGCGTCCACCTTCCCTAGAAATTCAAAACAAAGGGCACCTCTCATCTGAAGCTAGGAAAAATAGCTTCTGAGAGGACGCCCTTTGAAACGGAAATTTTATTCCACCGTGTTCAAAGGAAGAATAAGATTCGAACTGGATTTGAATGAATAATCCAGAGGGAAAGAACATCTAGCACGATAAAATTACCATACGTTCCAGAGGAATCCATTGTCACTACTTGGTCGATTACTGGAGGCTCTACTCGACCAGCTAGTGACGAAGGACCTATGGTAATTTTACTTCGAATACTAGCGGAAATACCCTTCAGTACGACAGTTTTACTTTAAAAAGCCTTGGTTTTTAATTCCGTCAATCCCAACAGAAACTACTCGACAAAACTACAAAAAACCAAGAGAAAACATTCGCATCGTGAATTGAAGAGTTTCAATTCATGTAGGTATTTCTTTTTACCTACTAGCTCTGTTTTTTGTGTGGCAAACGCGAGGACTATTAACTCTCCCGTTCAGCCTTTATCATTGTTTTTGTTCTACTCAGCCCATCATTCCCAGCTCGGGACCGTGTAGCACACAGCCCTATCTCTTTATTGTTATTACTCGGACGGATTAAGAAGGGGAGAGTTGGATGAGCAGGAGGTGGTGTAGTCCAAATGCTACCTCCTAGCCTAACCATCCGCCCCCACCGTTTCAACGACTGTTTCTTCCTGGTTCCAGTTCCTCGTTGTTTCTCCGTATCGTTTCTCGTAATTTCGTTCCATTTCCAGTTCTTTCTTAGAGCTTTATCTAAGGTCTCGTTGAAAACCGCACAGCGTTCTTTGGTATCTTCTTAGTTAAGTTCTGAACGAACTGAAGGTGGTTGTGGAAGAGAAGGAGGTTTCCCTTCTTCCGAGGCAGTGTGATAACATTAAAAGGTTGCAACTAGAGGCACCAGAATACCGAGTAATGTTTGCAACCTACATTATAGAGGCTTAGTGTACTCAAAGTAAGAACGAACGGCAGCTTTCACAATTACTTCAGAAACATAAAAACATTGAGATTCAGGAAGTCAGCTCCCTTCAATGTATTCAATAAATGTACGTGTTGTGTTGTGTATCTAGTATTAATTCCAATGGCACATTATTATAAGAAATGAAGTGGGATTGTTCTTGAGGAACCTAATAAAAGATACCTGTCATGGATCCTCCCAGACCCACAACCATTATATTCGCCAACTTTAGATCTCGCAAATAAACACGCAGAAGTGGGGACGAAAGACGCAGGAGGTAGAAGCCCAACCTGGGTCCCCACCATCCCCTACCAGCTAGGGGATGTAGGGAGACGACTACAGGGTCTATAAATACCCAGCGCCTGCCTCTTTTTCCTCATTCTACGCTTCCTCTAGTTGCTGACTACTCTCTCTCTTCCTAACCTCGCCTCTCTCACCCATCCTCAAAAGATGCTGTGCATGGTGGTGGTCCGCCCATAACCAACAGCCAAACAACCTAAAAGATCCCAGGAAAGGGTGGTGATTCGCTCATAACCCGCCTGGGCACATCCAAAAAGATCCAGGTGTTGGTGGTGGTCCGCCCATAACCTTACCTGGCAGCATCCCTCAAAAGATTCCGTGCATGGTGGTGGTACGCCCTTAACCAACGGACACCTTCCAAAAAGATCCCAGGAAAGGGTGGTGATCCGCTCATAACCCGCATGGGCATATCCTCACATCAATCGTGATGAAATACGCCAATTTTAAATGCATCACAATACCTACGTAAAAAAACTGGTTTTTTACCACCCTGGCAGTTCCTCACGGACAATTCATTCACTGAACATTATTTACAAATACTATTCTGAAATGAAGTTAGCAAGTAGAGTGAAGAGGCCAATAACAACATTTTCACGACGGAGGGAATCATTATTTTTTACAAAAAGTTCTTTTTGTGAATGGAAATCGAGCGTTGCATTCAGATTTATTCTTTTCGACAATTTTTACCAACATGTTCATTGAGAGACCACAATCTCGAACAACGGTTACATGTATAATTTATAATTATATAACTATAATGTGTATAGTATAAACATTATAGATATCATAAAAATTATAGTTATTATTAGGTACGTAGAATCAGAAAATGGAAAAAAAGGATAATTGAGACCACCCGGAGCATTGTACGTCCAGCCGTTCGCTTGCATCGAAAAGCTTCGTCAATATGATCGTGAATCAAACGGTATAAATCCGGCCCAGATATCATCGCTAGGGAGCACCTGATTATAATCACGGATGGCTGTATGAAGACAAGTTGGTTGTTATGCCATATTATTTCACTTGAAAAATGATGGATCTGTTGGATACTGTTGGTAGGCACTTTTGAAATTTGAACAAATGTGGAAGTATTATTGATGGGTAAGTAATAACTTACCCATCAATAATACTTCCACATTTGTTCAAATTTCAAAAGTGCCTACCAACAGTATCCAACAGATCCATCATTTTTCAAGTGAAATAATATGGCATAACAACCAACTTGTCTTCATACAGCCATCCGTGATTATAATCAGGTGCTCCCTAGCGATGATATCTGGGCCGGATTTATACCGTTTATTATACTATCTACGCAGAAGGGGCATCGATACAGGTAAATTATTCCGGTTTATTATTTACCATATGCTTCGTGAATAACTACAAATAATTAATTATTGAATTATTCAATCCCGCGCATTTGTATGAAACTTCCATTCCCGGGCCTGCTCCAGTACTCCATTTAGGGCTTTCCTGGGGGGAGTTCGCGGGTATTGACCACAGAAAACAGTGATCTACGCAGAAGGGGCATCTATACAGGTAAATAATATACCGTTGTGTTATAATATTTGCAGTGTTTTGCATTTTCGGATTCTATGTACCTTGAAACGTAAACCATCAAATTTGGGGGGGGGGGGGGGGGTTAAACTTTTTTTTTCATGGTCGATTCCAAAGGTTCATTATTGAAAATAATAAAACAAAAACGCTGTTTGGCCAGGGGTGATGTTGAGTTTTGATAAACCCCTCCTAATCTGTAATACGCTTAATTCCAAGGGCAAAATTTTTGCCTCATCAAATTAATTCTACAAACGAACTAAATTCATACATAGATTTGGATTTTCCTTTTCTCTTCCTTGTTATAAATTAGAACACGCTATGATTGATACAGATCATAAATAAATCACGTATAGATTAAGATTGTAAATCTCCACTGTATTTATTTCACGTAGGTTTTCTATAATTCTTTTTTAAAAATCGGTTCGAAATTGTATAGGTATACATTGGGATTGTATACACATTATGTAATATAGGTATATTGCCTAGTTTCTTGTAAAAGTACAGGAGTTCTATAAAAATACACTTCTTCGGTGAAGCCGCCATTCACATCGTGAATTTATGTCTGTAAGTTTTCTTCAGCAGTAGGAGCATTTTCCCGAGTTGAAATGAATTGCGATACCGGGTCGAGCTGCTAAGCCAACGAAGCCGCTTGTTTCACTGCTCCATCTACCATGTAAAAGCCGTAGCTCATGACAATAAACAATCCGCATTTCTCATTCTCATATCGGGCTGACAACTCTTTACTTCATCCAGAGGTTATGAGAGAAAATCTACAATCAAGAAGATTGAGGCAGGAAAACCGTCCACATAGGGGCCGTAATCCTCTGCAAATGAGAGCCCTAACTTATCCTTAACGGCGGAAAGGGTCGGTCCTGGAGCGTATGAAGGGAAAACGGCGTCATATAGAGAGAACCGGTATGGGAACCGCGAGAGTAGGTCAACTATACAAGTTTGGGGATCTAGTTATGCATGAGGTTCTCCGGAGTGCCCCAAGGTATGGGCAAAATGTTGGTCGTAAGTGGGAAGTTGGGTGGTGGTGAGGAGGGAAGGGAGTTTACACCTAGTTGCAAATATTTCAGTAGGTCGAGGAAATCAGTGGAGGATACCCCTCGTCGTCCTGTCAAGGGAGATTTCCATATGAAAAACTGGCTCCGTCCCAAACCACTTGTCATATCCTCGCTTCCTTCTCGTCATTCGCCCGACGGTTCCCATATGGAACTTTCTCCCTCGGATATCATTCCCAGTAACATCCTAACCACTTTTCGGAGGTTGTAATTACCATGTTCTTACTTCTATTACACAATATACATCCTGTAAACATGGATGTGTAACGCATGATTCACACTCATGTTGACGATGCTTTTCGGTGGAAATTTCAGGGCCTTACTGTGAACGTCCGGCTGGACGCACAATGATCCAGGTGGTCTCAAAAAATCCTAAAGATCGGAATCAATTTAAAAACGTCATAAAAACCACATACCTACACTGAAAGTTATCGAGTTACGGCGTTTTGAAAATTTCAAGCCCGAATTGTCACTCCTTAGAGATGAATGACATAAGTCCGAGCTACACGAACCAGCTATATCCCAAACCAAACTACAAACGAAATTTCATTAATTTCGTTTCATGCTACGGAAGACGGCGGACGGACATTATACCTAATCCATTTTCGGATTCTACGTAGGCACCCTGAAACGGAAATTGTCAAATTTTGAGGATTGAAGGAGGGGGGGGGGGATTGTTTTTCCAGCCTCGATTCCAAAGGTTCATTATTGAAAATGGTAAACCAAATGTGTCTGGCATGCGCAAACGCTAACTCGAAGTACATACAGATTTTCTCGTGTATCAATGGCCCGCTGGTGCTCAAATTTAGACGATAGTTGCGGTGTAGCTTTTAGATGGCCCTCTAATAGGTACACTAAGGTGGTTGAGTAGGCGCAAACGCGAAATCTGAGGCAGTTACTTTATTTCTCATGAACCTATTATGCTCCATGCCTAACAACACGTAATAGTTATGATAGAATTTTAGAATCCATCGCAAATTTATGAAACTGTAATTGCCCGGCTCCAGTAGTCGATTTAGTTTACCTGAGGGAAGCAAGAGAGTAGGTACTGACCACAGAAACCAATGATCTACGCAGTAAGTGCATCTATAAAGAAAAATAAAACTATGTAATCATTTGCAGCGTTTTTTTTTTTTTTTTTTAAGTAACTGTGGGCGTTTGAAGGGTATTACGCAAATAATAAATCACTGTGAGAGAAATGGCATTATTCTTATTCAATTATCAATTAATGCAGGAGGTACAACATAACCTGAAAAGGTTGCTGTGAGGGATGAGGAGTATTGATTTAATGTTTTCAGTTTTTTGAGCTGGAATGATGATCATGAAGGAGAGGATTCATTGGTTTGACCTGGGTGATCACATCAGACCAAACAACATGGATCAACTGAAGATAAAATTACGACACCCGGAAGAGTATTAAGCTAACGTCAAAAAACTCCGTACAATCCAAAGCTTGTCGAGTGGTCTGACATCAGCTGGTATACTTGAAGTTGCAGCTCCAGAATAGATTAGAACCTGTAAGATCTACTCCTTCAAAATGCCGAGTATAACAATAAAACCTTCCATATTACCAACAACGGGATTGAAATCGCGAATAGGGTAAAAGTAACGACGGGATCTAGCGTTTTCAAGGTAAGAGTTTCCTGGTGAAACAAGAAAACCATAAGGAAGAAAAAAATACTCCCAAAACTTCAAGCGAGCGTCGAGCTTTGCGGTAAAGAACGTCGTAAACCGAAAAACCTGCTCGGGTTCGCTACGATTTCCCAAGGAGAAGGGTTCGATGGAGTTCTCCTTGTGATATAACACGGAATGAGATCTGTTTTTTTGCGTCGCTATACCGACTGAAGGTTTGTAAAACAAAACAGAAATAGGAAGACGAGGAGAAGATACGACGGAAAAGCTGAGGCCCTTCTTCTTTCAGTTTATAATAATAACGTCCTACACGAGGGAGGATAGTGATTCTAGAGGCATCTCCGACCTCGCCCTCTTCTAACCCACTGTTTCGTCTCCGATAGATGTTCGCTAGCACCGCACGACATTACTTCAGGATCCTCTCTATTCATTATACCAGATAAAGCTTATGGTAAGGACCAGGTGAAATAAAGCAAATCCGTGTGCTGCAACCAGCCATGTAGCATGACCATATCAAAGAATTTTCAAAGTGGGTGGCTCGGTGGCTTAGCTATTTTTGAAGATCTATTACAGTGTTTTTTACCCAGTCGTTGAATTTGACTCCCTTTTGGTACGAGTTGAGTTGCTTGAAGAGAAGCAGAAATTGATTTTAACAGCTGCATACCTCCGAGCGAGGAACAAAAAATCGGAGACTTTTGCAACTTTTTGCGACTTTTCCAATATGAACAAGTGTGGTTCGGTGTCTCGGACCGTCTGTGTCCGCAAATCCTTGCCACGCGCATTAATTACTTGGAATCCTATAGCAATTCGAATCCAATTTTGCTGAAATTAGCGGCTTGGGCCCCAGAAGAATCGTATCATTGTTACAGCCACTGCGCATGCGGAAACACAAATCCGAGGTACTCAGATTTTCAGGAATAAATGACTCTTTTTTGCTGAAATTCGCTGGGTAGTTGGTTGTAGCTTCTCGATGGTCCCCTATGAATTGCTCGGATTATTGGTGGACCTTACTCAGTATAGGGCTGTGCGACCTCACAAATCGGCGCACATAATTAAATCTCAGCACTGTGACAACAAAGGCGACATCATTCCTAGGCGTGTGCGCCAAGTCAGCACTACGCCCCAGGGCGACAAGGACTTTAGTAATGCTGACTTGGCGCATATGCCTAGGAATGATGTCGCCTTTGTTGTCTTAGTGCTGAGATTTCATTAAGTGCTCCGATTTTTGAGGTCGCACAAGGGCTTTCCTGGGGGAAGCGCGAGGGTAGGTATTGACCACTGAAATCAGTGATCTATACAGTTAAATAATAAACTTGCTTAATGATTTGCAGTTGTTGGTTTTGTTTTTAAAGCAGCAATTTTTGGTTAACAAAAACTCGGAATTGAGGCACTTTAGGACGCGAAAAAATTCTGTACGTTATACTGTATGCCTTTTTATGTTACGAGTCACAGTTGTATACGACTTTTGAAAATTTTAAACTAATGTTTTGAATATGTTGGCCATTTAAATACGTTCAGCCGTCTGGCCTTGATGATGAATGAGGCCATCGCGGGTGGAGGAGACGGATTACCATTAATATAAGAAATCGTATAAAATAGTATAAAAACGTTTACTCCTTTAAAATACTAATATAAAAAATCTTCACTCTTATAAAATAATATAAAAATCTTGGCGAACGGGCTTAGGTATCAGAAGATACGCACCGGTTAAATTTGATTGCTGCGGTTTTCTGTAACCGAACATTAAAAATGTATCGATCGTTTTCCCGAACGAACGTCGTAAACTTTTGCAGCGGAGTCATCAGCCGAATGAGCACCTTCGCTCGAACCACCAAACGCCTCGTCGTAAACGTATTTACGTTCTCCGTATCGACAGCGGGCGCCATCCTACGCAATGCATCTCTCATCCTCGTTCTGCTATCACGACGGGTAACGGGCTGACCCGATTTGAGTCCCCCCGCCACGGCAAAACTCCCGAGAGCTTCCGTTCCCGCTGATAAGCGTCGCGGGCAATTAGCCGGGCTATTCGGAGTCCAATGATACGTGAACATCATTAGCCGCTCGATTGATTAGGGTCGACCTCCTCCCCACTCACCCTTCCCGATTAGCGCCAGATACGAAGCTAATCAGTGAACATGAAGAGCAGGAAGCTGCCCGGCTTCGCCTCCCTATTGAATCAGCTTACATACATCAGATGATTTCCATTCCTCTCAGCCTCTGCAGTTTCTACGCGATGTCACAGGGTCGCGTCCCTACACAAGGGGTTGGCATCAAGAACAGGGTTGCCAACCCCGCTGGAAAGCCAGTAGATCTACTAGAATTTGGCAGCGTTACAAGGCTACTTCTTTTTTAAGCGAATTTTCGTTAAAAGTACCTAAGCTACTGCAGAGTTCAGAATTTTTAGAACCTACATGAATTTTTATTTTGTGTTCCTTTTCCGTTTCAGAGCATTCTGAATAACATTGTTACATTTACATTGTTACTTTTAACACTGTTTCATTAATTATATAATATTATATTATTTGTGAATCTATGTTTATGTACTCATCACTTCACTATCACGGCTAAGAAATGAAAAGTTCTGAATTTCGTCAAATAGTTCGTCATTTCAGATGAAAGGATGAGTTCGGAAATAAGAAATCCCCCTCCTCCACAAAAAAAAGAAGGAGTGAGTCAAAATTGGCTAAAATCATCGAAAATGTCAATAAAATCACTAAAACTGTTAATTACATAAATACAGTACGGCGAATCCAGACAAGAACACTATTCAAGGAACGAAAATCTCCAAATGTCAAGTGGGTCGAAAAGTTTTCAAGTGGGTCACACAATATCTATGGATCGACAAGAATAATAATTCATAAGTGGTTACAGAATGGTGACTGTCAGATCCATCAGATCAGCCAATCCAAAAACGACAGTCACATCCAAAAAACGCTGCAGATCCCTGCACAACGGTTTATTATTTTGTACAGAATACCCTTCTGTTACAGACCATAGCTCTCCGTATAGATAACCCTTTATATAATATATGTACTATTCTATACATATCATGTAGATCGCAGAACCTCCGTCCAACAAACTCCAGCTCCTTCTACGTAGATGGTATAATGAACCGTTGTGTAATAATTTACCGTTGAGTAATGATTTACCATTGTCTAGTAATAATTTACCCATCAATAATACTTCAACGTTTGTTCAAGTTTCACTACCTATCAACAAACTCCAAAAGAGCCATCATTTTTCGAATGAAATAATATCAAAGAACAACCAACTCGACTTCATACTCAGTGATTACAATCAGGTGATCCCTAGCACCGATTTTATCTCTGGCCAATTCCCGATTGTAAGCGCGTCCCTGGTGACGAGATGTGGGCTAAATGTGTACAATTTCATTCACCCTGCTGTCGAAAATGCCTGTTGGTGCAAACTTTGGGGCCTTACTGTGAACGAACGGCTGGACGTACGATGCTCCGGGCGGTCTTAAAAAACTCGTAAGTTCAAGAACTATTTAAAACCGTAAAAAGATTCACGTAAAAAAAGGTATAGGCGTTCTGAAAATTTCAACCCCTATTTTCAACCCCTTAGAGATGACTGACAGTAACGTCGAGCTTCGAGGACCAACTGGACCCCGAACGGAACCTATAACCCGAATTTCATCAATTTTGTTTCATGGTAACTAAGAAAAGTGGTCAGTACGGCGTACGGCGTACGGCGGACAGACAGAAATATTTTTATTGCATTTTCGGATTCTACATACTTACCTTGAAACGTAAACCATCAAATTTTGAGAGGGGTTAGAATTTTTTTTTTCATGCTCGATTCCAATGGTTCATTATTTTAAATAATAAACCAAAAGATGTCAACCACTTGTCAGATTGGTGGACCACGGGGTTTTTTGGACCCTATAATCCACCTACTTGCGGGTAAATCCTTGAGCTGCTGTCCCTAGCAATCATAGGGACCACCCATACCACGCAAGCATTGACTAATGAGTAATGTAGGTCGGGTTTTACCGCGAGGGTAATACACACGACCTAGTCCACCTCGTAGCAAGTGTCACGTTGTTAGCGAGGGCACCCAAGGACTTAAGTCCGCAATTAACTTTGACTTGAAAAGGAGGGAAATTACGAAATAGTGAGATGATTTTAGGCAGTATTTATTGAGTTGAAGTTATATGGCGTTCCTATGAAATGTGAAATATGGGCTTAGGAGCTACTTACCTCTAAACTAAGCAGTCCTACCTATACCTCCAGAAGCAATCCTAACGGCACTGTCGCGGGGACGCGTATTCGCGACGACGTAGGATGGCAAACGGCGATATGCTCTGATGAATGATTTGACGTTGAATTTTTGAGAGAATTGCGAACTAATCTGGTGGCCTAGTTCAGGCTCCTGGGTGTGGAGTTGGCACTGAAGATGGCTAGGCTGCAGTACCTCCCTGCTACGGACTCCTTCTCCATATGGACGTCCCAGTTTGGCAGGGTGTCCTGAAGACGTACGGTCAGTCAGTGCGCCTCTGCAGATTCGGGCCGCGAAACTGGATAAAGATGTAGCTCGAGCAGGAGCACTGGAGAGACAATCGTTCTTGATTTCGGCAGCTTTTCACGAAATGTTCGATGGGCGGAGACTTGGTTTCGTAGGACGAAATTTCGGTTCCGACTAGTCCTGATCTATCCAATCGCATTAGGTATGTGGCTCCGATAGGCGTTTTCTTATGCCCAATCAGAAGCGATCAAAGATCTGGGGATTTTTGCTTGGGTGTCGAAGTTTCGGTCCTTCAAGGTTTTTCGTGGTCCGCATCTTTTTTTGCCGTTTCGAACAAAGGGAAGTTCTGGATCGTTTTTCGTTGGGAAACCGATCCTCAGCGGAAAACTTGTCGTGTAGGTTTTCTCACGTAAGATTTTGTTGCTGCCGCCTTATTCTTGGAAGTGCGTCTATTTTTGCCCAATTTTTTGGGTTTTTTCATTTTACATAAACTTCAGTTCCGGATTCCTCACCCCTTATATAGGTAAGGAAACCGTTGAATCCTGCAAACTGTTGAATCCTTAGGTACTTTTGTTTCAAAAGTGGTAATCAGGTACCTACCTACATTGATGAATAATATTGATGGAATTACTTGTTACTCACTACCAAGAAGAACACCTGAATAAGTTGAATACTTGAACTACACGCAACTTTTCCTGGGTGTTACTGGGCACTATCGCTGGAGCAGTCCCAAACTACTCAGTCTGAAAGAAAGTATATGTTCCATATAAAAATAACGTTCGAACACGCTCAAGCAAAACCCGCATTTGAATCTCAACGACAAATATCTGGAAAGCAACCCGCACCTGTCTTCGATACTTCATGTTATTAAGACCGCTAGTCCGGGCTTCACCTTATTTTTGTTTTGGGCACATAGTGGGCAATTGTTTCTTTCATTTTATAGTAAAAGATCTCGGCGAGTGCTTTCCGAAAAGGTGCTACACGATGGGTATCTGATGAGCGAAACTGGGCGATAAACCAATGGAAAGAAAGCGAAATGACGTCACCCCCGCATCCACCTGGGGGAACTCTCAGCATCATCCACTTATGAAGTCATTTTCTTTTCTTTCTATTTGTTTGTTGCACAAACTACACGGAGTTTTGAGCAGAAAATTGGCAGCGGGGTGTTTCAAGGGTGCTAAATCCGATTCTCATATCGAAAGTTAAAAAAAAATCCTACACACGGAAATTGCCCATTATTATTATCTCATACCCATTATTATTATCTCATTTTTATTCTTTTTGGGAACGTACTGAATTGTTACTAATGTCACCAATAGTTTGTTGCATCAAAATGTTGGCCGAAGAACAGAACAGCAAGATGTACTCGTAACACAATATAATACACATATATAATTATGTGGAGTACTTGATACCATTTGTCCATTAAAAAAAGATAAAACAAAAGAAACCCTGAACTAATCCCCCCCTTCATCAACACGTCGTCCGGAGTTATTTTTCTTTACAATGTCCCCAGGCTATGCCATTCATTCGAATACCGGCTACAACAATTAATTCGGTTTTTCCCTCCCTAAGGATCACCGAACAACAGAATAATTCTCATTACCTACTGGAACACCCCATTAATGTTTCCAGTTCTCCGCGCTTTGGTTGCCAGTTCGTTCATTATAGTTACTGACTGGATTTGAACTTGTTGGACCTCTTTCATGAACGTGCGCTGTACTCACCATTCAGCAATAAGTAAACACTAGTGTCAACAGGTATACAAACAATTATATCGAGGAATCTAAAGGAATAAATTGTACAACTATCGTTCTTTCGGTCTGGATAATGAAGAAAACGAAGTGATGTAAATGATCCTAAATTATTACCATAATACTGAGCAATAATCATCTTGATCAGATCACATTTGAAATACAATAATATGAAATCAAATGACTCATTACTTGAATTAGGGCGGTATTTGGAACGGTGTTTGTCCGTTTATTTCTTCAGTCCGCTAAAAACGACTTCGTCAATGAACCGGTGCAGCAAAAGCACCACAAAATTCAAAAACAGGAAAAGTACGAGTATAATGTACCTACCAGTAAATTCAGAAATAACGTGACAATGTTCGAGGCGACCACAGGCGCCGTTGGTGCCAGTAATGACTCCAGTGAGAAAAAAAGGTATTCGCTATTTATTGTCTTTTGCGGATTTTGGACCTGAAAATAATAATTTGAATGGAAGTGGAATGAAAAAAAAAAAAGGTTAGGTAAAGCCAGCTGTAACAGTGTTGTTCTCGATACATTTTTTCTTCCTTTTATCTTCCGATAATCTCGCTGGTCTAGGAGGGGGACTCTTGAGGGCCCACCCCCACTGTTACACTCTGTCACATTGTAGCAGAGCATGGTTCGGTAGTATGCGCTGAGCACTTCACCATACCACCACTGGAGCCAGGACCAGAAGGATAAGCCCAAAGGTTTCCCAGAAGGATTCCTTTACTAACAACCTGTCCCTTTGATAATACATACATCTATTGGCTTCCCCACCCCCTTTCCCCCCTTTATAGTGTCAGTATAAATAAAATATACTGAGCTCATTAGAAGGCAATTGATGCCATGTCCCAATTGACAAGTCCCAATAGATAGTTGTTCCATCCCAACGATGGAGGTTGATCACCTAGAGGTTGCCCAGATGAGCACAATTCACTGGACAACAACCTCTGACAACATTATCCGCCAATACTCGTATGTAGGAGCTTTGTTCTCCACCAGTAAAATATTATTGAGGTGGGCTCCATTACGATGTAGGTTATTCACCTTGAAGTTGTTCAGATGTCTTTTTCTGAACCAGAACTTCATACTACTTTTCATTCCCCCTTTTCCTCTATACTTCTGCTACCCAGAAGTATGTCATGTGGGGAGGAATGTAACAGTGTGGGCTGTTCTCGATACATTTTTCCTTCCGGTGGAGACGGAATCGCTTGGGGAAGCCTAATCGATATCCCTTCTTAACCGGTGATAATCTCGCTGGTCTAGGAGGGGGACTCTCGAGGGTCCACCCCCCACTGTTACACTCTGTCACACAGCTGAAAGTCATGATTTGAGAGTCGTTGAAAAGAATGGAATATTATCAAAGAGGGGTTGTAGCATCACTACTACAGTGAAACCTCACTAGTAGTGGACAGTTTGAGGGCCGACAAATTCGTCCACTATTGAGAGGTGTCCACTATTGACAGGGATCGAGGAAAACATCTATATAATATTATGTACTGTGAATTGAAAACTATTTCATGTAAATTACAAAACTATTTATGTAGGTATAGGAAACTGACATAGATACTGACAAGGTAAAAATTGTAGATAAGTTAGTGCACAATTCAACCAAAAAAATCGGCAATTTTGGTTTGCTCGGCTTTTTTTCAATTTTTGGTTTTCAATGTTCTGGATCCCAGACAGAGAACAACATCTGACGGCAAGCAAAATCGCTTTGTTACATCAGCACATCGCAGTGCTTCAGTACAGCTGATGCCCACTGGAGGCGATTCGTTTACGTCATGGTTCAACAAAGACCTCCGTCTGTCCACTATTGGGAGGGACAAAATGCATCTATTTATACCGGGTTCTGCCGGGACCACAGCATCTGTCCACTGTTGGGAGTAGTCCTCTATTGAGATGTAGGTTTCACTGTAGCTCTTGTTGTTATTGTTTCGTTGATGTATCCTGAATCAGGAAGAATAGTTGAATGTACGGCCTAAATGCCGTTTCGCATGATTCTCTGTCATTATCATTTGCCCACTTGAGGAAAACACCGGCCAGTGAATCATTTCCATATCCCTCGCTGTACAAAGCAGCCATTAGAATATCCGAATTGTAGTTGTAAAGGGGTGGGGAGAGGGGGTCCAGGCTCATTAATACTACCCCACGTTGACCTATAGGGCTCGGACTAGGAAGGAACAGGGAGTTCGAGGAAACCGCTACCGTCTGGTCAGCGAGTGGGAGCCACGGGCGATTTATGCGCCTCATAAACTGATAGGGTTCCCTTTATGTGTAAATTTTGTCCAAAGGTTTAAAAGAGGAATTGACCACAACGCGAGTGGCCCACAACAACCAATACAAGTCCAAGGACCGATTATAGAGAAACAGCGTTACGTAATTATTTGTAGACGCATTCTAGCGCATTTCCGCTCGTCTGCGTATCTACTGTGTACCTACGTTTTGCGCTACATACCCCTCCTCCCCTCGCCACACTACGCACAGCGTTTGGAGCGAGCCCGGCGTTTCGGTGATACCAGCGACGCGAGTGTTTCCCGGATTAAAAGGTAACAATTTGTGTGGAGTGTCCTACGCAAGCACGCGCCACATGCTGCTAATATAATTTTGTTTAAATATATTTATTTAGTTTTTTGCTTCCTACCGAAGGTAAAGAAGCCTTGGATTCGTTACTGAGGTTAAAAAAAAGTATGTCCTCCAAAATGAAAATTTCCACTACCATTTTGCGTTTCAGAAAACAAGGATCATTTTTGGTTCCGTGTCTGTCTGCATGTGATAAATTCCTTGTAACGCCTATAACTACCCGAAACAATGGTTGAAATGGGCTGAAATTTGGAGGGTAGGTGCGTGTTGGGTCACACACCAAAACAATTGAAAAAGTACTGTAACTTTCGTCTGCGCATGCGCAAATGTGAAATAATTGAAACGCTACGGGCGTAACTTCCTTAAATTAATATAGTTGAAATGAGTTCAAACATGGAGGGTCGATCAGGAATAATAGTTCGATTGTTCCAGATGAACTTCATTGGAATCGTACTGTAACTTTCGTCTGCGCATGCGCGAACTCGAAATGCTAACATGCTAATCTCTGACATTTTGAGGGTACACGCGAGTTGGATCGCACATGGTCCCGTATCAAAATCATGCATGGATACTCCACTTGTCCACTGAATGAACCTACCAAACTATTCTATACGTTCATATGATTCAAGTGAGGAAGCTGCTACTCGAATTGGCAGACGATTTTTAAATATATTTATTTAGAACAAAGTATGAGATAAACATACAATATTTGACAATACGGATTTATATTATATTCTTACTGTAAATCATCAGTAGGAGTACAATTATTATACTTATTTATGCATCTGCCCTAACACACCTAATTCTTCTTTCTTACCCCCCTACAATGAGCAAACGTGGGACTGTCTTTCTGCGATCAATTCCTTGTTCTGGGCAAAACTCTATGATATAATGTTCGTAATAAGTTGAAATCGGAGGGTAGGTTTTGCCATAGATGGTCCTACATCATATTCTTCCAAAAAAGTACTCCAACTTTCGTCTGCGCATGCGCAAACGTGAAATCCTTGAAAAGCTCATAACTACCATATAGAAATCGTCGATAAGAGCTGAAAGTTCAAACGTAGATGCAGAATGGTAACCTGATGGTTCCACATCAATTTCATAAAATTCGGACAGTAGCAATCGGATGCATGCACTGTTTGGAAACTAAAGCTGGGTTCACATGGTCGCGTAAACGCTCAAAAGCGTAAAGCGTAAAGCCTCCTGATTGGCTACCGCCTAGTTGATGGGGGGGGGGGGGGGGGGGGAAGCGTCAACGCCGAGTTCACTTTTGGAGGTGACTGTAGCGTATTGGAAGTTTAGATATTTTGAGCGTTTACGCGCCGTAAAGCGTGCGCAGTAGACCCCTGGCGCAGGGCCCCATCCAAAATGGCGGATCCGTCAGAGCTGATCTCCCACATCTTCCGGTAAGACGAAAGACTCGAAAGACAAAACAACGCGGCAAAACAACAGCTGGACAGTTCTCCCGAGGCGCATTGCGCATTGGCCTCTTGCGCACGTTAGCGTTACGCCTCCATGTGAACCAACACTCGCGTTTACGCGACCATGTGAACCCAGCTTTACTCTATTTTTGACCATCCGTAATGTAGCTTCATCCAACACTAATTACCACCTCATTTCATCACATCATAATAACTTTATTCTTGTTTTGGTGAATAATTACGAAACATAGATATTTTCCTACCAACCATTTCCCGTTGGTTTGTTTACATGCTGTATCAGCTGATAGATACCTATTTACTTTGTGGATGCAAGTCACATCCATGGCTTGTTGCACTTAGCGCTGTCTGTGTGGGACATTTGCAACTATAATTAGGTTTCCTTCCCATTTTCTCTCCTTAATTATAGATTTGTCATTGATGTTGTTTTATAGAAAATTAAGTCATAATTTTCTTGGTACAAATTAGCTAGAATTCGAATTTCCTGCAGCAGTTCTCATTTAGCCACGTGTGTGCTCACACAGCAGATTTTCCCACAAAAAAGGCAGCCATTACCAGTTCTCTCTTTGCGGTGCTCAAACCAAGTTGTTACCGGCTCCCAAACCAAGTTGTTACCGGCTCCAGCTAAAATCAAACTACTCAAAGTTTAAGTGCCGATTTCTTACAAATATCGGTGCAAAACTGAACAATCGTGTTGTGCGGCGTATCGGGCTCAAGTTCCTACCGACCAACTCACGAATCTTCCCATCTCACCTATCAAGAAGTCCGGAGCTACAAGAGGCTGAGAAGTCTCCATCCCCCCGTGTTCTATAGCGGTTGCGTTGGTTGCTATGAGGCCGTTGAGGCCTGTAAGTCCTCAAACTTCAAGGATCCCGGAGCCTTCGGCGTCCGTAATTCTCCATCTGGACACGTTCTCTAAGTCCCCACTACTATGGATGGTACCGGAGCCTGCGCCGTCCGTAAGTCTCCATAGTAGGTATATGAACTATCATTTGAATTTTATTCATGGTCCTTCGAGAATAAACTTACCATAGTTCCTACCTATCAAACGAAGATTATTCATGGTCTTGGCGAGCCGGATTTTGAAGCTAGAATCTACATACCTAAAGCCTAAAGGTATAAGCTAGGTACAGATCTTCACACTTATTGTAAGAGGATGGTACTTAGTAACTTATCAATATCCCATTACCTAACGTTAGTCATTATTAATTTGTTATAATTTAGAATCCATGTTTGTCTCATTCATTAATTGAGCATTATAGTGATGGAAACCTAGCTTAGTTATCAATATATTTCTGAATATTGGTAATTCAAAGGGTGTTTGTTACATCTATAAAAAATTCAAACAGTAACCTTTTTTCTGTCTCGTAGTCATTGACAATATGCCAAACCAGGACGTTAGTGGTATTACTCTAAGGGGAATACAGAGATGACAAATTGAATCGAAGGGATCAAATCGATTGTGAAAAGGAACGATTTTGGGGTGGAAATCACATTCTGGGGACAGGGCCTAAAGTAGGCGTGTCCAGCAACATTTTTAATCGACTGAGGGTGCGCGGACGGGCCACTTTTCTCAGTTGCCATGGGAACACTAGGTCCCAGGACCTACCTGCCAGTTTCAGGAATCTAGGTTTCGATTTCGATTGCAGGACATCCGCTACTGTCGCTTTATTCCGATAACATGCTTGGTCTACCGGTTCAAGCTAAACCGGTTGGAAAATGGTTTTACACCACGTACTTGGTTTATGAATTTAAATACAGGTACAATCAAGTTTCCAAGGTTCAAAAACTGTGACAATTACAAAACATCCCAGCAATTGAAATGGTTTTCGCTCTTAAGATCATTAAGAGCATAATCTAAAAGTTTTCATCTACTTGAGTAGGAACATACAGCTAGGCGACAATAAATCGTCTGGCAATAGTTTTATTTCACCGAGGCAATTGTCGCTCTTCTACACTTGTTTTGGTGAAACACTTCTACGTTCATTATGTACATTACAAGCACTTGTACTTGCAGAATTATACACACGGAACTTGTTGTTTTACGAAACAGGCCCAGTCATCAAGCAAGCACGTAATTAATTATCGGTGAACCTGTCAGGGGCGTTGCGTCCATAAGGCCACTTCACTGCCCCGGCATCCAGAAACACAAAAAAACTCCAAAAAAATGCCAACCATTTGTTCAGTTGGCATTCGAATTTCCTTCCGTATACTGTACCTAGCATTTTTCACGAAGTTCAACAGCGACTCGACAGAGTTCTCTCTCTCTGTCCCAACCTATGTCTGGCATGGCTGCGGCCAAGACAAGTAACTGGGAAGAAGAAGAAGACAGAGTTCTCTGGCTATGGATATTCGAGCATTTTATCAGAATATAGCTATGTGCAGTAATCGATGTCTTTGCAATCGAAATCGAAACCTACACTTTTGAAACTGGCAGGTCCCAGGACCGGGTGTCACCATGGCAACGGAGAAAAGTGGCCCGTCCGCACAAGCTCAGTCGAGTAAAAATTTGGTTAGCCACGCCCATTTTGGGCCCGAGGCCAACATTTCCATCCAAAAATCGTTTGTGTTCACAATCGATTGGATTGTTACAATTCATGTTGTTATCTCGATACGAGATGCTTGTCCTTCTATCTTTCCTCCCCTAAAAATTCTTATAATGGAATAAAGGGAGCCCTTTATTCCATGTTCTTATCACTTTCGCCGTTCTGTTCTTATGTTGAGTTTTCAATTTTCTGCTTACGTTTCGAATTTTGTATGTTCCCATTCGAGTCCCCAGGACAGATTTGGATTTGCGATAATTAAGTGAGTTGTGTCCTGTCTGTGGTCTTGTGGATTGATCGACGTCAACATACACAGATAAGTACCTAGCTTCTAGTCTGGTTCTCCATCCAAGTAGGTACTGGCCGGCGGGTCATTACTTCGTTGTTGTTTTTTGTGGTTGTTTAGTTTATTTGCTTCTGTATTTTTGTACCACATGAATTCGGTGGCTAACTTACAGTCGAAATTGTCGACGTTTTCCTACGAGGATAGAGTGATGATTAAAAGTTTAGGAAGTTGCTGAGTATTAGTCAGTATGAAGCTATAGAACTTTTAGCTTCTGGTAATCCCGGGTACTGGTCAGAACTATTGTTAACACAGAGCTTACATTCTGACTTGCTAAGAGCTGCGGTTGATTAAAATCCACCCATTTCTCATAAGAAGACCCACTGTTGGAAAACATTTACAGGTATTTTGTAGAAAAAGCTGTTAATTTGTGTTCCGGTTTGGTGGCCCACCATTTTCAGAGCCCTCGCACCGCTACTGGTACCTGTACACTCATCATTGTCAGTGATAGATTCGCGAATATTTCTAGATGCGAAATTGGTTAATCTACGTACGTTTTTGAGAGAAAATGGAGAATGGTCAATTGGAGGAGAGAAAGGCAGAAAAATTGTTTAACCTATTCTCTCTACCCGCTGTACGGTGTATAGAAGACTGTGTTGAAGAGTGGAGGGTTGGGGGGGGGGGGGGGGAGCAGAGACTAAGGCCACGGAAGCGTGAAAAGGTCTGAGGGCTTTATTGCCGAGCACATGAGTCTTATTGTATGAGAAGTTTTTGGGCACTCTCCGGGAAGCAGCTCAGCAGCCGGGAAGGAAGCTCTCAGTTCCAACTTCGCCGAATAAATTCCTCCGCACGACCCGACCACGGGGCAAACGAGGGTCGTATGTTTTAATACAGGTTGGGAAAGTTATGAAATAAGAATTTGCTGGAGGGAAGAGTGAGAATAATGGAACGTATAATACCGACCTCATCATTTTGTCACGTGATCATTATCGCTCTCTGGCATTCATAATAGTAGAGAATATTACTGAAAACAATACCAACATAGTACTACTAGGTACTACTACTACTACTACTACCACCAATAAGACTATATAAGAAGTGGGTTGGTACCTACTCATCGTACTCGTAGTTCTTTGTGTAGCAATCCGTTTGCGACATAGTATCAGTAGGATGGAGACATTATGGCCATTGTTTCTTTGGACATGTGATTTATTTCATACCTTCACGAAACTAGCTCTGCTTCGAGGGTTGAAAGATGAGAAGACAGACTCCCTGAAAAATGGTTTATCCGGTCTTTTTATCTCAATTGCCGACCGGAGGAAGCAGATGCCCGGTGCCCGTTCCCCCTTCTTTCTGATGATTGGAAAAAGACGGCCGTAGCTTCAAAAAGCTTTTACGATTGGGAAACTTTCTTCGGTCGTCAATAATGATGACTGGACCCCCTTCTCTGACTGACTGCCCCTATCCGGGGATATTTCGAGGCTTACTGGGCCTTTCGCCCATAACCGTCTGAACTGGTGACAAAATACGCGCAGAGGGGATGGTCGAGAGGAATTAGGAAGGTTCCTTTTACGGGTTGGAGCGTCGAAAACAAGCCGGGAGTGTCGCGGTTTGAGGTTATCGCGCCCGCTGCCATCGGCGCCGTTTCACCGTCTGGTGGAAACTGACTTTCCCCGAGGGAGGGGGCACCGTAGTTGACTAATCAACCGTTTGATGAGATTAGTATTGATCCCGAAGTAATTGCGGTTCTCAAGTAATTGTAAAATGCGACGAGCACCACAATTAAATGGACAAAATTGATATTTAGTGAATTTTTGGAGAAAATACAATAGCGTATTGCTCTGTACCTACGGGACGTTCAAAAATTTTAGTTGTGCATTTTTGGAAATTTTCTCGATTCTTTTTCGTTTCAAAGCGTTCGGAATCCACCTCGAATATAATGTACGGCGTAACAACATCTTAAATTTGTTCTTGCATTAACGTTCCTTGTAATTTGATTAAATGTCAATTCGACCCTCTAATATGAACACTTTGCAATTCGATAAAGCCCCTATATCACGGCGTATTAGTGAAATTTTTGTATTTAAGCGACGCAGGATTCATTCCGCTACAGCCTTTCTTTTGATCACTTAACGTATTGAATAGGTAATTGTAATGAGCGGAAAAATGAAAATCCTACTGGCTCCCAGATCGAGGACCAGAGCTCGAATCAATTATAGCATTGTCGCGGTAATGTCCAACAGCTATAATAATACCGTAGGGACAAATTCAATTCACCGACTATCGCTTTGTTCCCACAGGGGATATTAGTTTACAAGTTGCAGAAACCAGCGGCAAAGCAATGACGAGGAGGCGAAAGTTAAATTAATTGGATTGATCAGAGCGTCGGTCGCGAGTTTCTCAACAGTTTGAAGATAGTTATCCTAGCGGGCTAAGAGTGGGACAAGTGGGGCGAGGTTCCCTATTGATAGCGACGCGAACAGGCGAGTTTCCCTTCCTTTCAGGGCCGCTAACGACCGGCCATACTGAAGCGAAGCGGGACCTCATTGTCAAAGGACCTACCGGCGGATACGGGCCCCCCGAAGGAGGACTTGTCATCAATACATTTCCACAACACTTGTTGTCTAGTACGAATTAATCAGGAACCAACTGCAAAAGACTGAGCACATTTGATTGGCGAGTCCACTTGGTTTTAGAAAATCTTTTGAGGAAATAAGTAACGCAATGGGACTATTTTATTAGTAGCGACAAGCACTTCCGAACAAAAATCCATCCCAAGCGTATAATTACTATATAATAATACATAGGTAATACAGGTAGGTATGTATAGTGTCTGACACTCCGGAAAATATTTTTCTTACCTTGGGTGCAAGATGAAAAAGTCGAAGTCCCATCGAGTCGAGTTCCATCAAATTGTTGGTAATGGCAAACGAAAGGACGAGTTCGGAGATGAACGCATTTGGAGAAAAAATGTGGGTCTATTTTACGTTTTTGAGGACACATCTGCTGTTGTTGGGCACCTGGGATCATGCGGCCTCATTCTCCAGTGGATGACCAGCTACCTCGATAGACGAAGACTTATGGTCCAGCTACTCCTTGTAACGCCCATAACTACCCGAAATAATGGTCGAAATGGGCTGGAATTTGGAGGGTAGGTGAGGTATGGGTCATAGGAGATCCCATACAGAAATTATTGAAAAATCGCTGTAACTTTTGTCTGCGCATGCGCAAACGTGAAATACTTGAAACGCCCACAACAACCCTAAATATCGTTGAAATGAGTTCAAACTTGGAGGGTGGATCAGGAATAATACTTTGATAGTTCCAAACGAATTTAATTGGAATCGTAGTGTAACTTTCGTCTGCGCATGCGCGAACATGAAATGTTTCCTTGTAACGCTTCCAACTACGCGAAAAATAGTCGTAGAGAGCTGAAATTTTGAGGGTACACGTGGGTTTGACCGCAGATGGTCCCATTTCAGAATCATGGAAATTGTCTCGTCTGCGCATGCGCAAACGTGAAATACTTGAAACGCCCGTAACCACCTATCGTTGGAGCGAGTTCAGATTTGGAGGGTCGAAGGAATAAAACTTTGATAATTGCATGAATTACACTCGCCTGCGCTTGCTCGAACATGAAATGTTGACCGTTTCCTTGTAACGCTTCTAACTACGCGAAAAATAGTAGTAGAGAGCTGAAATTTTGAGGGTACACGCGGGTTGGATCGGAGATGGTCCCGTATCAAAATGAACCTACCCAACTACTCTATACGTTCATTTGATTCAAATGAGGAAGCTATACTGCCTACCCGAATCGGCAGACTTTTTTCGATGGATTCGTGTTCAGCGTAGTCAAAAATGGGGACATCCGCTTTTTCTCCTTCAAAACAATGAAAATTGACTATAAAGTGTAAAAACGAAAAAATGAGGCCTCGGCCAGTTCTGAGGGGCCGAGCCTACAAACCATATATCTTAAACAACAGAAAAAGGGATCAAAGTATGGTTTTGAGGGTCAAAAACGCTAAAAATGGCTAAAATTCCCTACAATTGATGGAAATTTCCGAAAGTGTAATGGAAGGTGACGAGAAAGAAAACTCTATTACAACCGACAAAAATGGTGGGTCAAATTCTAGTTCTTGTCCATCAAAAATCCCTCAAAATCGCCACGTCATTATCACAAAAATCATCGCATATATTATACGCATAAATCCGTTGCATAAAAAAAGTCATAGCTACATACTTCGGGTTGCCACTTCCTATTCGAATCGATCGACTGATTGAGCAATTCTCATCGATCATAAGGGAGGAAAGTGGTTCACAGCATGGCTCCGCAATTAGTAGACTATAGGACAAGTTCCAAGTTTCGGTCGGCAGCTGTGAATTAATTAATAGTTTGGGAGGGGCAGCGGAGCTTGACGATAGGACCAGAGCGAAAAGCAGGGCAGGACGTACAGTGATTTAAGCGCTGCGGAGGCTTACAACATGTGGCTACCTCAACGCGTTCCGGTGGAATACGTTAGAGAGCTCTGGGTAAATCGCTAATGTGATTGGGACTAGTCTGTCGGCTTAACCTTCAAACTCTACTATGTCACAACTTTTCCCAGATTACACTAGTTCCCCAAAAGGAAGACAACATTTCCCAACGTCAGCGAGGCTCTTACTTAGAATCGAGCGACATTTGAGGGTGACTCCCTACTTACCTACCTATACAATATAATGTAGGATGTATGTATTTACGTCTGTACCGCGCTGCAAGCCGCAATTTCGGGTATTTTGACTTAAAATTTTGAAAATATACTCCTTAATCCTCCAGAATTTGCTGACTAATTTTTGGTGCCACCATGGTGCCAGGAACGGCGCCACGCTGGCACCAGTGGTGCCATATTTCAGACAAATGTGTGTTTGGTGTAGTTTTTCATGTTTTCCAGCACGCTGAATCGAATGGAATAACTTCAGGTACCAATCATCCTTACAGCGATTGGTAAATGTCCAGCAATAAAACGCTACAAAAAATAGCTATTTTTGAGCGTGGTATATCGGAAGAATTTGAGCCTATTTTCAAAATTGCGTGAGGCACTTTTCAGCGGACCCATTACCGGTAAACCTAGTTTATACCGATGGCTAAGGGACCCAGAGAATCAGGTTGTTATATCCGATAGCTGTGAAATAAGGCATGTGATGAAGTGTTCGCGAATTTCTAAAGAAAATTAAGCCAATGCAATGGGTTCAAAATTTTGATAGGTATAGGAACATGAATTTATGAAGAGATTTTTGTTTGTAAGCATTCTGAATTCATCCCTAGATCATAACAAAGCAATTCGGAGATGAGCATGAGCAATTTTCAAAAACAAAAAGGAAGTCAAAAGGTAAAAAAAAGTGACTTGATAGATAAAGAGTATTTCAACAGTTAAAATCTTTTTTTATCGAAAATCCGGTCCAATTCAAGTTGTTATGGGTAAAAATCGACGAAATGCCTAACCTATCCAATGATATAAAATCATCAAAGGTGGTATAGAATGGTAGCTTGAGATATAGTAAAACTATTTTCATGTTTAAATAGCTGAAAATATTTTTATATAGGTACCGTAGGTACTATAATTATATAGGTAATTTTCAAAGTAAGTGGGTCATGTTTGAATTTTCGGAGGTCAAAATAGCTAAAACTCAGTTTAAATAAATTGCTAAACATCACGTAAACTGATACATAATGACTATACATGATGACTCGAGACATAAATCGTTTGAATAGTTGAAAATATTTTTTCCAAGAATAAAGCGAGAGTAAAGAAAATAGCTAAAACCCACCAACTTCGAAATTCATTCATTCAAATCACAAGTTTACTTCATACCAGGAACTTTTTCAACGTCATACCCAATTGTGTTGAGATGTGCTAGAGTTACAACCTTGTTATTCACCTCTGAAGAATTCCCATTATATCCCTGCTTAAACGTAATATTTGAACCTTGCACGTTTAATTAAAAATTTCGTTGGAACAAGTGTCAACTCCCACCTTTGATGGGCTTCGCTCAAGTTCATTCTCCTTGGAGTCGGGTTTAGTCGTAATTTCAATCATACCTTATTTCAAAGTCAGAGGAATGGGTGATACTTGTCGTACAACTCATTATACGAATTAGGAATATATAGCAGTTATAGTTTAGCAATACTTTCATGATTTTTTCTCGAATAGTTGTTTAGAAAGCATTTAGGCACCTACTTGCTGTATAGATTTCAGATTGGAGACCGGAATGGACTGGATAAGATAGGCAACTGAATCCCCCCCCCCCCCCCCAATATCAGAATCGCGATTAGTTTAACGATTACTAGAGAACAAAAGTCTGACGCTCAGTGAAGCAGTAAATCAAGCTAGGGCTTTGGAATCTGCTTATTATAATTCCCTCAAATTCTCTCAAACTAATGAATTATCAGTAGCAGCACCGGCGATTCGCGAGACCGATCCCAAAAAAGAGCTCGATGATGAAAATCCAACTACTGCAGCGGCTAAATCCTCATGCTACTTTTGCGGTCAGAAACGACACCCTCGCAGCCGATGTCCTGCAAACGGAATGACATGCAGTAAATGCAGTAAGATTGGACATTACAGCACGGTTTGTAAGTCAAAACCCGGTTCTAAGAAAACCGCGAGTACTGAAATATCTGAAGGCTTAGGAGCTACATTTACAACAGCTGCTTCAGTAGGTGCTACCTTCAGCAAAGCTATAGTACCTGTACGGATAAATAATTTCAATTGCAAGGCTCTAGTCGACACAGGAAGCACGACTAGTTTCATTGATCACACTTTAGTCAGCAAATTTCAAGTTCGTACTTTACCTTCAAACCAACGTATCACAATGGCGAGTTCCGCCCTGTCCTCAACAGTAGAAGGATGTTGTAAGGTCAAATTGAGAATTCAAGAACACATTCACGAAAATGTTACGCTTCTCATCATGAAAAACCTTTGTGCTGATGTCATAATCGGACATGACTTATTAGCAAGACACTGTTCACTTGAAATGAAATTGGGAGGACTTGAGGCTCTACTTTCTATATTATGTAATCTAGCAGCAGCTAATGTGCCACCTATTTCACTTTTCACGAACATTACTCCTGACTGCAAACCGATTGCTATTAAATCACGTTTTAATTCCAAAGAAGACACCGAATTCATTAAATCCGAAATTTCGAAATTGATAGCAGATGGGGTGATAGAGGAGAGCATATCGCCCTGGAGAGCTCAAGTGTTGGTAGTCAAGAGCGAAGTAAGGAAGAAAAGAATGTGCATAGATTATTCCCAGACTATTAATAGGTACACTCAGCTTGACGCTTATCCCATACCCAAAATAGAGAAGATTATCGAACAAGTATTGAAGAACACCATATTCAGCACTATAGATCTAAAATCTGCATATCATCAAGTTCCAATTTTGGAGAGCGAAAAATTGTTTACTGCTTTTGAAGCCGACGGTACTCTGTATCAATTCAAACGTATCCCATTCGGTGTCACAAATGGAGTACCGGCCTTTCAGAAATTCATCAATACGATAATCAAACAGGAAAACCTAAAGGAGACCTATGCCTATCTAGATGATGTGACAGTTTGCGGCAAGACTCAGGAAGAACACGATGATAATCTCAAGGCTTTCCTAAAAGCAGTCAGAAAATATAATTTAACCATTAACGAACAAAAGTCAAAATATTCACAAACGAACATCAATCTACTAGGATACAATATTGTAGATAATACTATCAAACAAGATGGGGACCGATTGCAACCACTCCGTGAGATGCCTGCTCCGAAAAATGCAAAGGAACTCAAACGGGTCTTAGGAATGTTCGCTCATTTTGCAAAGTGGATTCCCAAGTTTTCAGATAAAATTCGTCCACTTGTTCTAACAAAATCTTTTCCATTAGCACCAGATGTACAAGTTCTAGTAGAGACCCTTAAAGATGACATATCCAAGGCAGTTTTAACTTCAATAGATGATAAATTGCCATTCACTGTTGAAACCGATGCTTCAGAGTATGCGATTGCAGCTACGTTGTCCCAAGCAGGCCGGCCCATTGCCTTTTTCTCGAGAACCCTCTCCGCATCTGAACGTCACCAACCCGCTGTAGAGAAAGAAGCTGCAGCAATCGTAGAATCTCTTCGCAAGTGGCGACATTATCTCATCGGTCGTCCTTTTCGAATTGTCACAGACCAAAAATCAGTTTCGTTCATGTTCAATTAATAGTAGTAGACTCAGTAAAATCAAGAACGAAAAGATTGCGAGATGGCGTTTGGATCTAGCATGTTTCAAATATGAAATTGTTTACCGTTCAGGAAAAGACAATATTGTTGCTGATACCCTATCGCGAATCAGTGCGTCAACAACATCATCCGATCTGTTCAAGCTACACAAGACCATGTGCCACCCAGGGGTCACAAGAATGGTACATTTCATTCGATGTAAGGACTTGCCGTACTCCGTTGACGATGTTAAGCGAATGACTTCAAGCTGCAATGACTGTGCGGAACTCAAACCCAGATTCTATAGGAATGAAGGAGTCCTTGTCAAAGCGACGGCACCATTTGAGAGACTTAATTTGGATTTCAAGGGACCTCTTCCTTCCTCATCACGAAATCGCTATCTACTAACGATAGTAGACGAGTACTCTCGTTTTCCCTTTGTCTACCCTTGCGCCGATTTGACAGCATCCACAGTAATAGATCGCCTGACGAAGCTGTTTTCAATTTTCGGAATGCCTTCGTATATCCACTCTGATCGGGGAGCAGCCTTTATGTCTGTAGAGCTTAAAAATTTCTTGACAGCTCAAGGTATAGCTACCAGCAGAACTACGGCATACAACCCGAGAGGAAACGGCCAAGTCGAGAGATATAATGGTATAGTTTGGAAAACAATACAATTGGCACTCCGCTCGGCTGGCTTGAACATCAAGAACTGGGAGCAGGTCATGCTCAGGCCTCAGGCCCTCCATTCTGTCAGGTCACTCTTGTGTACGACAACTAATATGACTCCTCATGAGAGGATGTTCCACCATCCACGTAAATCTGCGAATGGACAATCGCTTCCTACCTGGCTAACAACACCAGGCAGTGTTCTGATGAAACGGCTACCTTCTCAAGGTAGTAAGTACGATCCCGCAGTCGAACTAGTGGAACTCCTCGAAGCGAACCCCGACTATTCTCATGTGCGCCTGGCTGATGGCAGAGAGACGACGGTGTCTAACCGCCACTTAGCGCCAGCAGGGGAAGCCAAAACCACCGAGATTCCACTCATCATTCCTGATGAAGAATATACCAGATCACCTGGAAACAACCGTGACGAGGCGACGCCTCCAACTTCCCCTAGACCTAGCTTCGACGACGAATCTTCGAAACCTCCACAAACTCCGCTCCCGCCTCCGTCACAGACCAGAGTAGAAACCCCGGAGCCAGAACTGCGGCGTTCCGAAAGAAGGAGGCAACCCCCCAAATATCTGGAAGATTACGTTTAAATTCAAGAGGGGGAAAATGTTATAATTCGCCATGTCATATGGTTATTGCCATGGTCGGGAAAACACGCCACTTCTACAATTATTCATTCCAATACTCCGTGCTTCCAGCCTCTGCGTTCACTCGTCACGGAAGCGATGGCGTCACGCGGAGGACCTCTTAGGTGGGGCCGATGGGGCGGCATGTCGCGTGTGAGGATGCACCTCCTTTACCCCGGCACTACATCCACCAACAGTACAGTGAAACAATACAGCGACAGGAGTTTGAACGTACCGCTACTCCAACAGATTGATGAAGGCCTGCAGATGAGGATTGCAAGAAATCGTTCTCCGATGGAAACTTTTTTTGCGTTCTGCAATTACGGGTGCTTACACTATTGTTCAATAAAGCATTTTGTAATGTGAAAAAAAAAAAATTAAATTTATTATAAATTATTTTCCAGTATTAGAGTTCATTTTGGCTTCAGTTTAGCACAGTTGAATCAGCGTTCGTTTCTGGTCGCGTATCAGATGACATTTAGACCAGATGTTAGAGAGAAGAACGAGCTGAACTTTCAGTTGTCTAAGAGCTGACAAGAAGAAGTAGATTATAATTATTTAGTTTAGTTGAAAGGCTGAGTGAGTATTGATTTCTTAAGAGTGAAGAATTAGACATAGTCGGTGAAATTCTCGACAAGTGGTGCCTGAAAAACCCAGCCGAACCAGAAGAAGATGAGTGACGTTAGTCAGAAGCTGCCCCAGCCGAAGATTTCTTTCATTTGGGACAAGAAATTTGAGCCGATCCAGACGGTGCCTCTTCAATTGGTATCGATCTTTAAAGTTATTAAGTTAAGCATCAATATGAGCATTTTGAGGCAAGTAAAGGAGGAGCATCTCAACCAGTGCGAGGTGATCGATGGATTTTTGGGGGCCGAGTTTGATCTTCATGAGGCCGATACATTATAGACAGACCTCAAAAGCCTCACGGAATATTTTGACACAGTAATGTCACAGGAGAAGCCTAGTGTATCCAGGACTGAAAATCCGTCCAGGGGAGCCAAAAGGGGAGAAGAGGACTCAGAATTCATGGAGGATGTTTTAAAGGCAAGGTTTCGGGCTCTTAGAGCCTTTGGAAGAATGGAAAATGAAATTAAACTCCATACCTGCCCATGTGATGTTGAAGTTCCTATACTACTGTGAGGCCCAAAATCACCGTCAGACTTCCGGAATTATCAATTAAACCTTTTGACAGCGATTCACTCGAAATTTGGCAAATGATTGAAATTAATATTCACATAAATGAATCTCTCTCAGACGTAGAAAAGTTTAATTACTTTGTTTCTCTTCTCTTGGAGAATGCCAAGCAAGGCATTGCTGACCTTCAAATTCTCATGAAACCTTCCAACCGCAATCGAAATTCTCCGAGAAAAATATGGCAATGTTGAGTCTAATTACCAGATACTATTCCGAGCTCAACAAATTGCCTTGAGCCTCACGACATACCAGTAGTTTGAGAGCCACATATGAAGAAATTGAAAAACATTTTAGATCCTTGAAAAATGTAGGCGAAAATATAGAACAAAAAATATTTATGACCATCATCACATCAAAATTCCCATCCAGCATCCTTTTCGAGCTTGAGAAACATAAACTAGACAAAATTATTCGACTGAAAATTTTTGGAGGTTCTTAAAGGGCTCGATCATGGCCCAAAATAACGTGTATAACTCCGAATTGAGCTTCCACTCAAGAACACCCCCATGTGGCACTGCAGAAAACCTTATGGGGTTAGACGATGGAAAATGTTTTGTGGAAGTGGAGGCTAGGCCACCAAAATGTTTCTTCTGCAAAGGGGGGCATTGGACGGATGAATTTTCGAAGTATAGCAGATTGGATGATATGAGAAGATTGGCTAAAGGATATTATTTTAATTGCCTTAGCAGAAACCATAAAGTTAACGAGTGTCAAGCGGATCGCCCTTGCTTCTACTGCTGGAGGAACAAGAGGCACTATCTGTCGCAGTGCCCGGACCGATTCGCTGAGGAGTCGACGATGGGAGGAGCTGAAAGCACAGGGGTATAGGCAGAAACTGGATTGGTAGCCATCACAGAGTCAGTTTCGATGCAAACGGCCTCAGTAAAGCTCCGCACAATAAGTAAGAATGAACCAGTTTTGGAAGTAAGAGCGCTCTCGGATTCATGCAGCCAGATGAGTTATATATTACTGACGAATTTAGTATGAAACTGAATTTACCCATAAAAGAGAAGCAAACTCTCTCAATCCACGTTTTTGGTATGTCTAAACTAGTTCAGGTACAGACTGCGTTGATTGAGTAAGAGCTGTTGTTGGAAGGGGGTCACCCTATGTATATTTTTGCTAATGTATTGCCAACAATCATGGGAAAGCACGTGCCTTGGGGCGCGGATTTTTCCAAAGTGAAGCTTCCTGAAGGGTTCTCATTAGAAGATGAAGACCCCTCTACGCAAATAGACCTACTGATAGGAAACCATTATTACTTCGATCTTCTGTTGGAGCGGAGAAAGCAGGTTAGACCTGGCCTTTATTTGGTTCAGTCGAAGCTGGGCTGGGTACTCAGTGGTCGGTACTCGAACCCTGAGCTAACTTCTGACTTCACGGCAAATTTTTTGTCATACTCTACACAGAAAGAATGTGTCACTGAGATGGATTTCGTTAGCTGGAATACACCAGATATATTACCGGAGCGACTTCCTGAAACCTTTGTGGAATTTAGAAACGACTGGGATCAATGATGGTCCGAATGAAACCGTCGACGACTTGGTGGCCCTAACATTCAACGACTCGATTAAGTTTATAGAGGGGAAGTATTTCGTGTCAAAGCCGTGGATGTTTCATCCACCTAGTCTCCCCACAGAGCACCGTTTGGCATTAGGGCGGTTGAAGAAGATGTCACAAAATCAAGATTTACTTAAGAGGTATGAGGACATTGCACAAGATAAGATTAAAAAGGGGATTACTGAAGAGGGGGACCACATGATAGTGGGCTTGAATTCAGAATAGGAGGTCTTGCACCTACAACAGGAAGGTCGAGAGATTTTTGGGCTACCAGAGAATTCTGCTGATCTGGCCACCGCAGGCAATAGGGTAGTTGACCTGGATACTCTTTGGTGTAAGGGTCCTGAATGGCTACAAACATAAGAAATACAATTGGTGGCCTCCTGTTGTAGAAATCGAGAACGATGGAGGTGAAGAGAAGCAGCAGCGCTCTAAGGCAGTTACCCTTCTCACACAGGCAAGAGGGTCAGTTGGAGTGCAGGTCCCACCACCATTTGATGTAGATGCTGCTGGGTAGTTTCCTTAAGAAACGGACTGGTAGTGTTGTCCTGATAGGTGGTCCCGCTCCCAGAGGATTCTGGCGAAAGGGTACTACCACGAAATTGATTGGAAGCCGGGATGGACAGATTCGCACTGCCAAGATTCGCCTCTCTAGTGGAAGAGTCTTCACTAGAAGCATCAAAGAGCTCTACCCTCTTTAAGTGCCATATGAGGACATTGTAGAGCAGGGGAGACCCCGTCATGACGTGCTACACCCAGGGAACAGCAGTAGAGTGCACCAAACACCACAAAGATCGGGCGGAATTGCCCAAAGATCAACTAATGTCGGTGGCCCGAGCGTCGCGGATCGCGATTAGTTTAAATTTATTATAAATTAATTTCCAGTTCATTTTGGCTTCAGTTTACCGCCGTTGAGTTAGCGTTCGTTTCCCGGTCGCGTATCGGATGACATCTAGAACAGATGATAGACAAAAGAACGCGTCGAACTTTTCGTGAATGATTTCAATTTTGCTTCCTTACTACCGACGGTAGGGAAGCCTTGGAAATTCATGTCTTCCAAAATGAAAATGTCCACTTCCATTTTGCGTTTCAGATATCGCGGAACATTTTTGGTTCCGTGTCAGTCTGTCTGTCTGTAATAATTCCTTGTAAAGCCCATAACTACCCGAAATAATGGTTGAAATGGGCTGGAATTTGGAGGGTACGTGTGGGTTGGGTCAGAGATCAAAATCATTGAAAAAGTACGGTTACTTTCGGCTGCACATGCGCAAACGTAAACTATTTGAAAGTTCATAACTTCCCGAAATATCGTTGAAATGAGTTCAAACTTAGAAGGTCGATCAGGAATAATACTTTAATCGTCATCAATTTATTCATAAATCTCACATAAGGACTTATTTTTCTTTCCGGAGCACATGGGGGGGGGGGGGGGGGGGGGGGGGGGTTTTGCGCTACGAAATCTTCGCCTTTCCTTCTTTTTGATCTCCTTACATCTGGATCAATGGCATGAGTGCGCCGTCCTCCAGCCCCAAGCAGCGTACCCTCCTTCTCGAGCCTCTTACTCTCAATGAAACCGATACTTTAATAGTTCCAAATTAATTTCATTGGAATCGTACTGTAACTTTCATCTGCGCATGCGCGAACATGAAACTTCCTTGTAACGCTTCTAACTATGCGAAAAACAGTCGTAAAGACCTGAATTTTGAGGGTACACGTGGGTTGGATTGCAAATGGTCCCATTTCAAAATCATGGAAATCGATCCGTCTGCGCATGCGCAAACGTGAAATACTTGTAACGCCCGTAACTACTTTAAATATTGTTGAAATGAGTACATATTATTTGGAGGGACGATCAAGAATAATTCTTTGATAGTTCCATAAGAATGTCATTCGCCTGGGCATGCGCGAACATGAAGTGTTGCCCGTTTCCTTGCAACGTTTCTAACTACGCGAAAAATAGTCGTCGAGAGCTGAAACTTTGAGGGTACACGTGGGTTGGACCGCAGATGGTCCCGTATCAGAATGAACCTACCCAACTATTCTATAGGTACGTTCATGTGATTCTTAGTGAGGAAGCTATACTGCCTACTCGAGCTGGCAGACGTTTTTCAATTGTATTGTACGAGCTGACAAGAAGAATATATAATTATTCAGTTTAGTTGAAAGATTGAGTATTGATTTCTTAGAGACAAGCAAGAGCAGAGCAAGAGTGCTCGAGAGGTGTTAAGGTCAAAGTCAGGGCCAACGCGAAATTAGGCAGATTTCAGCTACACTTATCTGAACTGCTAGACCCCAACCATCAACTCAAACATTGCTGCCCGCGTCTGTAGCCGGAAAAAAGTGTCGCTGGAGGATATTAGTATGGCTTGTTGGGAATGATGACTATGAAAAAGTATGTAGGTACCTACGTAAAACTGATGAAAAAGTGGAGGTATCTTTTAACTGAGTCACACTCCGTGTGCTACATTGTTCATACTGATATACTGAACCCTACACGTGAGCTTGGGTCGCCATCGCGATATCCTGGGTTTATGGATCTCAAAATAGTAGAAAACTTAGGTACTTATCATTGAAAAACGAATTTTCTAATTAAAAAAAGTGTATCCCAAACTCCATGTACCTACTACTTAGTTCGAATGAACACTCATCCATAATGATTATTCCCAACAAAACATACCGGCATCCTCCAGCGACACTTTTTTTTGGTAACAGATGGGGGCGGCGACATTTGAGTAGGTGTTTGGGATCTATAAATTCAGAAAAGTGCCGCTGAAACCTGTAGCCACTTTCACTCTAGTACAAATCGTAGTTTCGGTAACTTACCAAATATGGGGTTGCCTCGAGGCGTGGCGAGGCCTCCCATTGTAAGGACGTGTGAGTGGTCTGACGTCACTACAATCAGCGTTTCAGACTGATCAACCGACTCAAGTACCGTGAGTAAAGCCTCTTCAAGAACGAGAGTTTCGTCTAGTGCCCTGTAGGGATTGTTGTAGTGGTGAGCATGATCGATTCTCCCACCTGTAACACAACATGGCGGAAATCATTATTAAGTATAAATCGGCAAAACAAACGTACATATCAATCACCAACACTGAGCAATTTGAGCTAGCTTCACATAAGATAATATATGATGAATATCCCGTGAACTATACGGAACTGCCAAGGTTTCTAGAGACTGATTTTCAAGTTGGCATTTTCACTTAGCAAAATTGGTAGAAGAAGTAAAAGTATCTACCATGATTAGTAGATAGAACGTAAATAATTCCTGTAGGAAGGTCAGTTGGTAAAATCAGTTCAACAACTTCAGTGAACTTGGGAAAAATCATTAAACTAAAATCGTACTTTTATCTTCCTGCGCCAAGCACATTTACATTATTCAAGAAATAATGTTTCGTTTTACTTATTATATCGAATAACGAACCATCGAGATCGAGAATGAAAAAGAAAAAAATTAAAAAAAGTTAACTTCCCCCGTCCCCCTTCCCCTCAAAGATTGACGGTTTACGTTTCAAGGAATGCCGAATCCAGAAATGGAATTTAAAGAAATTTCTATCGCCTGCAGTGCTTTGCACTGTTGGTTTATTATTCGCAATAATGAACCTTTGGAATCCAGCATTTAAAAAAACTGTGCAAATTATTACACAGCGGTTTATTATTTACCTGTATAGATGCTCCTTCTGCGTAGATCACTGTTTTCTGCGGTCAGTACCCTCTACCTCCCTCCAGGAAAGCCCTAAATGGAGTAATGGAGCCGGCCCGGGAATTGAAGTTTCATACAAACTCGCGGGATTCAATAATTAAATCAATAGTTATTTGTAGTTATTCATGAAGCATAGGTAAACAATAAACCGTTGTGTAATAATTTACCAGTATAGATGCACCTTCTGCGTAGACAGTAGGTATAATAAACCGTTGTGTAATAATTTACCTGTATAGACGCACCTTCTGCGTAGACAGTATAATAAACCGTTGTGTAATAATTTACGGTTGTGTACTAATCTACCGTTGTGTAATATAATTTACCGTTGGTTAAGAATTTACCCATAATATATCAACGTTTGTTCAAGTTGCAAAGTACCTATCAACAAAATCCAAAACAGCCATCATTTATCAATCCTGTTTAAGAAGCCTGTCGGTGCAAACTTCGGGGCCTTGCTGTGAACGAACGGCTAGACGTGCAATGCTCCGGGCGGTCTCAAAAAACTCCCAAATTCGAAAACCATTTAAAAATATTAAAAAATTCGAGGTAACGGCATCCTGGAGATTTCAACTCCTATTTTTCACCCCTTAGAGATGACTGACATTAACGCTGAGCTTCGCGGACCATCTAGACCCCAAATGGGACCTACAAACCAAATTTTATCAATTTTGGTTCATGGTAATTGAGGAAAGTGTGAAGTACGGCGGACAGACAGTCTTATTGCATTTTCGGATTCTTCATACCTTGAAACGGAACTCATCAAATTTTGAGGGGTGGTTAAAATGTTTTTTCATGCTCGATTCCAAAGGATCATTATTGCAAATAATAAACCAAAATCGTACCCCCCCACCCCCAAATTTGATGGTTCACGATTCAAGGTACGTAGAATCCGAAATGCAATACAATAATTTCTGTCTGCCCGCCGTATGCCGTACACCGTACTTTGCACTTTTCTTAGTCACCATGAACCAAATTGACGAAATTTAGTTTGTAGGTACCGTTTGGGGTCTAGCTGGTGCTCGAAGCAGGCGTTACTGTCAGTCATCTCTAAGGGGTGAAAAATAGGGGTTTAAATGTTCAGGACGCTGCAGCTCGAAAACTTTTGATAGAAGGGTATGGTTTCGTGTTTAAACTGACCTTGAACAAAAGAATGTTTGAGTCCACCCGGAGCGCTGTACGACCAGCCGTTCGTCTTCACCGAAAAGCTTCGTCAACATGATCGTGAATCAAACGGTATAAATCCGGCCCAGATATCATCGCTAGGGAGCACCTGATTAAAATCAGGATGGATGTATGAAGTCGAGTTGGTTGTTCTGTGATATTTCATTTTGAAAATGATGGATATTTTGGATTTTGTTGATAGGTACCTACTTTTGCAACTTGAACAAACGTTGAAGTATTACTGGGTAAATTATTACACAATTATTACGCAGAGATAAATTATTACACAACGGTAAATTATTACAAAACGGTATTATTACACAACGATAAATTATTACACAACGATAAATTATTTCACAGCGTTTTATTATGCTATCTACGCAGAAGGGGCATCCATACTGGTAAATTATTAGACAACGGTTTATTATTTACCTGATGCTTTAGGAGTAACTACAAATGTAATTAGTAACTGAATTATTGAATCTCGCGCGTTTGTATGAAACTTTAATTCTCGGGCCGGCTCCAGTACTCCATTTAGGGCTTTGACTGCAGAAAACAGTGATCTAAGCAGAAGGGGCATCTGTACAGGTAAATAATAAACCGTTGCGTAATAATTTGCAGCGTTTTTTTAGTCACCGTGAACCAAAAGTAGTGACATTTGGGTTGTAGGTCGGGGTCTAGTTGGGCCGCGAAGCTCGACGTTATTGTCAGTCATCTCTAAGTGGTGAAAAACAGGGGTTGGAATTTTCAGAACGCTGTAGCTCGAAAACGTTCAACAGATTAGAAGGGTATGGTTTTTATGACGTTTTTAAATTGATTCCGACTTGTAATATTTCAACCAACCAACAAAATTACCGTACTTGGTACTTGTTCAGCACCTCTGGAGCCCCCGCTCCAGGAGATGACCAGTTAAGGTGAGGTTGAGAAGGTGGAAGGTAAATACGAGTACATAATATAGTACGCACGATGATGAGGCCAGTTAAGGTGAGGTTGAGAAGGTGGAAGGTAAATACGAGTACATAATATGGTACGTACGATAGCGCATGTTTAGAGATGGTTAGGGATGGTTAATGCTGTAAGCGCCCTTTAGCCCCAGGGGAGGGGGGTTATGTGTGCCTATTATCCGAAACATGCTGTATATAGAATAGACATAATCACAGACTGGACAAATCAATCTATCTGACAAAGCTAAAGGAGCATTATCTTAGTTGGCTATATGTAACTGCTACCCAAACATAGGCTATGTCTACTCTCAATGACTGCGACAATCACGAATAATTGACGTGGAGGTAATTTTGCAAGGATTAGGTTGATAACAATAGAAGCCGTGGACGTCACGTCATTGGAATAATAATAGTTGTTGCGAGTGAGGTTAATTGACAGTCCAGTGTAGTAATTATAGTACGTAGGATGCGACGCAGGGTAGTCGAAATGGAAATAAGGGAATGAAACATTCAGGACGGCATCCAACTGTAACATCACATCGTATATGCCAAAAATTTTAGAAGTTTACATAAACATCTTCATCCCACTATAGGGCTCTTTTCTTTCAAATGTGTCCTCGGGCACTCGGCAAAGCTCTAGCTACCTACACCTCTCCTGGCGAGATCGCAAGAATTCAAGGAGGTCGATGAATTCAAGCAGAAAGCAATGGCATTTCCATGATTCAAGAACGAGAACTCAACTAACTAACATCCAGCGAAATCAGGATTATGAATTATCATAATTATGGGTGTAAAATGGGTGTTAAAATAGGGTTTTTAGGTGTTTAGTAACATGAGCCTGTGAGATATCGTTTTCCATTTTTTTAAGGGCGAGGAGACCGAATATAGTCGATTTTGACAAACGAGCCGAGAGCTGAGGTTCTAACAAAGTTTCAGCCGTAAATTTATGGTGATTTCAGACAATTTCCCGGGTTTTTGACTAATAAAAAACGAATTTTGGGAGCTGAACCTTCGTTACAACCTCAGTTCTTCACTCTTTGGTCAAAATCAACTTCATATTCGGTCTTCTCGCCCTAAAAAACATCGTCGATACCTCACAAGCTCATGTTCACTGAAACCTAAAAAAACAAATCGAAAAACCATATTTTTATGCCCCCCCCCCCCCCCATAACACCCTCGGTGTATTACGATCGGGCTGCCGAGTTTCGGAGAAAAACTAGGACCCAAATGTGTTCCCAACTGGGGACCTAACTGTGTACGAAGAACGACGATTTTAGAGTAAAGTTAAGGCTGAAACTTCGTTAGAGCCTCAATTTTCCACTCTTTGGACAAAATCGACTTCATACTCGGTCTCCTCGTCCTAAAAAACATGGAAAACGCTACCTCACAACCTCAAGTTACTAAAACACCGAAGAACCCTATCTTTACACCAACTTTCAACCATAACTGTCTTGGGTATATTCCGATCGGGCTGCAAAGTTTCGGGACACAACTATGGCCCAAATTAATCCTGTGTGCGAAAGAACGGATATTTTAGACCGAAGATATTGATGATACGGCTGACGGACATCGCATTTTTGGAATCTACGCACCCGGAAACGTAAAAGAAAAAAATTTGAGGGGGTGTTATAAACATTTTTTGCTGAGCGAATACATAGGTGTATTATACGCAGAATAATAAACCAAAATGGACCACTGTACAATTATAAAAGCAGTATTACTCACAACCAAACTGAAGGGTCACAGTTAGGTGAAACAAGCGGGATTCTGGTCAGCTACACAATGCACGGACAACCAATGGTAATAATTAGAACAATAATGATTAGGTGCTAAGATTAGAAACGTAACTAATATTAGTAGGAATCCCCACACGAAAAAGCTCGGTCAACCCCCGTTTCCCATGTGTAACTATCACTCTCTCTCAACTGCGACTGGTCCAGTTTAAGAACTGCAATACGTAGGTAGTTCAAAATTTAAAATCAACCTCGAGCCTGAACAAAAGGAGATTCACAATTTTTCGAGACCACCCGGAGCATGATTCGACCTGCAGTTCACAATAAGGGATCAAGGTTTGAACTGCAGAAAAAAATCAACATGAGCGCGAATTATAATAGTATAACTCTACAGCCCAGTTAGCATGGTGATTGAGTAGTTTGATGGTGGTGAATGATACAGAGCTTATTCAAATTTATCGTGGGTTCAAGAAATCTAGCTCGCTTTGCTGCGGTACTTTTAGCATCCGAGAAAGAAGGTGATTTTGGATATTCCTCCGTGGGTAGGTATGTACTGCGCGGTAAATATCGACGTTATAAGTTGGTACTCGATGGGTAGTAGTACTAAGAAATATTTTACGTTCTACTGTAATGTATGAACGACCTGTTACCCCCAAAATTTAGTCCCCGACAGGTTTTTCGGGAAAATGTTTACCATAAAAATATTGGTCGAATCTTATGAAGAAACGACTAGAAACCAACTGGCACGTTCCCTAAGCAGTCAAGCTTATCAAATTGTTCTCTCAAATCGTGCTGGGCGCTTTAAGGGTTCCGAGCTTATGAAGTTATTTAGCGTAAGTCCGGTTACGGTAGGCTGAGTACATGGTTCTTCCAAATGGACATGGCACATTATGATTTGCGTTAGTATATTGAGTTCAAAAACATTCATGGTCCCCATGAAAATTGATTTACTTACCCTGTGGAAATTCGCGCGGCTCTTAGTTGTGCTTGGTACTTCTGGAGAAAACGTTGAATCAAGAAATCCCGATAGATCGTTTCAGTGCGATTCTTCCGACGCAGAGTGTGGGTATACCTACTCATGTGTAGTGCGAGCACTTTAATATTCTCGACGTTCCAGCTGAAAGGGTATTATCAGAGGAAGGAGCAGTTCGTGGCTTAGAATGCGAAGTAGGCTTCTTCGCTTTTCTCCCACTTCTCCCTTCCCTTCATTTTTTTCTATTTTCGACAACGAAAAGAAGTTTTTTTTGTAAACGGTGGTTTTGTCGGGAGTAGAAATGGCACGCCGGCTAATACATCATTTACTCGACTCGCATTCCTCTTTCCTCGTAGCTCTGTGAGGATTTCCCACTTAGGTCTCCCTTTTTCGATTTAAGTGCTTCCACCAATGCCAGATCCGCTTACCAAGTACAAAAGCTTCTTTCGGGTGTGGAATGCAACAGTAAACATTTCATTGAATACAAGAGGAAAAAATGTGACTTGATGGACTACTCCAGCCTTTTGGCTTTCAGGTGTTGGTTATTATTAATTCACAGTCAGCCAAACCAGTCTATTCTCTAGCCAGCGAACAAAGAGCGAGCGAAATTTTTTTAATCTTAAAATTACCATACCTTTCAGAGGAATCTATCGGCGCTAGCGGGTCGAGTAGCAGCGAAAATATTTTTTCGGAAACAAAATTTCTTCTAGCTCTATTCTGAAGGTTGACTTTTGACTAGGTAAATCAAAAATCCAGTTTTCTGGAATTGTTTAGAATGCTTCTTGGTCTTGATGTTTATCAGCCGTTGGAAATGAGAAATGACTGGTAGAAGAAGAAGTCGATCTTCTGCCAATTTTGGTTATTAGTCTTTCATGTAATGGATAATGGAAAAAGCTAATTTTTATCATGTTAAATTACCCTTCGGACTGGTTAAGGATAGTAGGTAAAGGAACTGAATTTACTGATGTGTGTGATGATGTACCTGTTGTAAACTAATAATTAGTAATTAGTAACTAATAATTATTCACTTTTAGACCCCTTTCACGATGACGCTGCACTCCAAAGTGTTAATTTATAGAAAAATGTAGATGAACTTGCGATTGTATTTGCTACGATTGGAGTGCGTGGAAGGAGGAGATACCGAATTGGATTCGTCAACGTCAGCCGAAAAGTTCCCGGATATTTGTCCGCTAGATTTCCATTCAAACAACCAACTGAAATTGATTCGTACCTAAACGAATTTGCTATCTTCCCACACTAATGTCAGTCATTGAATGATTGACTTGAGTGTGAATCATCTGCGCACGATATCGCCGGCATCCTAGGATAAAATTTCGTTAAAAATTTTAATGGATAAATGAATTCCGATTTTAATTATTTTATATCAAAACATCGTGGTGAACTACGTACTCAAGTCTATGAATAATTCGTACTGGATCGCCGACTATACAGTCCAATAAATAGAGTTGATCAATCAAATAATTCCGTCATCGGAGTCCGTTAGAACTGTGCAGCATGTTGCAATTCCTTCAACAATAATCATATTGCTTCAGGAGGTGATTTGTATATTGTTTAATATTTATGTATGAAAGAAGGGTATCGGTAAGACAGGTGTGTGTGGTAGGCATGGATTTGGGTAACGTCTGCAGCTGCTTGTTGAGTTTTCGATAATGTACGCTCTGGTCTGAATGTAGCCGGACAACAGGCTTCGCCATCTCATGCATCAAATTATGCATATATTCGATCCTTTCTGTTTAGGAGTATGTGTCTAGTATATTGGACGCTCAGGGCATGCATAGTTCCCTTAAGCAACACTCTTCAAAATGATTTGGAAGGTTTGTCCATCAATGCCAATAAGCAAGTTGGTCATTGCTTCCATTAACTTAGTCCCTACTAGAATACAACCGGTACTGCGCTGATTATTAACTAAACACGTCACGCAAGGAGAGGGGTCAAAAATTGGACATCGGCAGGTGCCTTCGTTCTTCGCAGCCGTCTTCCCCGAGCTCTCCGACAGTTAGGTTACAGTGTGGTTGGTTTATGTAAAGGAGTATAAAAGAGTGGACTAAATTCTTATGTATTGAGCCTACCGTAGCGTACCCTTAGAAGCATTTCTGGAACCGCTGCAGCTTCCATACGTATTAAGTGGAAACCCTTGCTCAGGTTGGTGCTGCAATATATAGATCGTTCGTACCAATATCCCTGTTATTCACTTCCAGATCGATAACTCATTTACACAATAAACAGAACTTACACGTGTACACGTACACGAGTGTACGAGAGCCGAGAGGTCAACCACGAAAGTGAAATATGGTGCAATTCTACCACAACGCGGTTCCAAAGATGCAAATGCATCACAAATAATGTTCTACGTAATTCCGAATTCCACCACAGCAACCCATGTGCTAATAAATGAAACATTTTTCTAATGCTTGTACTATCTCTATAAATGTTTAATTATCAATCAATTATTATTTTGTGACAAATTAGTAATGAAAATCCAGGCCTGTTCTTTCTCCTCACACTTTCCCCTAAATCAAGTGATTCAATCAATTTTCTTCCAGTTCTAGAGTTTTCAATCAATTACCTATACACGAACAGCAGTTAGTTACCTATTATATATGATAACTAGTTATTATAAATATATTCCCTCGGGAAAGTGTGTAGAAAAGTTGGAATTATACACCTCAACGATAAAACGCTAAAATCGCTCGTTATTATAGTAACTAGTTGGATTACCGGTGCCTTGCACGGTGAACGTGAACAGACATCGTCTTATAACGGCCAAACGGTTCGTCGCACAGAAATCGTTCTGGTGTCGTCAGAATCAGCGAGTAGCTCTCATCAAATCCTGTTTCGTCCGGAACCGCTTCCAAAAGCTTAAGCTTACGCCACGCCCTCAGTTACGGCGAAATGTAAACAATGTCGCCGTGAAGGACCACCGAGTTTACGACGAAGAAGTCGGATTTGAAAAAAATCATGTAGCCTACATGTTACCACATGCTACACACTTTCCCGAGGTATTTATAATAATCCCGAGATATTTATAATAACTAGTTATCATATATAATAGGTAACTGCTGTTCGTGTATAGGTAATTGATTGAAAACTCTAGAACTGGAAGATAATTGATTGAATCACTTGATTTAGGGGAAAGTGTGAGGAGAAAGAACAGGCCTGGATTTTCATTACTAATTTGTCACAAAATAATAATTGATTGATAATTAAACATTTATAGAGAGAGCACTCCGTAAAAAGCCGCATCAAGATCCGTTCAGTAGTAAGGCGATTCACTCAAGAAATACATAAACACATACAAACTTTGAGTTTTATATATAAGATAACTAGGTATTTATTATATTATATCATATATAATAACTGAATTATACACTTTAACAAGTCATAGATAGTCATTAACAATATAGTTCCGATTCTGTCAGCTCTCAAAGCAATGAGCCAATATCGATATTCTCTTCGGTATCATCAATAATTCGAAGTAGGGTTGTTTTGTTCCATCGTTTAATTCAGTGATGAATTTGTAAGCTCGGGGAGAAAATTCTCCACAGCAACCGGTTCGTTAGTTTGATACTCTTTTCCCCACGTCTAAAATCAAACTAGACACGGAGATAGGGTCAAGCGGCGCCTTTTCAATCCGACAGTCGATTATCCATTCACAGCCCGTCCCGTGAAAACCTAAATAAATTAGGAAATTCAGTCCGAATCGGTTGTAACCCCCAGCCACATCACATCTCTACGTTTTCCACTGGAAATTAAAGCACCGACCTCATCCCTGAGGGGAGGAATTGTGATCTTCTCGCCTGGCGCTTCGACCGCTCTAACCAAATAACCAACTCTAAGCTTGAATTTCATAAAGGGCGGAATTCATTTTCTCGGCCAGTGTTCTGGGGCGCCGACCAAACTCATTAGGTCGCCTATACGAACGGCTCAAGTTGAACAGAAGGTTCATCATGCACACAAACTCAGACATCAAAGAAGGCGGGTCGAAAGTTCAGTGGGGCGCGCAGTATGTACGTTCATTTAGTTGATTTCCAGCGGATTTCTACGTTTTCGGCGTCGAAAGTTCAGAGGTTCGTAGTCATTCGGTCAACTGTTTCCTACAAAAAACCAGGCAGAAGAAATTTCCAATAACCCTGGCCGATCTCTATTTATGCTGATTCGGCTGAGGAAACATCTACCTCTGAACCCGCTACATAGTCATTCACGTAACATCGTACTCATTTATATGTGTAGAATCCAAATTACAAGTAAAAATAACAAGTAATGTTACCAAATGTGCCAATAGTTAGTACCTTTACGACACCCACCCACTACCTAAACTGAAATGAATCCCGTACAGCTGCACCAATGCAGAAACTGTATACGATGTACCTCACTCTTAGAAAAATCGCGTCATGCAGCGTGACCATGTAAGCGAATTTTCAAAATTCGTTGCTCTTTGCTATTTTTATAGCTGTTTGACCCCCTTTTTGTAATTTTAGCGAATTTTCAAAGAAAATGAAGCTATTGCAATGGCTTCGAAATTTAACTAATATAAATTTTTGGAAATTTTCTTCATAGAAATCCGTTTCAGACCATTCTAAAACGATTCCTGAAATTTAACACTTTTTTATATGTATATATATATATATATATATATGTGTCACTCCAGACGATAACTCTCGATAGAATTGAGATAAACAGCTCAAATTTGCACAAAAAATCTATCTTGGCAATCGAAAGGCTAAGTTCGAAGATGGGCGAAATTGGCCTACTCTAAGGAGGGTTTTGGCGCATTTAAAGTGCGCAAAAATTACCCAAAAATCCCCAAAATGTTATTTTCCAACAAGTGACCCCTCATTTTAAAGGTTTTTGCACGCTGAACACGATGGTGGAATCGGATTTTAGATATCTTGATCCGTTCTCAAATTAGAGCATTTAAAGTGCGCAAAAATTACCCAAAAATCCCCAAAATTTTATTTTCTAACAAGTGACCCCTCATTTTAAAGGTTTTTGCACGCTGAACACGATGGTGAAATCGGATTTTAGATATCTAAATCCGTTCTTAAATTAGAGCATTTAAAGTGCGCAAAAATTACCCAAAACTAGGATAATCTTTAAACTCTTACCCCCCCCCCCCCCCCCACAACCCCCTTAGAGTGGTCAGATTGAAAATAAACAAACGGTAGAATCAGGATGGACAAAACGTACAAATTAAAATAAATACGAAGAGAATATACATAGAAAACCAAATTTTAGACCGAAGTTTTCCTTTATTCAAAACCATAGCCATTAATTCGAATATTTCTTTGAAAATTCGCTCATTAAGTCATGCTGCATGACTGGTTTTTTTTTCTTGTATGATTGAAATACCTATAGTCTTTTTCTGTCTCGATTCGTCTGTACTTTTGGCCTACAACAATTAATGCGTCGAACGAACCACTGACTGTGTTCGCAATTTCCTCATTTTCGAACTTATCCTCTCCTTGATAGAGTCGGGAGCAAAATTTCGAGTTTTGCAGCACGAATATATTAGCGAATTTGACTGTATTTGATTTCGGGTTCAACGTAGCTTGAAACGTGAACAAATAGATTTTGAGGGGTATTACTACTGGCGGTTTTCAAAGGAAAACAGTAAACCAACACTATCGATTGTATTCAGCTGAGTGAAAATTTTCCCCCAGGCATCGAACGAATGGCGAACGCATGGAAAATCCGAAAGAGATCCCAACAGTTCGTTGTGAATGGAAGGACGCCGTAATCGTCAGGACTTACTGTATGTACACTGTCCAAGGATTCCGGACGTTCACACTACTTAGCAGCGCTGTGTGTAGCGCGTTTGCAGCGCTGGGGGGTAGGCACGGTCAGTGATGGACTAAGTAATAAAAACAACGGTTTATTATTTTGTATAGAATACCCTTCTGTTACAGATCACAGCTCTATGTATAGATAACCCGTCTATATAATATAATATGTACTATTCTATGCATATTTATGTAGATCGCAGACCCTCCGTAGGTTAGTACCTAACCCCGTACTCGTTACTAGGTACCTACCTAAATCACGAGTTAAATGTTGCTAAAATAATTCTGCCGATGACAAACAGTACCTAACAAAAAGAAACACACATAATGAAGTTCTGAAAAGAAATTGTTGATGAGGAGTGAAAAAAGTTGCAAAAGTACCTACCAACAAACTCCAGCCCCTTCTACGTAGATGGTATAATGAACCGTTGTGTAATAATTTACCGTTGAGTAATGATTTACCGTAGTAATACCTAATTTACCCATCAATAATACTTCAACGTTTGTTCAAGTTTCACTACCTACCAACAAACTCCAAAAGAGCCATCATTTTTCAAATTAAATAATATCACAGAACAACCAACTCGACTTCATACTCCGCCAATATAATCAGGTGATCCCTACCAATGATTTTATCTCCGCCAAATTTCCTATTGTGGGCGCGTCTCTGGTTACGAGATTTGGTTTGAATTGTATACAATTTCATTCACACTGGAGTCGAAAATGCCTGTCGGTGCAAACTTCGGGGCCTTACTGTGAACGAACGGCTGGACGTACGATGCTCCGGATGGTCTTAAAAAACTCGCAAGTTCAAGAACTATTTAAAACCGTAAACATATTTACGTAAAAGAATTGTATAGGCGTTTTGAAAATTTCAACCCCTATTTTGAACCCCTCAGAGATGACTCACAGTAACGTCGAGCTTCGAGGACCAACTAGACGCCGAACGGAACCTATAACCCGAATTTCATCAATTTTTTTTCATGGTAACTAAGAAAAGTGGCCCGTACGGCGTACGGCGTACGGCGTACGGCGGACAGACAGAAATATTTTTATTGCAGTTTTGGATTCTACATACCTTGAAACGTAAACCATCAAATTTTGAGGGGGGGTAAGAATTTTTTTTTTTCATGCTCGATTCCAATGGTTTATTATTGAAAATAATAAACCAAAAGAAGAAAAAAAAATTACTGCTATGTCGTCTTCTCCCACGGAAAAAAAGCAGACGGCTAAACCTTTTCTTCAGAACATGGCTTTTTCCCGAGAGGACAGCGTTAACGCAGGGATAGGCCCCAGGCGGGGCAAGAATCGGGATAGTCGATAAGGCGAGAGCTAAGTTCCTCTTTTGTCTTCTTTTTGTCCTTATTCCTGCCTGTACTGCGGCTGGGGAGAGTGAATGGGACGAAGCGCTCGTGAGAGGACGAGAACCCAAAACAAGTTTACTCACTTTCAACAAGTAGGAAAAACCCTTTGGAGTTTTTCTGGAGGAGAGAGAGGGCTTTCTTGGTCATTTCCGCGAGCGACGGGTCGCCCTTAGGACCGCGGTCTCGGTCCGCCTCGAAGTCCATGTGAGAATAGGCGAAGAGACCTGGAACAAATAGAATAAGAATGATATGAATTAATAATCGTCAAAATCTGACACCCGAAAGTCAAGATATCCCTGGGCAATGGAACAAATTATTTAAGTATCTCAACGAATTGGCACGGATATAACAAAGGAATCAGTTCGAAACTGTAAAAGTCAAGAAAGTTCCTTTCATGCAGCGCGACCATATTTATGAGCGGATTTTTAAAGTATCTACCTACTTGAACAAACATTGACTATTTTCCATAGTTATAATGACAAAATTGAACAGTATTTTGCTCCAAAAACGCTGTTTGCTATCCAAAGAAGTTCATTGAGTCACAATATTACCTCCCCCAAGAATGTGGAATGGAATGGTATGAGGAGGGGGAGGTGGGTTTGATTTTCCTCCCACCTAGTTTAGGTATTTTTTGTTTGTTTTGGTACATTTACAAGTTTTAAAAAACTCACTTTTCAACTTTAATACACAGAACTTATTTGTGGCTATTAACTATTTTCAGTCTCAAGCCAATTCTCTTACATTCTCTCAGTTCTGCATCTTTTTGCGATATTAAAAAAAAAAAAATCGTCCGACTGTTTCAACAATCTCCATTCTATAAACAACTTTTGGTGATAATTTCAAAATAAACATTTTGTTAATTTTTAGTAAAAGTTGACAAAATAAACATTTTGTTAATTTTTAGTAAAATTTGAGTTTGACTTTGTTTTCGTAAATCGCGCTTTTCATTATAAACGCTCACTAGGCTAGCTTTCCTAAAATACATGTGGTTCATGTGGTGCTTTAGCCGCAGGCTCTATAAGGCTCAATCGGTAAGAGTCAGTAGCTAAATCAGAAGCTTCCAGGTCAAGTCTAGCTGTAGTCATTCCTCTTCGCAGGAATGAGATATCTTCAACATATATTTAAAAGAACACTGAAGGGCAGGATTCCCGTTAAAATAAAATTAATTTCAAAATCCCCCCTTTCCAGACCCCGACAAGACCCTGTTTTGCTGCATAACACTGGGAATATAACGTCAAGTTAAGAAAAATATTCTTGATATTTCAGAAAAAGGCAATCAGTAGGTGGCAGTATAGATTTCTCGAATGAATCAATTACCTTTGTAATCGAATCAAAAGGAGGCACTGACATTTTGACTCCGGCAGTGTCGATAATGGGACTCCTGCCGTTATAGGGGAGGACTGGCAATGCCGTTTCCCCACACCAGCGAAGGGGTAAAATAGGAGGAGGAGGGAGGAGTATATAACCTCAAAGCGACCGCCATTACATGTTCTTCTCCTCCAGAGACGTGACCAGTGACAGAACTGCAATAGTTGAACCCAGACCTGTATTTTGAAGCCTTCAGCAGCCATGTTGAACCCAAGTTGAGCCTCCAGTAAAAGTGCCCCCCAGTAATAGACAGTGTGAGTTGGACTTCTTTTGATTAACACGAATTGGAAACGACTTGTAGTGACAGCCAGAGACGAGATTAGGGACAGTTGAAGTATTTTTCATAGTTAGACGATACCGCCTCGCCTTGGGTGGACGTCCTAGCAGAAGACCTGAAGGATCTGGAGAAGAGGTCAGCTGAAGAGGCTGCCAGAACTAGGAGCTTCTACATCTTCCAAGAGAGGTAGGACCTGAACACTTAACCTTTGATTTATCCTTTTTGTGACATTTCCCATGTAGTAGTGCCCTTCAGGTATCCAATATTCACAGTCTCTTGACAGAGGTAATAGCGGATTGCTTTGTTCTGTTACAGAACCTCCAGCTAGCAATTGTCACTTCCCCGAGCCGTGGCCCCAAAAGTGGACGCTTACCACTTGAACCCAGCGTTGACCCCGAATCTGGACCCATCTGATCAATGAACCCCGACTCTGGTGCCATCATTTTAACAAGACGTTTCCTGACCCATCTTTGTTTTGTATTAACTTCATCTACATTTAAATTGCCCTGTTGCTTCACTGTACTAGAGTACTGATTAACACACTAAATTAACTTACCTTTACCCTGATTGTTCATAGTTTTCACCGATCCTTGCGGTCCCCTATCGTTGTAGTTTGCAGTACTTTTTCTAACATATTTTCATACCTCGGTACATCGCTTTATCACCTTCTCCCAGGTACTGTAGTAGTTTCCTGTCAGCCCGCAGGCGCCAGTTATTTTCCTAGGGTTCAGCATTAGAGTCGCCTGCAGAGTTGTATCCTAAACCTGAGTCACCACTGTCCAAATCTGACTCTAGGGCCGATTGCCTAGCTACGAATTCAGGTAATGATGATTTTGTATACGTTGGATTCCACCCAAACTATTTAGCCCACTAGCTAGGCCATCCACACTAACCTGACATTTTGTTGTCGGAGGCATAATCTTCTGGCACATTGCATTTGGTAAGAACGGAATCCGACAATTACACTTTGATCCATATAATTCGCTGAATTAATAAAACGAGATCGAGTTTGAGCATGCACAAATCTACCTACTCCAATCACAAATAGATTTAAGGCAGCTGCCAAAACATAAGTATAATTGAATGGCCATTGAAAATTTCATCCAATCTGTCGAACATAATGGGTGTGTAAGTGTTACGAAGATTCCACGAAAGCGCATGCGCAGAAGCTATTATCGCTACATTCACTGTGTGTAGTATAAAACTTGTTGAAAAGCTCAAACGGGAAATCGTATAATAATCTTTGTGAAAATTAATTCATATATTTATGTGTGTCGGGAAGGGCAACAGGTGAATTTTTGAATTTGTAAGAAATAATAAAATTATAATGCAACAGTAAATGGAGTGTCCACCACAAACCATCTGGAACTCAGCCCGAATGATTCCTGCAAATTTGAGCAAAATCGGTTGAACATAACCGGGAGTATATCAGCTTTACAATGTTTTCGTTGTTACCCCCAACCGATCGTTCGCTCGACTCTCAAAGTCAATAATTGAGATCGCACTGTAATTCAAAAGGAACCATCAAAGACCCAACCAGCACGATCCTTGAATTTCAGTGAAACAGTTCGACCAGATAAGATTATATGTATTTATGATGCTTACTTGGTACTATGTCCGTCAACAACAACACATACCTACTGAAAAACTGATAATACACACTTCTCTTTGAAATACGCGCATTCATTCATGTTCCTCGCCTTTCAGTCTAGTTCTAATTAAAACTACCATTAAATACGTTTCACTTGGTTTATTAGTATTCGCGCAAGCGCAGACGCATGAGATAAGGAGGAGGATGTCTGTTTATATTTTTTAATGAAACGAGTCCTTTCCAACCATTTTGAGACCAACCGCACTCTCCTTAATGAACAGTTCTTTTTCTATGAGCTTTCAAAGTTTCGACAAGTGACGTCACACTGGGCAAGGGGGTCCCGACCAGACGGGAGGGATGCAAATGGTGTCACTTGTTGCCGTAACTCTGAAAGCTAGCAGAAAAAGAACTACTATTGTAGGAGAGAGCGATTGGTCTAAAAATCTTAGAATGAAACCTACTTTCATTTAAAATTGGGAAAGTAATATAAACAGAAGTCTGGGTACTCCTCATTGTGTAAGTTCCCATTGGCCACTCAAAATGGATTTGTGAAGAAATTTGTTTTGATGGGAATACAAAAAATGCTTATGCGAACTATAAAATTCAGTGCATGGTGCCATCAGACCTCCTGTTTGAATGAAATTGATGGACCATAAAAATGATGGACACAACTACATAGTCATACTATACAAGAGAGTTTTGCTTTTCATATGAAGATCGGAATGTTTCATATGAGTCGTTACTCACCGGCCTGTTGAGGTGGTGTCATTCGTTTTGAGAGAAATTTTTATGCATATACTCGTATAGGTATTTGCGGATTTATATGTTTTCAGAAAGATGATTTCGCGTATCTGAGATGGGGCTCGGATTATATAGGCACATAAAACGAAAAAGCGATCTTGCAGAACAAGAGTTTTACAATTTATACCAACCACACATCCTTCCGCGGTTTCCTTCGAAGATCGCGAACTGATACTGTTGCAGTTTAATAAATAATGAACAAACTGGTTCACGAAAATCATCCGACAAAACTCCATATCAATAAAGAACAGATGTTGCACATTAACTGAGTACTATCTGGTTTCACAACTAGCATTGGTTTATTACTTTCAATAATGAACCTTTGGAATCGAGTATGAAAAAAAAAGTTAACCCCCCCTCAAAATTTGATGAGTTCCGTTTCAAGGTATGTAGAATCCGAAAATGCAATAAAAAAATTTCTGTCCGTCCGCCGTACGCCGTACCGCACTTTCCTTAGTTACCATGAACCAAAATTGATAAAATTTGGTTTGTAGGTCCCATTTGGGGTCCAGTTGATCCGCGAAGCTCGGCGTTAATGTCAGCCATCTCTAAGGGGTGAAAAATAGGGGTTGAAATCTCCAGGACGCCGTTATCTCGAATTTGTTTACGGTTTTAAATAGTTCTTGAACTTCGGAGTTTTTTGAGCCAGCCCAGAGCACTTTACGTCCAGCCGTTCGTTCACAGTAAGGCCCAGAAGTTTGCACCGACGGCTTCTTCAACAGGAGGGTGAATGAAAATGTATACATTCAGCCCAGATATCATTGCTAGGGACGTAGCAACAATCATTGCTAGGGATCACCTGATTATAATTATACGGATAGCTGTATGAAGTCGAGTTGGTTGTTCTGTGATATTATTATTCCATTTGAAGAATGATGGCTGTTTTGGATTTTGCTGATAGGTACTTCTGCAACTTGAACAAACGTTGAAGTACTATTTGGGTAATTATTACACTACGGTAAATTATTAAACAGCGGTAAATTATTACACAACATTAAATTATTACACATTGGTTTGTTATCCTACCTACGCAGAAGAGGCATCTATTCATGTAAATTATTACACAACGGTTTATAATTTACCTTATGCTTCATGAATAACTTCAAATAATTAATGATTTAATTATTGAATCCCGCGCGTTTGTACGAAACTTTAATTCCCGGAAGGAGAGCTCGAGGATGCTGACCACAGAAAACAGTGATCTACTGTGATATACGCAGAAGGGGCATCTATACAGGGAAATAATAAACCGTTTTGTAATAATTTGCAGCGTTTTTCATTTTTTGTGGTGGGTGAGAGGTAGGACCAATGAATATCCTCGGTTGTTGAATTTTCAAACTACTACCACTAACATAATTTAATTTATGGCCTCTTCAGGGGACACATCATGCCTACTGCAGGATGCAGTCCCTACTGGAACAAAAAACTAGTACTGATTTTAAAAATTTAATGTACTTTTTACTTACTGTATCACTCAAGAAAAATGTTGCTCTAACTTGATTCCAAAGGTGAAATATGATGAAAGATTGTAAATAATAAACCAAAATGAAAAACGCTCATTATTGATATGTAAATTTGGCGGTGACCCAACGTGGAGTCCTAAGGAATAAAAGGTCGTCTTTATTTGTCCGATTTTCATGAACGGTAACAGGAAAGAGTGCCTGTATTGTTTAGGTAGTTATCGTATATAATTATACTGTTGCCATTTTATATATCGATGATCTTCTCGGCCATTTTTCTAAAACGGTTCTCTACGGACTATAGGTAAGCTGGAGGTAGTTATAGACGATTACCATTAAGGTATGGAGTGGGGAAGCTCGGTGTTCACACAACACACATAAGGCAAACCATATAAATGGTCAGAGACTGAATTATGGTAAACGGCGGGGACAAATAATTTCACGACTAACTTATTACTCATTACTTTTCATTGATTGCAATCAACAAGCCGACATTATCAACTGCCATAGGCTCGTGGGGCACAGCGAAAGAGTTTCTTGTCTTTACGTACAGCCAATGTCAATCAATTCAACCATGTTAATATAATGAAAGAGCACTCAACTAGTAAAAATGAAACTAAGGCACGATTCAAATTTAAAATTTCTTACCGAATCAATTCTGGGAGTGATGATAGAATTGTATAGTAAATCCATGATCGAGTGGCCTGATGTAGTACCTACACTCATGAGTATAAGTAGGTATCAGAGAAAACCACTGTCATTTAAGCGAATAATATAAATCAATAATATTAATCGGATTTTAACAATTTAGGTATGTCTAGATTTCGTAAATGCATTACTCACACTAAAAGCAACAATGCCAAAAATGTTCGACACAACGCCGCTTCAAGTAGGTAATTTCCTAACCAGCATCAACCTGTTTTATCATTCATGAGCTTCCAAGAGCTCGAGTTCCTCTTGGGTTCAGAATTTACATCCTATCTGGCGCATCTCATAAACCGTCTTCAAACAAGAGAGGCAGGTTGATTTTATAGTTAGGCTCTTGTTTTCCCATCAAAAAGAGCAGTTGGTCTTGAGTGAATCCAAAACGTTCGTTCACCGTGGCGGTATCAGCTCAAAACAGTTTCCTTTTCGAGGTTGAGCCAAAATTCGATGAGGATGGGAAATGGAAGCTAAACGATTCTTATTCAAGTTTCATCATAATACACAGTTTCATGAGATCCATCATAATCGCTGGAGATTTCAGTTCTTTCCATACCACTATCTTATTCGGCATTATCCAGCTCGAGCTCAGAGTAAGTTTTGGTACCTACCAAATGTAATTTCCTACTTCTCGGAACCATAGGGACTGTACAATCCATTTTAGTTGAATCTACAGTGGGTTTCAAGCTCCGGGAGTGGGTGTCAACTTCTTAGTATCACCATTTTACCCTCCGAGTTTCAGTTCAAGTTAATCAATAGTACTTAATAATTTATTTACGTTTTCTAAAACTATAATTGTGGATCGAAAAATCCCACATGTATAATATTGCGTATTTCAATGTGATACTGCTCGCTACAGGTAAATACATTAATTTTTTTGTAACCCTGGATTGGTACCTCATTAGGTAGGTACATCCCGGGGGGAGGGGGGACTTTTTTACTTGAAAGATACCCTAATATAATATTGCTATTACCTTTAGTCCCTAGGGATTACATTAATATAATGACCGTGCTCCAGGAGCGTTTGATGACGTCTATACCTAACTGTTTATTGCGGGTACGCGCTTAGCTTTAGAAACCCTGTAGGCGCAGGGTGGCTGTTCAGGGCCGACTCCAGACAAAAAAGCCGGAGTTGACCTGAGGCGGAACTTTCGCAGATGTCGACGAAGCATCGCGTGAGAGCTTCTTCTTTCTTATCCAGCGTAGGAGTAACATTAAACACGGCAGGCTCCTCTCCGTCGCCCTACAGCTAGAAACCTGTCTTTTATTACATGACACAAAAAGAAACACCCCACTTTTCTCCGGTAGAAGGCGGAAGGATATAGAACAGACGATTCGAGGAAACTGAATCTCTTTTAAAATACTTTCGTTCACTAGCGGAATTAACCATATTAGTGTTATGGTTGGCGTTTTCATGGCCTAGTGGAAATCATCCGCATCTTTCTACCAGCGAAACACATGGCACACAACGTAATAAAACTCGTGTAAATAAAAATACCTGTCATGTACTCATCAACTATCTATTTATACTTTTGTTGCATTTCTGACAGAAACTCGTAGTCAACACCGTTGAAAATTCCTGGGTGACAGATGAAAATTCCACCACTCCGCTCAAAATTGCGTCTGGTTGAACCTGTGACAAGGATAAGCCAGCGCGTGAAGTTATAAGTTGAGATCGCACTGTCTAGTAGAACATGTTATATACTCTGTTTATCCGCTATTTTCGTAGGTTTGGCGAACTCGTCCAGTGGTGAACCACCACCACCAATTATTGTTTTAGCGAATTGTTTAGCGAATTTCCAAACAAAGGTGAGGTATTGCCATTGGCCCCAGATGGCTGATAGAACAATTTTTGATAAATGCCCCGAATGTGTGAGACTTCACACCAAACGGAAGAGAATATTATCAAATGATGGGAATCCGCTCTTCGTAAATGAGTGGATAATCGATTTTTGAAGTCAAATATAGTTAATTCACACTAAAACATCACAATTTCTCCCTCCATTTGCTCAAATTTTTTCAACTTCAGTCGACCATTTCTATCTTATCGCCTGTACTGCCTTATGTTATAGATCCCCTTAACAACTTCGTTTTCTCGCTTCGTTTGGTACCATTATTCTGGGTCGGATGGCCTTCTTCATAGGGCATTTATCTAAGGCAGACTAGGGTGAGTTGTGTACACAATGTTTTGCTTACATAATGTACACACTCTTTCACTTCCCCAAACCTACAGCAATCAGACTGAATTATGAGCTGAATTGGCGGGGGGGGGGGGGGGGGGGGGGGCTCGCCTCACGAGTTCGCTGAGGTCACCAGGATTAGGCTGTTCACTTACCTTCCGTGGTTGAATAATAAACAAACAAAAATTAAATTACTTACCTAGGTACTCGTTTTGTTTTGCTTCTGATTATTGTGATCCAGAAGATGTGCCCATCCTATGTTTCTCTTAGATAAAATGTTGTATCGTTCCACCTGAATTTGTTTTTTTATAATCAACTTTCCTTTATTAAATCGCCTGCTGGGAAAAAAGCTGATTTCGAGGCCAATCGCTGACGGTCTTTTCCCGTAATCAGGGCATCGCTACTGATACGTTGACAGTGCAAGTGTGGTATGATATGATAATGTTGATATTACATTAATGTGAATAATAAAATCTGTGTAATAAAGCACACGCAAATAAAGTGTAGCACCAGGTAGATGTATATAAGTAGACGTGCTAATAAAGTGCCAAGAGTAGGTATCATCAGACCCTCATGAGCATTCACAAAAGAAAAGATTATAAGAAATACTGCTGGGAATCACGTTCAGCAGCAGTATGTGACGACAGCCAAGCAATATCGTCACAGGAACTGCTCCTTGGAATCTCTGGAACTCAAAGGAGCAGTTCCTTGGCTTCGGCACCTCCTGGAACCTCCGAACGCGAGTCAGTTGCTTTGAAGCCTTAAGCGGTGAGTGATTTGAATATCATTCTAATCACCCGCACCTGTCCCTTACCCTTGCGGTTCCCTATATTATAATTCTTTAGAAGGAGAATTGTATTACCTTTAAAATGTTTAGCCAAACATTTTAAGGATACTACAAAGGTTTAGGTTTCACGAATGAGAACAAATATATGAGATTTAACCCGGAAGCTTGTATTATCCTTTAAAGGTTTGTCTCAAGAAAGTTCTAGGGGAGGATTCTAAAGAATTAGAAGTTGAAACGCAATGGATAAGGGACAGATGATGGTGATAAGAATGCAACTGACTCATCCTCGGAGGTTCTAGGAGGTGTCGAAGCGAAGGAACAGCTCCTTCTGAGTTCCAGATATTCCAAAGGAGCAGTTCCTCCGTGACGATTTTGCCTGGCTGTCGGCACACGTAATAGATAAATCACAGGAAATGGAAGCTAGCTAAAAAACCGGGCTTGAACTTTTCTTACAAACAAACAGAAAAGTCAAAAAGTACGTTATTCTAGTGAAGTCATTAGATACATAATCAAGCTTTGAAAATGTAATGCCTTTACCAAGTTGAACTTTTATTCTTTCAGTTCACTATAACACTTTATTCCGCTATACAAAACGTAGAACAAAAACAGACAAATTCACTGAAAGAACAAATAAGTACATTCGTTCTAATGGAGTCCTCCCGTCGCCTTCCACTGATAATACGAGCGGTCTTTATATTAGCTGAGAGCCATTACCTGGCTCCGAATTCTCCGTTCATTCCTCCCTTTGATTCAGGTTCTGTGCGCCGGAGGAAGAAAAGCGTCCGGATGGGCGAAGTTCCGACGTTATTGCGGTTCGTGAACGAGAGGAAGCTTCCGAACTTTAATTGAGGAAAGGTGGGAAGACCAATCCTCCGACTGTAATCAAAGGAAGAGTAACACTTGTTTGAAGTGTAATTCCCTTGTAAAAAGTCTTTTTGACCCTCTTCACATTTAATTGTGAGCAGCCAACAGATTGTAAACAACGGCTGGGTTGGAAACCAATCAAGGTTCTGCTCTTGATGTGGGCGATTCGCTTGGCTTTATTACATCTTTACGTTTGCAGGCCCTTCTTGCTCCCTCGTGATAAATGTACATACTGCGAGTATGTCTTCTGGGGGATTACTGAAACGCTTCAAATGGTTGTACAGAATCGGTTTAGAGGTGCATGAAATCACAGTATTCAACCTTTCTGACAGTTTACTTATGAAAAAAGGTAAAAAGCATAGAAGAGGCGAAGTGGCCCCTCAACACTTCGTAGTATCAATGGTTCCCAATTAATACTAGTCTCTTCAATGTAACGGGAAACTAGGTCTTTGCAACAAACCAGCAGCGATTTATGTTAACAATTAGTCAATTTAATGAGGAGTACCCATGACTTCTGTTTAATTACTTTCCTATTTGTACACTAAAGTAAGTTGCGTGCTAAGCATTTTGAGACCAACCGCACTCTCACACGAGGAATAGTTTTTTTTCTATGAGCTTTCAAAGTTTCGGCAACAAGTGACGTCATTACACCCCTCCCGCCTGGGCGGGACCCCCTCGCCCAGTGTCACGTCACTTGTTGCCGAAACTTTGAAAGCCTATAAACAAATAGCTATTAATCGTAGGAGAGTTCGGTTGGTCTCAAAATTCTTAGAATGGAACCTACTTCTGTTTAAATATGAACAGAGGTCATGGGTAAGCCTCATTACGATGATTATATTTGTCGGTGGACGAAGAACTCCGGACGTTAATTAACATAAACTGGAGTCGGTTGTCCAATGTCTATGAGTTGTAGCGGCGCAATATAGTGAATGCAAGAAATGGACGTCAAGTCTGCATCAACATAGAAATACGCGAAGAAGCAGCTGTGAACACGACGCTCGGCATTTATTTGCCAAGGAAAACAGAAGAAGGTACCTAGGTAGCGTTATACAGATGTAAGGTTAAGTTACGTTTCGTCATCTCAACACGACGAAAGCTGACACCGCGAGATCCCGGTATTTTTCGTCGTCACGGTTCGTCAAACTTTTCGGTGTTTTAAGTGTCAAGCGCAGCACTGCTTTCGTTTCGCTCGTTTCGGCGTGAGGGTGCTGCAAAAACTCTCTATCAAGAAACGGAAGAAAATACCAATCCAACTAAGCCTAATACTTTTGTAGCGTCTGATAACATAAATAATGTTCAAGAAACGGAAGAGAAAGATACATTATGCCAATGATTCAGCTTCCTCACTACCCCGTGGGTAGGAAGCTTTATATTCGTGCACGAGTCGAAAAAGTTCAAAGTCCTCCAAATGAAACGTTCCACTATATTTGGTTCCTGTATGTCTGTGGTCAATTAAAATAAATAAATTCCTTGTCCCGGGCAAAACTATATGTAATAATGGTCGTAATGAATTGAAATGAGGTGCGGGTTTGGCCACAGATGGTCCCACATCAAATTTATCAAAAAATACCTAGTTTTCGTCTGCTCATGCGCAAACGTGGAATCCTTGTAAAGCTCATAACTACCCTAGAAATCTTCGAATAGAGTTGAAAGTTGAAGGGTAGATGCTGAATAGTACCCTAATGGTTCCACATTTATTTCATCAAATTCGGACTGCAACATTCGGTTGCGCATACGCAACCACGAAATGTTTTCCAATTCCTTGTAACGCCCATGACCATCATCGTCAAGTGGAAAGTTGAGGTTCTAACGAAGTTTAAGTCTTAAATTCACGTTAAATTTCGGTCTAAAACCGTCGTTCTTCCGCACAAAGTTTGGGTCCCCATATGGGTCCGAGTTGTGCTCCGAAGCTCGGCAGCCTGACTGGAATACACGCGGGGGTGTTATGGGAGAAAAATGGGTGTAAAAATAGGGGTTTTTTCGTTTTTTGTTGTTGAGATTTTAGTGAACATGAGCTTGTGAGGTATCGTTTTCCATGTTTTTTAGGGCGAGAAGACCGAATATGAAGTTGATTTTGACCAAAGAGTGAAGAACTGAGGTTGCAACAAAGATTCAGCTCCCAAAATTCATTTTTTATGAGTCAAAAACCTGACAAGTTGTCTGAAATCACCAATTTAAGGCTGAAACTTCGTTAGAACCTTAATTCTTGAATCTTTTATCAAAATCGACTTCATAATCGGTCTCCTCGCCCTAAAAAACATGGAAAACGATACCTCACAAGCTCATGTTACTAAAACACCAAAAAAACTCATTTTTACACACATTTTTCACCCGTAACACCCTTGGGTATATTCCGATGGGGCTGCAAAGTTTCGAGATACAACAAGGGCTCAAATGGAGCATGTGTACGAAAAACGAGTTTTTTAAACCGAAAATAATGTAGATATGGATGCTACGACGTACGGCTGACGGTGGACGGACTTCGCTTTGTTGGAATCTACGCACCTTGAAACGTAAAAGTAAAAATTTTGAGGGGTTGTTCAAAAATATTTTTCGCTGAGATAATACATAGGCATACCATTCATAGAATAGTAAACCAGAAGAGAATGTAAGGCATCGTGTATTATAATATGGAATACTCTCCTCACGAAATCGTTCGAAGGATGAATAAATTCGGACGTGTCACAACTGGCTGGGTGCAAATAACCGTCACATTCATCCACTAACATCCACGACTGAGAATGAGTATTCGTGAGGGATTTGCAGTACAGTGCCACCACTTCCGAGGGAAAATACCCATCTCAGAGCGAGAGCAAGGATTAAAGGTGGATCGTTAAGGCTGCAGAGAACATTTCTCCAGCGGGTGGTAGAAATTAAATATTTACCCTCGAAAGGCCAAGTGGGCCAGGCAGGGAAGATCGGGGAGATGAGAGAAGTTTGTATTAGGTTCGGGTGAGTCGTTCGAGGTGGGGAACCGAAGGAAGGCACGGATAGCAAGAGTATCCTTAGGGGAATGCCAAAGGAGGAGCAAGCAGAGTGTCAAATGGCTCAATGATCCGTGACGCACTCAGCGCTAACTTTGAGCAAAAGTACTGTTCAACTCAACGGATGTCGTGATCGATTGCCTACGTCGCGAAATTACTTTAGTAACTTTTCACCCTCATCGACTATTGACCAATAGAAATTATGATGCACCCGAACCGTCTAACGACTACGAAACTCCGAATAGAACCCCTTACTTTTAGGATGCTGAAAACTGCTGTAAGTTACAAGCTCATGGTGCAAATGCAACCAGCTCATGGTGCAAATGCAACCATGAAATGAAGTAGGAAATTGCGGGTAGGTGCGGGTTGTCATGTGGAGTGCCTAAATAAAAGTAAGCAGATGAGAACCAGGCTAGGACGGCCCACAGTCTCGATTCTGCATGACAATTTCCGGCCGGCCCACGGTATCCACGGATTACAAAGTAGATTTCCAGGTCTTGATGAACCAAAATTCAAAATTCATGGCTTCAACAATTTTCAAAGTATGAGAGGTCCAACTATCTAACCACTATTACCCACATAAATCATCTATCTCTTCGAACAAGTTAACATTAATACCGAAATTACCAACTGTGGGAAGGAATAAATCGAAATTTCAAATAACGAACGTAGCATCATGCAGTGTTTTGTTGGTTCTGCCCCTTTAGGCCCTCAGTCACCCACTTTCGAACCACTGACCCAGACCATATTATGATAATGATGAATTTTACCGGCTGATTCCCAGATTGAACCAGTTCCCAACTACCCTCTCCGTTCATTATAAATTAACGCATGGGATTTTCGAGAAAACCTCTGCATAAACGCATAATGATAAGATGCATTTTATGTGTGACCCACAACATGCGGACCAGACTAACTTCAGATTTTCATCTCATACCGTACTTTCGTGTTATTACAAAAATTTCAAGGGAACTGCATTCTGAACAGTGACCTTGACAGAAGGGTAATCCATGCAGAAACGGATATGGAAGAATTCGCCTCAAGCTAGTGGTAGACAAATTGGAGAAGTGACGCTGAGTCTAGATACACGTCAAGGACGAGGATATTGCGAATATATTGTTGGCAAGACCTCGAGACGTCGCGCCTCTCCGGATGAATGCGAGCGAGGTGGATGTGAAAAGGTTAATAATATGATCCTCGTTCGTATGAATTTCCCTCCCTTCCGTCCACACAATTCCGTTCTACGCCCCCCCCCCCCCCCCCCCCGTGGATGAAAACAGCGAACGGAAAGAAGACAGAGAAGGTGATGCAATGGACGGAAAAAAAACCGTTCCCGAAAAGGGCGACTGGAGCGGAGGAGTGTTCTGCCATTACTCAAAGCCATTGTGTCAGCGAGCGGAGGTGAGAAAGAACTCCAACAGCCTTGAGAATGAAGCAGATAAATGATACGATTAAGCAAGGAAAGATCGAGGAGAACGCAGCAAGTAACAGAACGGGCCCTTCTGAATGATTCGGTGAGGGAGACGGTTTAACCGCCCTCTCCTCTACTCGTTTCACTTCAACGGTGCCGACCCTGACCTATATCTTACCAGACTCTATTCTGACACTCCACTCCCTTCTTTTTAGAGGAATCGCTAGCATTTTAACGAATCCCTTCGTTATCCAGAAAAAAAAAATCCGTGAGCACCTTTTTGCCGTATTTCCTTCTCCCCTCACCAAAGCCCGACTCGCCACACCAAGGCGATAAGCCGGATTAAAACGTACCCAGACTCACCACGGCCCGTATTACGATTTTTGATCCGACTCTCCATGGTCCAGAATACGATTTTTGGCCTGACTCACCACAGGCATTTTTCAAGCCGGGAGATCCAAAATCTGGGCCGAATGTCCAGCTGCCAAGTCTGATGGGACGAAGGAAATCACTCTAGCAATACATATTACAATTTGGGGCATCATTAACTAAGTGAGTGAAAACCTCAGGCACCTTGCTGGGATGAATGAATTGAAGACAGAAGAAGGGGGGGGGGGGGCACACTTGGACCATTCCCCAATTTTAGAATTTGCCTTAATATATTCCCGGCCAACTGCCCATTTTGGTTTACTATTTCCAATAAGTACCTGTGGTGGCTAAGGTAATGGTGAGGTGAGGTATGGTGATGAGAGTGAGATGGAGATGAAGGTATTGGACCTTATGTCCCTGGTTTCCACCAATTAAGACGTTAGGAGGTTTTGCCCAGTGGTTGCCACTTGTGGTAGGTTAGCACCTTACCGGTTCCACCATTCTGGGATCTTTTATGTATAAGGTAAAGGAGGCGTGACAGGAGAGAGAGATAAGCCCTCGACTTGGTTTGAGCGTAGAATGAAGTAACAGGTGAGAACGGCGGGTTTTTATAGGACCCTTTCCACTCTCCCCCAGTCCCTTGGCGGTCTCTTCCGACGTTGAGGGATGGCGGGAGAGCTCAGGATTTACCTGAGGCCGATCACCTACGCCACCTCATTCGTTGGTATTATTTGTGAGATCTATAATATTATAAAATATGTTCTGGGAGGATAAATCTTTTGAAAACAAATTAATCCCCCACCAATTTGACGGTTTCCATTTCAAAGTACGCACAACCCGGAATAGAAAAGGAACCATCAAATCGATTTCATAAAGCCATGCGTGATTATCAGCATCAACGCCTCTTCCACGGATTTAGATTTCTTGTCAGTTATTGATTCTCTAATCGTTCGCCTGGCACGGTTTGTACCAATATCTTTCTCTAGTGAATTGCGGCATTTTCAACTGTGGCGAGTCGGGGAATGTCTCTAAGACAACAGTAGACCGTGGCGAGTCGGATTACAGCCCCTCCCCTCACATTTAATATGAGCAAGGATTTGAGCAAGAAACGCCCCCTTTCCTCAGTTAAAGTAATATTTGGTATGAACCATAAACTTATTGAGATTTTGTTTTATTATTTTCAATAATGAACCTTCGGAATTGAGTATTAACCCCCCCCCCCCCCCCCATTGGATGGTTTCCGTTTCAGTTGGGTAGAATCCAAAAATGGAGTAAAAAAAAATGTCTGTCCATCCGCCGTACTTCGTTTTTTTCTCAGTTACCTACCATGGACGAGTATTAATGAAATTTGGTTTGTGGGACCCATTTGGGGTCTAGTTTGTCCGCGAAGTTTGGCGTTACTGTCAGTTATCTCTAAGGGGTGAAAAATAGCGGAGAAATGTCCAGAACGCCGTTATCTCGCATTTTATTACGTTTTTAAATTGATGAGTCCTCGAGCGCTCTCGTTATATACTTGAACGATACAAATAGAGAATTGGCAATCCAAACATTTATGTCAACCCTTCGTGACCATAGCTACCTCTTGCCCGTAATCTCCAAGACAGTCGATCCAAAGTGTACCTTGAAATAAACAGCTCACACAACTTATCAACAGAAATTGGAGCAGGGTCGATATTATACATTATACGTTCTGTATCGCTTTCAGTTTATAATCCGAACTAATGGTTATCGCGTCTAGCGGTCAGCCAAATCCTCTCACCAAACTTAACGGCGGGCTAGAACAATAATTGTGGCTGGTCCATATCTCAGTGTATTTCTCATATTACGAGTACATTCGACCGGCGGGCCGTAACAACCATCGGAGTTGCATCGCATTTCGCTGGCCCCCCCCCTAAAATTGAAATTATAGACATAAATTATAGACATTGTAGATAAACTAATCGGACAGTATAAATTAATGTAGTACGAGCATGAATCAAGAGTGTATGCGGGCACTGAAGCCAGTGCAAATTCGTCCTTCGGAGTTATCGTAGGTGACAGATGAAAAAAATCATCCCGAAAGACACTAAACGAAATTGAATCCATCCCTATTTCGTATTTTGGAAACAATTTCAAATAAAATAATTATCATCACAAGTGCAAATTATAGTAATATATTTACAGTAAACTAATGATGTATGATGGGAACGAAAAACACCATCCAAATTCACTGAGCGAATTTAATTGCACAGGAACGATCGATTATTACAACTTTCAATCGATTATTACAACTTTCAGAACGATAAAAACTTTCTTATAACTCTCCCTTTTGCTGGTTCTACGCCATCTTCCCGTTCGAGAGGTACTCAGGTTTGCAATAAAAAGGGAGCTACATGAACATGCATTATTTTGCAACTCTGGCCCGTCGGATCGAAATTGCACCGCCTATGGCTGACTTGATGCTTGATGCAATTTAATAATACAAGTACAATTACATTCGTTCGTTCTAAGACCTAAAAGAACCTCATGTTCTGATCGACCCCGCTAGCCGCAGCTAGCGCTCGAGCGGACACTAGACGCACTACTTCGGGTGTATATGTACCTACGTCCGAACAGTATAGAAAATAAATGAGACGAAACATACCTACTCGAAAACTGGGCATAAGCTAAAACCGTGTAGAAAATAATTTAGGTTACAGTTTTTGACGTGATGGCGATTGATACACAAGTTTGTAGCTATCTATCCATCTCAACGTAGTTTCGGAATGCATTGCGCTAGACGTCAAGAATTCTTTTTTCCTCGTTTTCTTCAAAATGGGGCGAAAAAAACGAAGTGAGCTGAAATACGCAAGTTTGGGTATAGGTGCGTATGGTTCCCATATAAAATCCATCAGAATCCAAGCCTGAGTTTCGCCTGCGCGTCTGCTGTATTCCTAGAAAAAATGCATTAACTGTCCAAAGATAACGAGTGGTCTGGAACTTTATGCGGCACTGATGGGGTCATGAATTTACCAACATTGTTCTGGATCGAACAATGGGATTCATGGGCTACCGTAAACTGAGTGATAATAAATATTTGGTAGGTAGGTAGGTAATACTAATAGGCACCAAGCAGTCGATTTCCTTCAAGCAATATCTAGGTTCCAAAATATCCTAATTAACTTTTATTCAGTGGATACGAAAACCATATCATATAGGACCAAACCATGAAACTCGATTACCTCCACGGAATTGCGATAATTTAGTTCAGCACTTTACCATCACGAAAAGTGATCTGGGATATTGACCTTTGTACTGTGCACAAGTAGGCGATGTAGCTTCGGTGCGATACTGGAGCCCGAAATCCATACAAATGCGTTAGAAAGAAAACTATCATCACTGTTCGTTATCTAATCCCAAATGATCAGTACCATATTGATAGCAACATGATTGTCAACTGTCTTTATTATTTTTACCTGCAATAATTAGATGTGACATCAAACGACAGTGTCAAAGCACGTATAACGTTGATAAGTGGTGGAACAGTTTGTTCTTGACCCAAAACGGCTAATCAACAAGTTGAACCCGAGTCTGAGATTGGAAATGGCATTTCTCTGATACAACCATTTACTAGTTTCAAATATCAATTGAACTCCTCTCTCGTAGCAGCAAGTTGCTTCTATAAACTCGCTTCGTTCCCGTCACCTTTTTCCCGGCGTCTACGAAATGGAAACGCCGGAGATTTGACGAAGGGTCGTTTATTTCGGGCTGCGGCCCTCAGCATCATTTATGTCTGTCTTGTCACATTTTTCCTACTCAACACGTGCTATTTAAAGTAAATGTCAAAAGGCGCCGTCCTCGAGTCGGCGCCCACCTAACCTGATCTTCCGGGACCATCAATCTTGAGTATTGCCGGGAAAATGGGAACGCCATACCACAGGATACCAGAACTATCTCTTCTTTCAAGAGAAAAAAAAGAAAGACAAATAAAGTGAAATAAAACTACTTCATCGTCCTTCATTTAGCAGGAGCCTGTGCGTGACTATTGATCCCACAATACCTGTTTCACGCAGGTATACATATTATGAGTGTCTACGTATACCTATTATGCGTGTAATACGTATACGTATCCCACAATACTCGTTTCACGCAGGCATACCTATTATGCGTGCATACGTACACCTATTACGCGTGTATACGTCCACCTACTATGCGTGTAATGCGTATACCTATTATGCGTGTAATGCGTATACCTATTATGCGTGTAACACGTATACCTACTATAACCTCGGTAATTCGAACTAATGCTGCAGGGGGGTGTTCGGATTACTGAAAAGTTCGGATAAAAGAGGGTTTAAGGAAAAATGCTGTACAAAAGATTCAGTTGTATGTATTGCAGTAGTTGATTGTATGTAGGAAATTGTATGTATTTTGATTAGTTGTACGTTATTATTATTGTACAGATTACCAAGATTGCGCTGTTAAACTTGCTGTTGTTTTCCTGTTTGACTGCGCGTAGTTAAATAACTTCGTGATCGCAATTCACACACACACACACACACACACACACACACACACACACACACACACACACACACACACACACACACACACACACACACACACACACACACACACACACACACACACACACACACACACACACACACACACACACACACACACACACACACACACACACACACACACACACACACACACACACACACACACACACACACACACACACACACACACACACACACACACACACACACACACACACACACACACACACACACACACACACACACACACACACACACACACACACACACACACACACACACACACACACACACACACACACACACACACACACACACACACACACACACACACACACACACACACACACACACACACACACACACACACACACACACACACACACACACACACACACACACACACACACACACACACACACACACACACACACACACACACACACACACACACACACACACACACACACACACACACACACAACTATATAAACAATCTTAGTTCCAGTTTTCTAAACAATAAAAATAATGTGTGTCGCGTATACATCAAGTCCAGTGGACCATGTAGTTATTATCATGACGTACACCCTTCTATTCATCCCATAATGCGATCTGATGTTAAACATCGTCCCCGTAATACGGTCTGATGATAAATTTGAATAATTCGAAGAATACCAATTAACTAGTGATTGTGCGGACCGTTATAAGGTACTAGTATGGTTAGAACCGAGCCTAGGTGTGTCCTTCGCATAAGACGCAACTTTTGGTTTATTATTTTCAGTAATGAACCTTTGGAATCGAGCATGAAAAAAAAAAAAAATCTACCCCCCCCCCCCCCCCAAATTTGATGGTTTACGTTTCAAGGTATGTAGAATCCGAAAATGCAATAAAAAAATTTGTCTGTCCGCCGTAAGCCGTACTGATCACTTTTCTTAGTTACCATGAAAAAAAATTGATGAAATTCGGGTTATAGGTTCCGTTCGGGGTCTAGTTGGTCCTCGAAGCTCGGCGTTACTGTCAATCATCTCTAAGGGGTTCAAAATAGGGGTTGAAATTTTCAGAACGCCGGAGCTCGAAAACTTTCGATAGAAGGGTACGGTTTGTTTTACGTTCTTAAATTTGTCTTGAACTAAACAATTTTTTGAGAAGACCCGGAGCATTGTACGTCCAGCCGTTCGTGTGCACCAAAAAGCTTCGTCAACACGATCGTGAATCAAAAGGTATAAATCCGGCCCAGATATCATCACTAGGGAGCACCTGATTATAATCAAGGATGGCTGCATGTATGAAGTCGAGTTGGTTGTTCTGCGATATTATTTCATTTGGTAAGTTATGGACTATTAGATTTTGTTGGTAGGTACTTCTGAAACTTGAACAAACGTTGGACTATTATTGATAGGTAAATTATTACACAATGGCAAATTATTACACAACGCCAAATTATTACACAACGGTACATTATTACCTAACGGTAAATTACTACACAACGGTTCATCTACCAAGAAGGGGCTGGATTTTGTTGATCGGTACTTTTGCTAATTGAACAACCGTTGAAGTATTATTGATGGGCAAGTTATTACACAACGGTTCATTATACTTGACCACGAGGGTAGGTATTGACCACAGAAAACAGCGATCTATGCAGAAGGGGCATCTATTTCACTCCACATCACCAATTTTCCTTCGGAACTTCATTATTTGCGTTTGATTTTGCCATTGTAGTTACTGTTTGTCATCGACAGAATTATTTCAGCAACATTTAACTCGTGATTTAGGTAGGTAGGTACCTAGTAACGAGAACGGGGTTAGTTACTAACCCACGGAGGGCCTGCGATCTACATAATATGTATTAGGTAATATGTAGAAGGGTATTCTGTACAAAATAATAAACCGTTGTGCAGGGATTTGCAGCGTTTTTTTTTTCTAGTCGCGTCTCCAGTATCTGCCAGCTGTAACATCAACACTAGCCCTGAGCTTTAACCATTGTAGTTGCTGTGGGAGTAGTACTGTAATCTGATGTTCATGTTCTATAGGAGCTTGTGCGTGGGTAGTATGCGAAGGGTTTTTAGAAAGGAGGCATACAGCAAAGGGCACGGGCAGGAAAGGGTTGACGGCGAGAGGTATTACCGAGATATCCAGGTTTGACATCTCTCCTGCTACGAGAGCTTCCAGTTCGGAGCAAAACGGCCACTATCAAAGGCCCAGTTCTGTTGTCCCTCTCTCTCCTTTCAGAAATGAGATAAATCGGATGTGTAGCGAGCGCTACAGCGTCCCTTGGGAGCTCTGCCTTGAGAGATAGGAAGGTGGCCTTAAGTTGTCAAGACACGTAGCCGACACCTCATATTTCTCGGAGTGTTGCCATCGCATCACCTCGTACCTCCTTCTGTATGGCAACGGCCTGCTCCACTAGGGGATAGTTTTCCTTACAGCCTTCCTCGTCTTCTACTTGAAACATTCAGTTCCAGACATAACTGGCGCGCCTTCCAAGATTTATTTCGGCTCATTCAGTATTCTTTCGGGGATGGGTCGTGTTTCACCACTTCAGGTGGTAGAAGCCGCCACTTGCTTTACGACGTAAGCTCCGAGGGACAAATGTTGTTTAGAGAGGCTCCGACACTGAGGTGGGAGAAGGGGTGTTTAGACAGGGAAAATCACAGATATAATTGCTATTTACTCTTGATAGGTCTCAAACTGAAAATATAAAGTATCTTTTGCTTTATTGTGATCAGTAACGAAACTTTTGGATCAGTAAAACAAAATGTTAGCTGCTTCAAACTTTTTTGGTTACCATTCCGAGGATACGCATGCCTGTCTAAAGTGATATTCACGAAACAATGAAATTATTTATGCGCCTAAAATTCACATGGTACACCGTCAAACCAGGGGGCTGTTTATACGACAGGGGCGGTTTATAATTAGCGAGAATATTAAATACTTTCTACCGGACGCCCAGAACCTTTAACTAGTAGAAAAACAAGAGAAATAAACTAACCTCTCGCAACTCTCAATATTTCGTTCCAGACGCCGGCGCAAGCACAACCAATAATCCCAGCTCAGCTAATTCTACCTCTCCGAAGGATCACACTTGTCGCTCAGGAGAAAAAACTCTACCCAAACTGGGAGGCGACTATTTGGTTTAAATCAAAAAGTTACAGGCGCTACAAACATAAATACTTCTCCAGGACCCCCAGTTACAGCTTGTGCGGGATTGACTCAACGAAATCCGCTGACTTTTTTCGGTCCCATGTTTTCCTGCCGCCAGCCCACACTGTCATCACGGTCGCACACTGGCACCGAACCAAATCTGATAATTCCAATCCAGTAGTTCGGTTTTTTCCCCTTTTCTTTTTTCACTGCTCCACATGGCCTGTAAAGGGTACCTCTACTTTTCGTTTTTACCAAAGCGGAAGATCCTCTCTCAATTCCTTCCCCTCGATTCCTTTTCACCACTTTCAATCCTAATGCAGTCGTCCTCCTTGCGATAATTTTATTCAAAGGCTCATTCTTTAAGCTGTGTATCAACAATGAAGAAACCTTCTCCTGAATAAAGGTTACGCTTAAGCAGCCAAGCGTAAAATATTCATAGTGTCTAGAAATCCGGTGTTTTGAGAACTCGGGGACTTTAGCTCTAAAATTCCCTCCGAAGTGGTTTTACGGGAGTTTCATCGGACGATGCGTTCCGACTGAGTAATTCCTAACAGAATTTTCTTTGAACCTTGTGTGTCATCGCTATAATGAATCAAATTCATATGGTCTGCCGGTGTATTTAATTATGCGTGAGGCTGAGCTCCATGATAAACGTGCTCTTTGTGACGGATTTTAGCGGAGAAAATTCACCGTTTGCCTAATTTATTCAACCCTATGTTATTCGTCTGGTACATCTGGTACTCATACATAAAACATAGAATAACTATCTACATGTTGCAATTCGAGTATATTCTTCTTCTATCAAGTCGTTGAAGAATCAAGACTGCTTTGTCAGTTTACAACTGCAATTTACGTGTGAAGGGCACGGAATATTAACAAGACTGTAATCGAATTCTGACAAGCATACCAGCAGTGGCATATACGGTAGGAAATTTCATTCAAATCGGACCATCAAGATAGAAATTTGGTAGGTAACTGAAGAAAAAAAAAAACGCTGCAAAGTACCACACCCCGGTTTATTATTTACCTGTATAGATGCCCCTTCTGCGTAGATCACGGTTTTCTGTGGTCAGTACCCTCGAGCTCCCTCAAGGGAAGTCCTAGAACGAGTACTGGAGCCGGCCCGGGAATTAAAGTTTCACACAAATGCGTAAGATTCAATAATTCAATCATTATTTATTTGTAGTTATTCATGAAGCATAAGGTAGGAACATAATAAGCCGCTGTATACTAATTTACCTGTATAGATGCCCCTTCTGCGTAGATAGTAAGATAAACCGCTGTGTAGTAATTTACCGTTGTGTAATAATTTACCCATCAATAATACTTCAATGTTTGTTCAAGTTGCAAAAGTACCTATCAACAAAATCCAAAAGAGCCATCATTTTTCAAATGAAATAGGTAATATCAGAGAACAACCACCTCGACTTCATACAGCCATCCGTGATTATAATCAGGTGATATCTGGGCCGGATTTATACCGTTTGATTCATGATCATGTTGACGAAGCTATTCGGTGCAGACGAACGGCTGGTCGTACAAAGCTCCGGCTGGTCTCAAAAAATTGTTTAGCTCAAAACAAATTTAATAACGTAAAAAAAACCATACCTACCCGTCTATTGAAAGTTTCCGAGCTACGGCCTATTTTTCACTTCTTAGAGATGACTGACAGTAACGCTGAGCTTCGAGGATCAACTAGACCCCAAACGGGACCTATAAACCAAATTGCATTACAGTAACTACAGTAGTTCACAGTAACTAATAAAAATGCGAAGTAGGCGTACGGCGGGCAGACAGATATTGTGGTTTATTATATGCAATAATGAACCTTTGGAATCGAGCATGAAAAAAAATTTTAACGGCCCTCAAAATTTGAAGGTTTACGTTTCAAGGTATGTACAATCCGAAAATACAATAAAAAACGCTGCATTTTATTACACAAAGGTTTAGTATTTATCTGTATAGATGCCCCTTCTGCGTATATCACTGTTTTCTGTGGTCAATACCCTCGAGCTCCCCCCAGGAAAGCCCTAAATCGAGTATTGAAGCCGTCCCCGGAATCACAGTTTCCTACAAATGCGCAGGATTCAATAATTCAATCATTAATTATTTTGTAGCAACTGTTGCAACTTGAACACAGGTTGAAGTATTATTGGGTAAATTATTACAAAACGGTAAATTACTACACAACGGTTTTATCTAAGCAGAACGTGGGCACCTGTACACTGTAATGGATGAGGGGTTTAACTACGCCGCCCATACAGCGTAGTTTCCCCCTCTCCATCCTCTAGAAAGGTAGGGAGGCAGTGTGACAGCTGCCCCCGGAGACAATGGTTAGATTATAACGCGATGCCTCCAGGAGTTGGTGATTCGTTTCCGCGAATCAACCGCCCCTTCAGCCGCGTGTCAAAAAGATCGGGAAGAGCCCGCATCCAAGATGGACGGGATTCCCATATACCGTCACACTCCTCCCCTTAAGAACATACTTCTTTGAAAAAGAAGTATGTGAAGTTAGACACGGGACTGATAGTATGGAGTTCTAATTCAGGAAGATTCATCTGAAAAACTCCAAAGCTGACAGCTTCCATCGTTATGGTGCTACTGAGAATTGTTACTGGTGGAGAACTTAGCTCCTTATCAATATCACTTGGCGCACTTGGACAAAAAGGAAAGAAAAAGTAGTTGTCAGAGGTTCTGGTTCAGGAAAGTTCATCTGAACAACCTCTAGGTGACTAACCCCCATCATAAGATGGAACAACTGGAATATAAATGAAAGTAGTTGTCAGAGGTTCTGGTTCAGGAAAGTTCATCTGAACAACCTCTGGGTGATTAACCCCCATCATAAGATGGAACAACTGGGAAAACAAGGGGAAAAATTACAAAAATAGGCGTTGAACGCCAGGCATAACAGCCTTAAGAATAATATCATGAGGTTTGATATTATTAATAGTAGTAATCATGAGGTTGATTGTAATAATAATAATCATGAGGTTGATTTGATAAAAATAGAAAATCCAATGGCCGAAGTGTATATTGATAAACAAAGGGGTATTAAAAAGAGGATTCCTTCTGGAAAACCTCAGAGCTATTCCTTCTGGAAAAGCTCTCAAAAGTGGAGGGGGTACCGAGGATAAAATCCAGCACATACCCACCAACCATGCTCTGCTACCATGTAATGGATGAGGGGTTTAACTACGCCGCCCATACAGCGTAGTTTCCCCCTCTCCATCCTCTAGAAAGGTAGGGAGGCAGTGTGACAGCTGCCCCCGGAGACAAATGGTTAGATTATAACGCGTTGCCTCCGAGAGTTGATGATTCGTTTCCGCGAATCAACCGCCCCTTCAGCCGCGTGTCAAAAAGATTGGGAAGAGCCAGCATCCAAGATGGACGGGATTCCCATATACCGTCACAACACGTAAATTATTACAAAACCGTTTATTATTTGCCTTATGTTTATGAATAACTACAAAATAATTAATGATTGAATTACTGAATCCCGAGCATTTTTAGGAAACTTTAATTCCGGGGCCAGCTCCAGTACTCGATTTAGGGCTTTCTTGGGGGGAGCTGGAGGGTGTTGACCACAGAAAACAATGATCTACGCAGAAGGGGCATCTATGCAGGCAAATAATAAACCGGTTTGTAATAATTTGCAGCGTTTTTTATTGCAATTTTTCATTCTATATACCTTGAAACGTAAACCATCAAATTTTGAGGGGGATTAAAAACTTTTTTCGTGCTCGATTGCAATAAAAAACATTATTGAAAATAATAAACCAAAATAGCAATATTATGGCAACGACACACTCTAAAAATCACGTCGAGGTAGCACTTGAGAGGCCTTTTGAAGTATTCATCACTGATTCTTAATTCAAGTCGGATCATACGAGTACAAACAGGAACCTACCTTATTTTCTGATAAAGATACATACCTAGGTAATTTCGACCAATCCCCCTCAGTGGGTATAACTTTTCATTGCCTGCACACGTCGATTTTCCCAAGGACGAGGAAGGATGGGCTGAAGAATTGGTAGATGGGACACTGAAATGTGTCACTTTTCTCCGTGAGAGCTGATACGCTCCCCAAACTGTCCCTATCAAGCCCTTGTCAGGTCGGTGACAAATTGAATGTGTGTTTCCGTGCGTTCCGTGACGTCCAGAACTCCTTGCCGTCACAATTCCGAATGTTGTGTGAAGACTGAGAGACTGACAAAAATACCCACCTCCTCACCAATCCGTTTCATCACATCCATTACCCCACACCAACCCACTCTCATAGCACATCTCATCCCTTTCCTTCACAACTGTTCCAGGCCTTTGCCATCCATCCATCATAATATCGTAAAATGACAATGAAAATTAGTTGCTAATGTTTGTTGGTGGTGGGGAGAAATGAGTCGAAGGGTTGATGGTGGTTGAATCCTGACCATATACCGATAAGAACATAAAACTATGTCAAGTTTTATAGGTGATGACTTCATGAGGTTTTCAAAATTGCGCATGCGTAGGACGGAAGTTACAATTTACAGGAAATTCATATGGGACCATATTACGCCCCCACCCACACTACCCTACAAATTTCTGATCACTACAACCCTTCTTTCACAATTATGGGCGTTGCAAGAATTTCACGTTTGCGCATGCACTGATAAAAGGCAACAACCCTGTTTTCATGAAAAATTCTTCTAAACCCATCTAGGGACCGTCCCGCAACTATGCACGCTGCAGACTTCATCCGGTTATGACCGGATGTTAACTGTACAAGGTAACTTATATGAAAATAGAATGGTGAATGGTAGGTATGTAATTGGTTTGTTCGCATTGAGAGAAGAATGGTATAAAAACAGAGCCACGGTAACGTTAGCAATGGCTACACATTTTTCCTGTAACACCCCTCCCCCCCCCCTTCTGGAACATTTCAAACACGACGTTCCAAATTCATTATTCACATAATAAGGAATACCGTATAGTACTAAGTACGAGACGTCGGCGAGTATTAGATATGTACGCCATCAAATTTCAATAGCTTCTTCTTTTATCTTTCACAGTGACACCAGTCAACTAAATTAATTAACAATTAGGGCCGAATCCGATTTTCTGACAGAGAGGGGAGAGACACTTTTTTTGAAAAACCGCGTTTGACGACCGTTTCCATTAAAACCGACTCGACGATGAATTCATCGAGGTACTACAGACAGGAGAGAGCTATTCGTTTTGATTCCACCCTCGTTTCGTTCCTCACTGCATCCGCACCCCCCCCCCCCCCCCCAGGAATTATTCCGGCGTTGATTGCACACAAATTAGAAATGAGCAAAAATGGATTTGAACGTGAAATACCGTCGGGAAATCTCGATGAGAGCAAGAGCGCGACTCGAATTTTGTGTTTTTCAGAGTCTTCCATTTTCGAAGGAACCGTAATATTTATTATCGATTCAGAGGGGGTTAATTTTTTATCAACCCTCTCGTTCAATAGGAAATTAAACAATTCCCATAATTTTAACATGGATCTTGCCACATCAGTGAAATTACAAGCCGATGTGAACTCCATCCATATATCCATAGCCGTACATTCCAGCCGATACAGACACTTCGGCTACGAGAAAAGAATTTCAAATTTCACCAAAATGTTTATAATGGTAAACGATAGGATGGTTCGAAGATGTATGTTACGCACGAAATTCGGTCATATGGTTATGCTACATGACTGAGTTGTCTATTGAACATGGACTATTTTATATGGCGATATCTTCAATTTTTCTACGCGTCACTGGTCGAATAGGGCACCGCAAATTTAAATGGTTCGTTTCATTCAACTAATAGAAGTGAGACATTTCCAGAAAGTTGCAGCATGATGGGTATCCAACGAGTCAACGAGGGCGAAAACGAGCCAACAACCCTTATTTGAGATATCATGTTAAAATCCTACCGAGCAACAATAAACCAGAACGGCAACAGCGTGAAGATGAAATCAGTAAGTCATTATTTTTGATTTTGATTTGAAAGTGAATGTGTATGACACGACTGTAATATTCAATCCAGCGGGAAATTCATTTGTTGGGAAACTACCCCTTGAAATTAGGTATAGTACATTGTGTTTCTTACCGTGTTTTCATAAAATCCACTTTCACAAACCCCTCATATAGTTAGTTACCCCTCTAGCCAAGGGACGTCGCGTTACAGTGCGATATAAAGCTGAAAGCAGTTATTTCTATATATATATATATATATATGATAGTCTCGATGCTACTTCAATCTATCCAATCTACTCAAACCCTGATCCCGCAGCCCATACATCCCCTTCCTTCCCAGATCCGATTTCTATTTCAATTTTACGATCGAATAAACTAAATCTTCTCTCGACGGCCCAATGGATGTGGCGGGGGAGCAGAACCCAATCTTGTACCTTTTGTTCGCTACTAACGGAAATTCAAAGATGAGTTTCTCAATGCATACAAATGTCGCGGGCTGGTAGAAAAGCCCCCCCCCCCCCCCCCACCATGAATCGGTTCTTTGGATGTCACTGTTAAGCCGAATCTTTCTTCGTTTCTTTGTAGCCAACTCCTTTTCACTCGAGGGTCTTCGTGTAATCATTTGATAGAGTAAACCATACTCATACATCTGCGGTTTATCAGTGATAGGTGTCCATCTTATGCGGTTTTCCTGACAAACAAATGACATGTGGGTAGTTTACCTACTACATATCGACACTAGATTACGGGATCTCCTCGGCAAACATGAGAAAACCACAGTACGCACTCGAAAAATTTTTCTTGGCATTAGAAAAAGAAAAAAAACCCGCGCAATTTTGCTCTGGGTTCACAAATGTTGATGATTTTTCTCGGTAAGAATCCTCATTCCTACATTCGAATTCATTCCTCGGTTTTAACAATGTTTTAATCTAAAAGCACAATTAGTTATAAATTATGTGTAAGCGTAAGAAAAAAAGGAGCAACTACAGTCAAAAATATTTTTCTAAAATATTTAAAATTTGCATAAAACTGGATAAAATTTATTAAAGATCTTTGCAGAATTTCTATGAATAAATGGCCCGAATATACTCAAACAGAAAACAGTGACCTACGCAGAAGAGGTACCTATCTATACAGGTAAATTATAAATAAACAGCTGTGTTTTCACGAGTTGTCTAAATGCTTCAGGAAAAACAATCCGCCACCAATCCATCGGGTAAATATAAAATAGCTCGACAAAAAATCACTAAACAATATAGAAAATAATTGAAAAACGACGCTGTAGTATATTAATCAGAGGCAGAAAGTGTAGTAATCGGAGGAAAACACTGCAGAAGTACTATTGTAAAAGCACGTCATAGGTTTATTATAACAGCATACCAACCGATTTGTTGGAGCGCAAAAGTGTTGATATGGTCTAGTCGGCATGTGCTGACATGGATTGTTGATGATGTTTTCTTGGTACAGACTTGAAGCTTTCCAGAGAACGAACCGGCTGCTCACGGTGAATTTCAAAAAACTTTTTTTATGATGCGGGAGGTTTATTATTCATAAGGACCTTTATTATTCATCTGCCTATTTAAACTTCTCAAAGAATAATATATCTCCTAACAGTTCTGGAGGAAAGAAATAATGGGCATTTAGAAATTCCTGTTCCGTACCACTTTTCTGCAATATCCTTTGATGAAAGTGGTTTAGAGAACTAGCCTACTTTGAAAAACTGTATAGTCTTTCAATATATAAGCAACCGCTGGTATTGTGTAGACGTCATTTAATGAACTGCTGACGCTGGAGAATTTATTCTTGATCTCAAGGCACGCAGGAGAATGAAAAATGAACAGTGTCTCCTTCCTGGGCGCCTAGCACGGCTTAGCGGCTTGATGCAGTGATTCATGTGACACTTCTAAGCCTCCTCCCCCAAGCAATCGATCACAAGCTCGACTTTATTGTGAGTGTATACAGTAACCCATAACGCTAACTTTTGTGGTCACCTAAAACATAAAACTGGATTCATACGAAAAACTAAACAACAGCTACATTATTTTGGTTTATTATTTTCAATAATGAACCACTGGAATCGAGCAAGAAAAAAAAATTCTAACCACCCCTCAAAATTTGATGGTTTACGTTTCAAGGTATGTAGAATCCGAAAATGCAATAAAAAAATTCTGACTGTCCGCCGTACTGACCACTTTTCTTAGTTAGAATGGACAAAAATTGAAAAATTCGGGTTATAGGTTCCGTTCGGGGTCTACTTGGTCCTCGAAGCTCGGCCTTACTGTCAGTCATCTCTAAGGGGTTCAAAATAGGGGTTGCAATTTTCAGAACGCCGTAGCTCAAAAACTTTGTATGGAAGGAACGTTATTAAATTTGTCTTGAGCTAAACAATTTTTTGAGACTACCCCTAGCATTGTACGTCCAGCCGTTCGTGTGCACCAAAAGGCTTCGTCAACATGATCGTGAATCAAACGGTATAAATCCGGCCGGGATATCATCACTAGGGAGCGCCTGATTATAATCAAGCATGGCTGTATAAAATCGAGTTGGCTGTTCTGCGATATTATTTCATTTGATAAGTGATGGACGATTGGATTTTGTTGGTAGGTACTTCTGAAACTTGAACAAATATTGAAGTATTATTGATGGGTAAATTATTACACAATGGCAAATTATTATACAACGGTTCATGGGGGGGGGGGGGGGGAATTCCAGTCATGCAGCATGGGTTAAGGAGCGAATTTTCAAAGAAACAGTTTGGGGAATTGAGCACTTAAATTAATGCCACCTGCCAGGGCACTTCTTGATACCAGAGTGGCACGCTGAGTAGAAAAATTATATGAAAAAATCATTTTTGGGTGTTTTGAACAAAAAAAAATTGAGATTTTGATAACACAGTGCGGTCTGAACGTACTGAAACTACTCGCAATAGATTCAGCGACCAAACAAACATGGTAAACGCATCTCACGTGCCTACAAAAATTACCGGAATTGCGGGGGGAATTACCGTGGAAATTTCGGGACTTATCGTGCGGAATCTCACGTAGAGACACGCAGTCACGCACGCAGGCGCGCACGCGCGCGCGCACACACACACCCACACACACACACGACACTTTATACATCAGAAAAAGTAAAAATCTATAATTTAGTCTCAAAAATCTATAATTTAGTAATCATGAACCGGATTTTGGAGGGGTTTCCGGTTCACAGGGAGCATGCATCTCTGAAATTTTGGAACGAGCCAAATAGCTAAATTTTCTTCGAAAATTCGCTAACAATGTTTCCATGTGGACTGATGTTAACAGTGAAGCTGAATGAATGCTCGGGTGCCATCCGAAGTGAAGGTTGGGTTCAGTGATTCATACGAGGTTGTGCTGAAATTATATGCGGGAATTGATGTATCCCACATGCTCCAATTCCAAATAAATTGCAAATTTTAATGAGTAGGTACCTATCATGTGAGAGATTAAATATCTCAAGGAACTCATGTAAATGTTTCTGCACAGAAGAACTGAATAATACAATTCAGTGGATTGACATCCCTTGTTTTGAAGGGAGATCCAGGTTATTATTGCACGTACATATAATTTTTTCGTAATTCATTTTTTTTTTCCCTTCTTGATATTATACGGACTTTTGCGTTGGCCTTTCCACTCTGAAGATGGCATTTAACTGACCAATAATCTTGTGGTAATACGCGGATAGGAAATAGAAGCTATCATGTTGAAACCTATGTGCATACACAAACTCGAAATCCCATAAACTTTTCTTGAAACCCTCGCCCCTTTTCGAGCAAGTAGCCCCTTTCCGTCCTGGTCGAGTGACGAAGTGAAGTGAACATTGTGCACACACCGGACAATTATTTTTTGACATTCTGGAATTATGTGTTTAATGAATGAAAACGAACGATGAACGAAAATTCTAAAACTATAGGATTAAGATCCTTCAAGTATGTATTTACCTAGCAGGTGATCGACGGATTTGGGGTCTATTTTCTCCATCTGCTCTTTGTTCCAAACGTACTGAGCTCGGATTCCTCTTCGCTTCTTGTCTCTGAGCCAGTCTTCTATCAGGTTTCGGCCATCAAGCCGTCGTCCTTCCTCTTTTTCCTGTTCAGGATCCGTTGCTACTTTGGGCATCCAGTGTCGGCGACCCCCTCCAAACACCACCTGGAATACAAACGAGCATTCTTCAAGAACAAAATCCCATTACCAGAACAAAATCCCATAACAACTGAAATAATGTAATTGTTACATCAACAGATTAAAGGGCATGACTGCATTCACTAAGCTTATCCCACGCCCGGCAGTATGTGAATCTGCCCTTTCAGACTAAAGAATGAGCTCGCTGGTGCTGACGTCATCGAACAGCATTTCATCTCTTTTCTGCCTCTCGTCCTGTTCATGCTGCTGCCTTGCTATTTTTCAAATATACTTCCTGAAGTTTTCTTAATCGACAAGCTCAAAACAACACGTTCACAACGGTTATCTCTTCTCCCAACACTGGTAATGCTTCTCTATGCTTAGTAATGCTCCTTGGTGAACTGACTGATTAAATTAAACTATACTTTTTTCAGGACCATTCAAAAACGAAACAGTTATATAATTATAGCAAAAGAAGACACTTGGTACAGGTGACAGTACTGATAGTAATGGCCCTTCGTCTCAAAGATGATGGTAGTAGATATGGATAAGAGCGAATGCTGCAAATCCTGAAGAGTAGCATTCGCTCTTCACCAGCTCCATGAGTACATGCGAAAGGAGTGTTGTGTTCGTTACCTACTTGAGGAGATACACAAACGATACACAAATATTTCTACGACGTGAGCCATACGAACTGCGCTGAACCAGTTGTTGATTACAACAGGCGCGATCCTCGCTCAACTATTTACATTTTACTTCAAGCTCGTAGTATAATTGGCTCCACTCGCTTGAGTTTCCGCGCAGGTAAAGCACCCAAGAGATAAGACGTCTTTTGCATAGTAATTGCAAAAGGTGGGTTGCCGCGGTCGGAGACTCAGTCGGGCCACACGTTCTTTAATTGTTCTAGGTTATCGGGTGACGGTAAAGAGCTCAAGTTATAGCTCCGTGAGAAAATTAATGGATCCCATCGCCCGATTTCATTATAAGTACAGGAACTGGAGCAGCTCCAGGAACCGCTCTACTCGCTCTCAGCGAGATTTTTATGACGATCCAATCGATCAACCTAACTGCTCTCAACACTTCGGCTTTAAACTTGTACTGATATTTTATTCTTAACTGTAACTGCACACACTGCAGCGGCGGTGGTGTGATTACATTTCACTGATATGGTGGGAAGTGACCTTTTAATACTTGGCGGAAGACAATCTTGAATCGATAGTGAATACCAGGAAGCTCATAGCTGATTTATTATTCTGATGAATAATTGTAAAGAGGTTCTAACCTACGTAACTTCTATCAATGAAACCAAGCCAAAAGAAAATTATTCAAAAATCTCCTTTGGAGTACCGCAAGGATCTGTCCTTGGCACAATTTTGTTTCTGATACATATAAATGACCTTAAATAATATGAACTTGAGATGCAAATTTGTAGCTTTTGCTGATGATATAGCTATTGTGATAAATGAGAACACATTGGAGCTAGCACATTCTACCACAGAAATGACTGTCTATGAAGTAGCCAAATGGTTTAGCACAAATAGTCTCACCATGAACCTTTCGAAAACCAAGTACATTACATTCTCGATAAACAAAACAGGACTTCCAAATGACTCTAAACTCAAATAGCACAAGGAAAACTATGGCGTAGTAAGAAGTTTGTGCAGCTGCATGGAAATAGAAAGGCTGAATACAATAAAATACCTAGAAGTGCACGTGGATCAGCAACTCAAGTGGAAGGATCATGTAATGTAGCTGCATTAATGAATAAAATCAGGAAATCCATGCACTACTTTCTGGTGCTACGAAGTTGGCTAACGAAAGAAAACCTTAAAATGGTGTATTATGCTCATGTATATAGCATTTTAACTTATGGTATCATTGTCTGGGGAGGTACTTATGCGTCAACCTTTAATAGTATAAACATAGCAATGAACACCGTTTTGAGAATTGCAACTAATTCCCATAAACGTACTTCAACTAGTTACCTGTACAAACACTTCGGTGTTCTCACTCCCACAATGGCTTGTATTCACAGAACTGTTTTATATGTACATAAACACCTGCATTTATTTACAAAGCAAGCGGTGATTAGGCCGACGCGAACAAATGCCAACTATGTCCTCCAGATACCACAGGCACATAATGATTTCTACACTCGACAATTTCCATGGCTAGCTCCAGCCCTATTTGAGCAGTTACCGCTCCTAACCAAGACTTCAGCATCAACAGGAAAATTTAAAAAACTAGTTCTAGAACATTTTGAGCTTGAAAATAACGAAAGTGTTGGTATAAATAAGTTTAAGTTAGGATAAAAATACAAATCAGCCTTCGTAGCATTAAGTGTATTTACTAACTACTTAGGAATAACCTGTAAATACTGTTGGTTCTTGATCAATGCAACTCATTCTCCAAACACTTACGGTGTGTTTTGTCAATGAAACTGCTGGTACATACATACGCAGTAATAAATAGCGGTGGGAGAGACGAGCCTGGACGGGTCATTGACCTTAGGCTCATAAACCAATATAAGTTTAGAACTTGCGTTATGTATATAACTCTCCAAAAATCATTATATTTGTTGTATAAACTAGGTATTTGCTGAATAAAAAAATTGAAAAATTGAATTGAAAATTGAAATTGGATCGATACCTACGTATCACATCCTACCTACGTCACGACAACATTATGTTTGTAAGTGGCTGTATCATCACTGTGTACTTAGGTGATGATACTATACTCTGAGATATACACGGTACCTACCTAATCTATGAATTCAGCGTTTACCATAAATAATATACTGGCATTGTATTTTCTAACCATTTCTACATTTGTACTAGTCTGGCGGCTTCCAACATTCCGGTCATAACGCCCGAGCGTTAATTAATGAAAACCCTCGTCTAACGCTCGGTTGAACAAATGCGGTCGTGCATGGCCGTGACAGTGAACTTTGCACGCCCTAATGACAACCACCGAGCTATGTATAGGTACGGTAATGGTCTCATCATTTTCATCCTTGCGGGACATCACCGAGTGGTGAGTGAACAGGGGTTGATGCTCACACCTTATTCCGCTTGTGGCCTCTGACCTCGTTACAATGCTTTTCATTTTCAAGAAGCCATTGAGTGCGGCATCTTCAACGAGGCCTCACACACTCTTACATTCAGATGAGTGAATAACGAGAATTATTCTAGAAGTCTTCATTGCTTAGGCCTCCCAGTATTAAACGACCATAACTACCAGTAACATAACTACAGATAACGAAAGCCTAGGGGTCAATTGATGTGTAGGAACCGTGAAACAGGCCAATTGTAGTTTAGAATGTATTTAGCGAATTTTCAAAAGAATTTCTCCAAATGAACGTTTTGATCTAAGTTACTGTGGTTTAGCACCACTATGGTATTCGATAAACGTACAATTAAACGTTACTGAAATTCGTCACGAGGTGTGCACTGGGGCAAATGCCCCTACAATCCAACCTTCTGTGCGGCTATTTTACATGGAGTCTCCTAGCCAACAGAGGTAGAAATGGGGCGGTTTCAACCATTAGCTGTGAAGTCAATACTTATATGCTCTGATGATTTCAATTATTACAACGTGTTTCGTATTAACTCGTATTCATTTCACCTATCTCGGGTAGGCGTGGGATTCGCTCTAAATCCTCAACATCATCAAAGTTCATAATAGAGGCTTGTATTACCTACTGCACCACATATGCAAACGGGTATTACTGCAAAATCTATAATAAAGTGTGACCAATTCCGTAAGAACGCCAGTACGGTGTGGCGTTCTTACTCACGGATCCCTTCGATTAATAAATATCAACGGTATTTATTCCAACCAATCACAATGCAAAATACATTCGGTCTGCTCGGTGTACTAAATTATATGCATTGAGAATATTGTGAGCATTCTGACTGTTCTATTTAGAAAATTCGAAATGCAAACTAATTAAATTTATTCGAGGCATCGCTGAAGTCGTAGTAGGGAATCCTTTTGTGCCAACATATTGGTTAGCAAGCTGCTGGCTTTCATAATGCTTGCGTAAGCTCGAGCTCAATATTTGTAATCTGAGTCTGATATTATTCCATTTTCATTCTCTTCCGGGGACTCCTGCATATTGGGTTCGTATAGTAGAAACTCATTCGCGCAGTATTAAGCGACTCTCACACGTGAAATGATTGAGTAAATTTACGTGCATAAACGGTCTGGATTATCATGCTCATTCGCATCTCACAACAGAACTTGGCTATAATTTTTTTTCTGAAACTACAAAATCGGCGGTATGGATTGCAGACCACTGAAATTCTTCCAGTACGATTCTGTACGGAACCTTCTCTTCTTTTTCTAGTTGCAGTCACGAAATAGTAAGCTCGGCATGAAGGGGCTGCAAGGCTCGACGTTTTTCTTCTCTCAGAAAACTGTTTGCAGTCTGAGACTAGAAAACACTGAATGGCTACTGGCATAATATATCAGTATTGCGGGTTAACCGCACCGTAACTTGGAATGTAGGTCTTTTATGAACCAACTCCCATGTCTATAGGAAAACCGACCATGATAACTTGAAAAACTGAGGGCAGACACAGGTAGGTCCCGAATAAAAATCATCAAAATTCAACAATAAGTTTCGTCTATCTATGTTCAAATGTTTTCCGGTAGAAACATTCGCAGAAAAGGAAGAAGGAATTCGTCCGTTGTGTTCTGAAATATCAAGGGTGGTTTGGGGGCTGGCCAACTGATTTTTCGACCAAGTTCCGTGCAATTGATCGGAACCTGAATGATGATTTCTACCAAACGGTAGGTACTTCAGAATCACATAGTTGGGACCGTGAAAGGGTGAGGGGTGGGGGGGAATTGCCGCAATATACAGAGGTTAGTATCGCACTTAAATATTGTTCCTAGAGGGAGGGGGATGAAATTCCTACAGTCTGATATTCTGATTTGAATTTAATAGCGTGGGTTTCAGCTACTTGTGATGGGGTGAGGGATTCTGTATGGTTGTTGTCTAAGAGTCCATATGGCGGTTCGACATGGCCTTGAAGGTACAACTTGGATAAGAACACACTTAGATTATATGAATATTGCAAAGAATTAATTTTAGACCATTGGCATTTCGATAACAGAATCAGGACGATTGTTAAAAAACGCTGCAAAGTCCTTGTCACATGGGTTTACTATTCCACTGGACATACGTACATAGTCATTTATTGTTTCTTTTATATGCAACAATTTAAATAACTATGGTTGATGGTTTCTACCAATTTTGAACCTTGAAAACCTGGGAAATTGTCTGAAATCACCATAAATTTGTATAACAACACTGGTAGTAGTATCAACAGGTGAATCAAGACAATTAAATGGTACTATCAATGATCGAAGATAATCTGCTAACAAAAAAAAACCGAGCCTAATTCGTGTTTTTGTGGGCCAAAATTGGTGGAAACCATCAAAAATAACTTTTTAAATTATTGCACATGAAAGAAACCATAAACGAACAGCCAACATTTCTGTACGTGTGTATGTCATTAGAATAATAAACCCACGTGGCAAGGGCCCTACAGCGTTTTTTTTTTTTTTGTACAAATTATCTTTGATCAATCCCGTTTACCTGTTGATACTACTTCTAGTGCTACTATAATACAAATTTATGGTTATTTCAGACAATTTCCCAGGTTTTTGATTCATAAAAATGAATTTTGGGAGCTGAACCTTCGTTACAACCTCAATTCTTCACTCTTTGTCCTCTATCAACTTCATATTCGGTCTCCTCGCCCTAAAAAACGTGGAGAACGATACACCACAAGCTCACGTTCACTAAAACCTCAAAAAACCATAATTTACACCCATTTTCACCTCATAACACCCCTGGGTGTGTTCAGATCGGGCTGGCAAGCTTCGCAGCACAACTAGGACACAAATTTGTTCCCAAATGGGGACCCAAACTGCATGGAAGAACGACGATTTGAGACCAAAATGTAACGTAAATTTAAGTCTAAAATTTTGTTAGAATCCCCAATTTTCCGCTCTTTCGTTAAAATCGTTTTCATATTCGATCATCTCTACAAAACATGGAAAACGATACCTCACAAGCTCATGTTAATAAAACACAAAAAGAAAAAAACACTATGTTTACACTCATTTTTCACCCATAACACCCTTGGGCATATTCCGATCGGACTGCTAAGTTTGGGGACGCAAAGGGCCCAAGTGGAGCCTGTGTGCGAAAGAATGCATTTTTTAGAACGAAATTAAAGTAGATAATGGATGATACAGCGTATGGTGGACGGGCATTGCAATCTACGCACCTTGAAACGTAAAAGAAAACATTTTGAAGTGGTGTCACACAATTTTTTTTGCTAACCGAATACATTATTCACAGAATAATAAACCAAAATTAAACCAAAACCCAATGAAATTTTGATCGACACCAATGATAGAGCAGGTCAATATGTATACCCCAGCCCTATTTGGAGGTTGTTGGATGTAATCAATATCTATAACAACTCAAGTTAATACAATCTGAGCAAACCACGGCTCTTCCAGCGTGAATTATATAACTGCGGCAAATCAAGCAGGTATTAATCATAATTATACGTCTATCGTAGCACACTGGAATACTGGCAACATGAAGTACAAGGCAAAGTTTTGGCATAACAGAAAAGGAACATGAATAAAGCAGAACAGTAACTCCCCACCCACCCATCCAATCACAGAAACATCCTGAAGGTTTTGAGATTGAGGATATCTGGATTCTCAATCCAACATGATTTATACCCTACTACTTACACTTTGAAATCTGATATGCCTTGATATGCTCGGAGACGGGAGTCAATAAAGGAGTTCAATTTTGAATTATAGTCCTAAACAGTGACGGTGCCTATAAAATCGGCAGTTTTATTCGGCATAAAATCCCAAAAGACACGGGAAGGAAAGCCCCTCCGAAGCACAGGACCTTTTATTCGATCATAAAACACAAACAACTTGTAGCCTTAGGTGTCATAGACTCCTTACGACAGCGTGCCTAGAAAATAAGCTCGATATCAATTTATACGTAAGTAATTCTCTTTTTTACGAGGTGGGCACTGTCACGTGGAATTGAGCTGACGGAAACATGGAGTTCAGGAAACAATGTACAGTATTATCACAGCTACGTTAATGGTCATCAATGCTACCAGGTTCCGTTTCTGACAGCGCTTCATCAATGGACGAGATCACTACAAACTACAAAGTGCTAGCCGAAGTCCCCTGTTACTCCCTTATTACAAAGTCCCCTCCAGTACTCGCGCCTTTTGGTGGGACACCATTAAAAAAACAACGCTGCAAATTATTACACAACGGTTTATTACTTAACTTATTAATTAACTGTACAGATGGACCTTCTGCGTAGATCACTGATTCTTGTGATCTATCTGGATTCTGTCACTCTCGAGCTCTTCCCAGGAAAGCCCTGAATCAAGTACTGGAGCCGGCACGGAAATTTCAGTTCTAGTATGTAAAATGGCAAAATTCAGATGTAGTTCTGAAGGTGAACTGTTGCTGTGGAGTGAAAAATTTGTTTTGGTCCCGGCTGGGATTCGAACCTGCAGCCTTCACCGTGGGATCCCACCCCTAGCCCACTGAGCTACGGGGCACATGGGTACGAGTCAAGTGATGTGCGCTCTCAATCCATGTTGATACTTGCATACATGCTGCTCTTAGGACAAATTCAATTTTACTTCATTGTCGTAGAATGCTCCTGATGGTCTGTAATTTTCAGGAAAAAAAATCAAACTATTTAAAAATGCGAGAAAAACCACATCTCAAAAAACAATTTACCGAGGTAGGGATACCCCGGATATTTCAATCCCTATTTTTCACCATTTAAAGTTGAGTGACAGTAACGCCGAGCTTCGAGAACCAACTAGAACCCAAACGGGACCCATAATTATACCAAATTTCGTGAATTCTGGCTCATAGGAACTGACGGCTTACGGCGGACGGACGGAAATTTTTTTGGTTCATTATTTTCAATAATGAACCTTTGGAATCGACCATGAACATTTTTTAACATGGATATGTTTTTTGGCTGGGAGGACAATCTAAAATTTCCGACTGACCCCAAGCAGTACTACCAATAAACAATACCGGTTTCCATACACCTGACACCTAGCGACGTATTTATAAACCAGAACTTTGATGTGTAATCAGTTTTAGTGCCTGTGCGTCCTTAGCTTTAACTGCTCTGCACAGGGATTCAGTTACCGAATTTACGAATTTCCGGAGCGGCTTCAGTATCTCTCCCGTAGGTATAGTGGGTTCTGTTTGACAGGAATACGAATGATAAGTCAGTGTTAAGCTAGGTTCACATGGAGACGCAATTCCGGACGGCAATCCGGCACGGCAACGCATTTGCCGGAATTTTTGCCGCAGAGGCGTTCACATGGCAGCGGAGTCATAACAAAATGCAATCGCGAAAAACAAACAGTTGGTCGAACTCGAAACCGCAGAATCAACCACATAATGTCGAATTTCAATATGGCTGAACAACCAAACAAGAAAGGTGTGCGCAGTAACCTCCGCGCAGATCCGGCAACTGATCCGACAGCAGAAAATATCTGGAGATTTTGATATAGTATCCAAGACACTGCGTTGCAATAATCCATTTTGCGTTGGCCAATAGAATTGTAGAACGCATAGCCTTGCCGGACTGCCGTCCGGAATTGCGTCTCCATGTGAACCTAGCTTCAGTGAGCGAGGAGCATCTAGGAGAAGAGTGTGGTGGCCCGAGCGCTATTCTAGCGATTAGATGAACCTTCCCTTCTTTCCCTGGCAAGATGAATCCACCTCCGTAAATGTCCGTAGGTAATGTCTGTCGAACCCTGCCGAATCTGTAGGGAACCAGAAATTTGCCCTCAATGAAAAAGGCATTCAAATCTGTTTGAGGCATCAATCAAAAAATCAGTCATGCAGCATGACTTAATGAGCGAATTTTCAAAGAAATATTCGAATTAATGGCTATGGTTTTGAATAAAGGAAAACTTCGGTCTAAAATTTGGTTTTCTATGTATATTCTCTTCGTATTTATTTTAATTTGTACGTTTTGTCCATCCTGATTCTACCGTTTGTTTATTACGTAATTGTACTAAGTGCTTATTTATTTGATCGCTGTGGGTAAATTCAAGGAGTTGTACTAATCGTTTGCCTCCCCCTTTTTTGCTTCGAACTCTCGTCTTCAATTAATACTTCTCACATTTTTCAATCTGACCACTCTAAGGGGGTGGGGGTAAGAGTTTAAAGATTATCCTAGTTTTGGGTAATTTTTGCGCACTTTAAATGCTCTAATTTAAGAACGGATTTAGATATCTAAAATCCGATTTCACTATCGTGTTCAGCGTGCAAAAACCTTTAAAATGAGGGGTCACTTGTTAGAAAATAACATTTTGGGGATTTTTGGGTAATTTTTGCGCACTTTAAATGCTCTAATTTGAGAACGGATCAAGATATCTAAAATCCGATTCCACCATCGTGTTCAGCGTGCAAAAACCTTTAAAATGAGGGGTCACTTGTTAGAAAATAACATTTTGGGGATTTTTAGGTAATTTTTGCGCACTTTAAATGCTCTAATTTGAGAACGGATCAAGATATCTAAAATCCGATTCCACCATCGTGTTCAGCGTGCAAAAACCTTTAAAATGAGGGGTCACTTGTTGGAAAATAACATTTTGGGGATTTTTGGGTAATTTTTGCGCACTTTAAATGCGCCAAAACCCTCCTTAGAGTAGGCCAATTTCGCCCATCTTCGAACTTAGCCTTTCGATTGCCAAGATAGATTTTTTGTGCAAATTTGAGCTGTTTATCTCAATTCTATCGAGAGTTATCGTCTGGAGTGACACATATATAAATAAATATATATATATATACATATAAAAAAGTGTTAAATTTCAGGAATCGTTTTAGAATGGTCTGAAACGGATTTCTATGAAGAAAATTTCCAAAAATTTATATTATTTAAATTTCGAAGCCATTGCAATAGCTTCATTTTCTTTGAAAATTCGCTAAAAGGCATTCAGTCCGAAATGAAAATCTAATCGTAGGTAGACAAAATTATTTCATAAAGGATTGTTGTAGGAATTTTGCGCTGATCCCGAATATACCAAACTATATCACTTAAATCACTCGCGGCGGAATAGTGGAAATCCATAGCAAAAAACTACAGGATAAAAATAAAATAGTCTATTTCCACGTACAATAGCAAAAACTGTAGACCGGTTTCGGTTGTTACACCATCGTCAGTACGCTATAGAATTCTATAGGATTCTATAGTGTACTGACGATGGTGTAACAACCGAAACCGGTCTACGGTTTTTGCTATTGTACGTGGAAATAGACTATTTTATTTTTATCCTGTAGTTTTTTACCACATTATGTCTTGCATAAAAACTGTCTTTTTCCTGGATGTGAAACTTTGATATGGCAAAACCTTTTCATTTTTCAACGCAATTTGTCAATTGAGGGGGTCTATCGACGCAGAATTTGATGCTCTACAACTTCTCTTTTGAACGAAAAATTTGATGACTGCTACTTCTTCGATTTTGAAGGGGTTTCCACCGCGTTTTGGGCACTCAAGAAATTTTCAAACGAGGCAAATAGCGAATTTTTTCACTGAAAATTTGCTAAAAGGTTGTTCAGCTTACCAGCGAATGAGGGAGCTGACTGTCTGTCTCAGTCAGATCCAAGTCGATTTTGTTTGGTTTGAAGTTACTATACGAACAAGTTTCGGAATAGGTCGCCTTTAACAATGACGGAGAGAACTTAAAAAGGTACCTACTACCTACCTCAAGATGGGGAGAGGAACACATAAAAAGTGGGGGGATTTGAATTTACAAAAGCACCATTTTTATTAACACTAGGTAGGTAGGTACCGACCTAGATAATGAAAAACCTTTGGTACTTAACTGAGGTCTCTTACTAGGTACTAGAAAACTCATTTTGCCAAACTTACCCACGCCTCTTTGGATTACATAATTCAGTACCTACCTATTCTCCCAAATTAGAAAAAAAAAACAATGATATCAAAATATGATCAAAATTGCAATTTTTTTGTGTCTATGTTAGGATATGTTCATATATGATTTAGCCGAAACCAAAATAAAAGCCGTCATAAAAATATTTATTTATACATTTTTTTCTTAGCCTTCTTTTTTGCAGAAAACAGTGGTTCCGGAAGCATTATCTCGGTGTTTTCAGAAGCGATGTGTCCGAAGAGAGCTGCTCTCCTCTTATGTTTTGTCACATTTACTGCACCGGAACTATGCACTGAATCATGAATTATGAACATTTTGGAATATTTAGGATCTATTAGGAATTAGGAATACGGGAATTTTGACACGCTACACATCGGCCGACTGATACGAGATAACTAGCGATAACCCAGGTTCTTGAGCTCTGGTAGGTTCATCTAATCTTCGCTAGGCAGCGCTCGGGCCGTTGCACCACACTCTTCTCCAAGATGCTCCTTAGTGAGCGTCGCGGAGAAGAGCATCTAGGAGAAGATTGTGGTGGAACGGTCCGAGCGCTGCCTAGCGAAGATTAGATGAACCTACCGGAGCTCAAGAACCTGGGTTATCGCTAGTTATCTCTTATCACTCGGCCGATGTGTATCTTGTCTTCGTGTCAAAATTCCAGTATTCCTAATTCCTAGTAGGTAGTTCCAGTATTCCAAATAGGTAATTCCTATTTGCCTCGTTTGAAAATTTCCTAGGTGCCCAAAATGCGGTGGAAACCCCTTCAAAATCGAAGAAGTAGCAGTCATAAAATTTTTCGTTCAAAAGAGAAGTTGTAGAGCATCAAATTCTGCGTCGATAAACCCCCTTAATTGTCAAATTGCGATGAAAAATGGAAAGGTTTTGCCATATCAAATTTTCATATCCAGGAAAAAGACAGTTTTTATGCAAGACATAATGTGGTATATTCGGGTTAAGCGCAAAATTTCTACAAGAATCCTTTATAAAATAATTTTGTCTATCTACGAGTAGATTTTTATTTCAGACTGAATGCATTTTTCATTGAGGGCAAATTCCTGGTAGCCAGCAGATTAGGCAGGGTTCGACAGACATTACCTACGGACATTTACGGAGGTGGATTCATCTTGCCAGGGAAAGAAGGGAAGGTTCATCTAATCTTCGCTAGATAGCGCTCGGACCGTTCCACCACACTCTTCTCCTAGATGCTCCTGTCGCCAACAACGAGAAGAGAGTGACAGAAATGAATTTATTGAATTTTCAGTAAGTACCGCCTTCTCGTCAAGCACTACCGAGGAAGAAAAATTTCGTGCATTTCAAAGCAGGAAACATTAAAAAAAAATGAACGGAAGAACGCCGAAAATGTAAGGAATATTGCCTTAGTGAAAACAGTAAACGGAAGAACGCCTCTGTAGCACTGGCGAGTAAGAATGAGGAGGTGGTCAATCCTCCCAAGTCAGTTGAGGGAGCCTTTCTTCAATCCGAAAATTTCTCATTTAACGGCACAAAAAAATGTTTAAACAACATTTTCTCCATTTTCACGGACAAACATTGATTGTGGATATGCAATACGGTACTGTCAATTCGTACGTCCAAAAACATGTCCATGACTCAATGTTTTTCCCTTAAAACGGAGGAAATTTTTTAACCCCCCCCCCCCCCCACCACTTCAAAATTTCATGGTTTCCGTTTCAAGGGACGTAGAATACGAATATTGAATAAAAATATTTCCATCCGTCCGCCGTACGCTGTCTGCGGCTTTTGGTTTATTATTTTAAATAATGAAGCTTCGGAATTGACTATGAAAAAGCAAATTTTTAACCCCCCCCCCCCCATCAATTTGATGGTTTACGTTTCAAGGGAAGAGCGCAAACCACTCGTCTCTCGGCTAGCCGGGTGATGTAGTGCAGTGGTCTAACTGACGGACTGTGGAGAAATGGAGTACAGAAACTGCGTGATGAAGCGAAATTAATATGACTACGTTGGTTCCTCTTTCAGCGATCCACGTTCGTGATTTTCCTGTTCAATCGACGGAGATGTTTGAAAGCATTAGCTCCGCACACCTAAACAGTCCCGCTCGACAAATTACCTCAATAAAATGTGGCTCGTTCGGTAGCTTCAATAAAGCTCAAAGCTACCATTTGTCAGGGGCCGCCTTTTCTCGATAAAAGTAGAAAAGCGAAGGCAATCAGCTATGAACAATGAGAGGGGGCGGCGGAGATTGTATCTGAGAAGGGAACTCCGTTCCTTCTCTTGGTCGAGGAATACCATCAACCCCCAACCACGTCCACCTCCCATCACCAAATGTTATTACCTACCTCTTAGATGTTTTTTCTGCACCACCACCTCCCCAAGAGGGAGGACGTCATGGGACCATCCTTATCTCTTAAAATAAGGGAAATTTTCAATTTCTTCAAGTGATATTCCACTTTCTTCCTTTTTCTTCCGATAGAGGATAATGATTTCCTTTTTATGCCGTGTTCTTGCATCATCACTTCCCCTAACTTCGAATATACTTCTGTTTCCTTTACCAAGAGAGATGTGAAATGAATTTTGAGGAACATTGAGAGAATTTTTATGGTCACGAGTTCTAGACAAAACCTAACACGACCTGAAGTTAATTGGGAACATTTTGGCTTGGCTTCTGGAAAGTCCTACCTAAAACGCAGAGGAACCGCCACAATGGAATAATTCAGAGCGTGTGATGACAGCTTGTCAACAAGGTACATATTTACGTACAAATATGTATGAATAGTATAAATTTTAAGAAATGTAATAATATATAAAACACTTGTGGAAACACAGCATCGCACTGAGAACTGCTTTTATATTTTTTGGGGCCATCCCATAAAAATCTCGTGCTGAAAAAGTTTGCTGTTCCTCCCATTTTGTTGATGTTACGCTTGTTCAACTTTCTAGGGTAAAGAATTTGTAACTAGCAATTGCTTGAAACATTCACAAAGTGAAAAGAGTACGTCACGGTCATGTATGCAGAACTTGAATAGGGCGAGTAGGGCTTAGACGAACCTTAGATGACATGCCCGACTATACTCATATATGCATTAACCCTACTATACTAATAAAATACTGCTACATTAAGCTTCAATAAAATTCATTTAAAAAAAAGGCAGTATTCAGCATGGATACAAGAGCGGGTTTTCAAAGAAATAATCGTGCTTTTGCGTAAAAAGATGATATAGCGAGAAACCATATCACTTTTCTTACAATTATATAATAATTGTTTCATGATTTTAGCCATTTTTATCGTTTTTAACCCTTATAAAGTCAAATTTGATCCATTTTTTTAGATAAAAATATGTTTGGCATCGAAATAGTCCCTCCGTTCTGAATCACCATCCCACACAACGTCAGGTGAACTAATATTGATTTGAGCCCTAATCCTTTCACCCCATGCGGGACGTATATGTTCCATAACGTTTTTGCACTGATAAACCTGCTGGGTCATTGGGCGGGATTCAATAATTCAATCATTAATTGTTGTTATTCATGAAGCATACGGAAAATAATAAATCGTTGTGCAATAATTTACCCAATAATACTTCAACGTTTGTTCAAGTTTCAAAAGCACCTATCGACAAAATCAAAAGAGCCATTTTTCACACATTCAATTTTAGGACTTCAAAACATTCCCACTTTTAAATATCGATTCTTAGTTGCTTTTATTAATTAGGAAGAATTTATTACTTCTGAGGAAATGGAATAGTTATTAACAATAAGACTAAGAAAATATCACGAACGAGGTTACCCAGTCATCCCAATTCTGGGAAGACAAATGTAACGCCAGAGCTCTACAGTGCATCTCTATGTGAAGAGGTTGGTGTGGAGGGGGGAGGGCTCTCGGGATGAACATGGTATATAAATGGAAAGGCTTAGCTACATTGCTGTTCTCAGACAAGATTATGCAAATAGACCAACTGCCAAATTCCTTATGATTCATACTCTCTTGTTTGAGGGGGCGATGAAACTAAAGGAGGCCTCAGATCTATTTTTACATTCTCAGACCTTTCGGTTCATTCAAGTACGAGTACCAGATGTACATGTTTATCTACTTCTTTTTTAGTAGGGTAGATGTGCTTCTTAAGTCGGGGAAATGCGGGTTACGGAAAAATGATGCTGATGAGGTAATGATGAGGTGCTTGGAAATTTATTCATAGAGAGATCAATTTCGAACAGTTAGTGGCCGGCACTGCCTCTCTCCGCCCCTCCCTACCAAATACAAAACTATCAATTTATTTTCATCAATCGAAACTGAGCCATCATGGCTCTTTGATAACGGTGTTCTGGCATCTCCATTTCACGTTCCTAACCTCATTTGCTTGCAAACCTGACCAGAGATATTGAAAAGAATAGCAATGAAAGCGGCTGTAGCAAAGCTACAGGAAAATGGTGAGCAGTAGCCTAACACGGAAGCCGGTATTTATGTACAAACAGGGGGGAATAAAAGGGTAATGAACATCATGCCGGTATGGAGGGTCTTGCAGTTTACAGTTTTCAGTTTTACAGGCCTTGTTTTATTCACGTTGCCCAATGAACTTTCACTGGGCGTTAACCCATAATAGAAGAAATAATTATTGGTCAGCGGGATGAGCTAGAATGGTTGGTGTATATAGTAAGACGATGATCCTACTCTTCACTCGTCCCTACTGCCAGCTCACGAAACGAACTGCTTCTCATTCCGCCTCACACCCTCTCACTCACTCTCTCTGTATCTATCTGTGCGCGCAACTAAAGTAACTAAGAATAATCTTCGCCATCCCTCCTTAAATGTATACCCTGATGTAAGACGAAATGTGTGAAAACATGAACAGACATAAAGCAGACAAAAATAAGTTTCCCGTTCTGACTTCAGGCGTCTATTCTTCTCGGAAGCAAAGCCATCCACTGGAAGTGTGATCCCCGGCAGAGCTTATCACGGCACTCCCTATGGAACGTAAACACTTTTAAATAATTCCGTACTGACCATGGTGGATACACTGTTCTGAAGAATGGAGAGTATTCGTGGAGTGGGAGACGAGAAAGCCAGCGGGACATGGTCTAATTTGATTGCTTGGATGGCCCAAAGTGCATATGTGTGTTACAGGCAGGCACAGTGCGACGTGGTCAGGACGCGAAGGGTTGAACCCCAGTTTTTTAAGAGGGCTTTCCGGCCCTTTTGCGGGAGCCATAAGAAAGGGTGAAGGCGGGATTGATGAGCGGGCAATATCCGAAGGAGTGAAAAAAGTTCTATTCATACCTCTCGGAACAAAGGCGAGACAGACAAATACAACACCATGAGCATGACAAATTCCAAGAGAACCCGCAACACCACTCTCGAATTTGAACACAATATCTACCTACAGTGTCGATGTGTGTCATGAAGTACTCACGCACAAATATCCGAAATTATCACTCGGGTTTTCCGAGATAGCGAACTCGATTTTTAAAAAACCGAGTTTGAATCAGCTGCTCCTCATCATAACATTCAGCGTTTTCCCATATGATTCAACCCCACTCCCACACCGATTCAACCTTCAATCTCGTGGTTTGGTCCTTGCAAATATATTTTGAGAGTAGATCCCTTCAGTTTTATTTTTTAAATTATGAATCTTTGGAATAGAACACGAAATATATATATATATATACACATACATATATAAATATGTATGTGTGTGTGTGTGTGTATAATATATAATTTATTATTTATTTATTAATAACATTTCAGTTATCTTTCATACAGAATAGGGGTCAAATTTGGATTTTTGGGGATCAAAAATTGGTATCAAGAGCTAAAATCAATATTAATTCGCCTGAAGTTACGGGGAATGGTGATTCATGGCAGAAGGAGGGGGACTATTTGGATGATAAAATCTTTCTCTCAAAAAAGAGCGTAAAGGGGTCTGATTTGACTTCATAAACAAGTCGGTAAAAACTGTTAAAACCCCCCAAAAAAACAATATAATTTTACGAAACGTGGTACGGAATGGTGATTTGATACTGAGAGCCAGGGAATATTGGAATAATGAAAGCATTTTTGAAACAGTTCAAAGAGTTCAAAAAAAGAGTTCAAAGATTTCAAAGAAAGAGTTCAAAAACGGGTCCAGTTCGACATTATTGGGGTCAAAAATCGGTAATGTAGGCATGTGAGATGTCGTTTACTTTTCTTTTTTTTTTCGCGGAATTGACTGCGGGTAGTTTCATCACGTTCGGACTGTATCGAGTGAAAAAATCAATATTTTCCGGTTCAAAACACCCAAAAACGATTTGTTGACATAATTTTTCTGAACGAAGTGCCACTCTGGCCTCAACAAGTGCCCAGTTAGGCCGTGCTCTGGCAGAGCGCCATATGCGGCCACAGCCGTCCACATAGTCATGGTCATTCAGTAACGAGTGGCCATTAGTTTAAACTCTTAATTTCCCAAATTATTTTCTTGAAATTTGCTCCTTAAGCATAACTGGATTTAAAAAAAATGTATTCGTTTAGATATGGTCATTATGGACATGATTAAATAAACGAGTAAGTATTAATGAGTAGGTACACAGAAAGAACACGAGTGGATGAAAAACATGCTTTATTTCAAAAATCATAAAATACGAATTACTAATATTATTAAAATAATCACTGACATGCTTAATAATCATGGCCATGCATGGCCGTTTGTTGGAGTTTACCATGAAATTATAACAAATAGGTAATTCTTTATGGAATTCAATAAATCTATATGTCCTGAATTGGATCGTTGGGGTCACACCACTGTGGTGAATGGCTGGTAAGTCTGGGATAGTCGAGGGTGTGATGGAGCGTGAGGTATCGGGTCATGTGCTCGGAAGGTTACCACCACACCAGTTATACTCGAAGGCTTCACCAGGCAGGTTACACCACTCACGAGATCTTTTGTGAAGGAGGTGATCGGAAGGTTCCACCACGCCGGTTATACTACAAGGGCCTCACCTACGCAGGTTCCACCACTCACAAGGTCTTTTCGAGGGAAGGAAGGTAGGGAGAGAGAGATAAGTCATCGACTTAGGTGAATGCGTATAATGAAGAAATCTGGTCGGGAGTACGGGTTATATAAGGCTTGTTCCAACCTCCCCCACCCCCAGGTGTTAGAGACTGGTGGGGAGAGCCGGAGGTTGGACGCGTCCCGTCTCACGTAGACCCCTTCCTTCCACTTGGTTTATTGAGTATAATCTTTGAGTGGTATAGGTGGACCACGACACTATACTTTTTTCTATTTTCAACAATATTCAGTCCAATTTACAATACCTTTTCTTTTATGGACTTTTTTCTTCTTTTTATGGATAGGGGATTTTTTCTCTTTTCCAAATAATTATTACAAGAATAGGTGGATGCACCTGATAGGTAGACTACACTATACTATAAAATTTGCATACTGTAATGGGTATAAGTTAGTTGATGTAACAAATAACAAATGAAACACCTACAGCAAAAAGACGCAGAGACTGATCAATTTTATCACCCCAGGTTGAACTCTTTCCTAGTCGCTGTTCTCAGGAGCCAGGCGACCGAACAGTACACAACAAGCCTTCTATCTCCCATACCTATTTATTAAGCGCATGTGTGCCTCCCAGTCCAACCGGTCAGAACCCAAGAAACGGCTCCTAACTGTATGCAGAGCATTGCATCTGCCTACGAAATAATAGGCATCCTCAACCTCCCCGCTACTACAAATCTCACACCCCTAGTTTTCTGTTTCGCTCAGCCTGTACTTCAGCGCCAAAATGTCCCCACTTATCTTAAAAAGCCACCTACATAATTTAAAGTCTTTGAATTGGCTCTGGTTCATGTCGAAGGGCCAAGTACGGCGGACGGTTTTGAGACCGCAGAGCCCTTCATGACTAATCGTATCTTTGGTCAAAGTGATGCCAAACTTAGCCTGTAAAATTCCCCATTCAGTGCCCAATAGATGTTGCGGTCCCTACACAATCTCGCCTGGTAATTTGGGAGCCCTTCTTCCTAGTAAACTTTCCTAATAGGTAAACCGAAGTGTGTTCTTGAAGTGTATAAATACAATGGCTTCAGTTCCGTTTCTAAAAACACTACAAATCCCTGCACAGCGGTTTATTATTTTGTACAGAATACCCTTCTGTTACAGATCACAGCTATCGGTATAGATAACCCGTCTATATAATACAATATGTACTACTCTATACACATTATGTGAATCGCAGACTCTCCGTAGGTTAGTACCTAACCCCGTACTCGTTGCTAGGTGCATACCTAAATCACGAGTTAAATGTTGCTAAAATAATCGATGACAAACAGTAACTAAAACGGCAAAAAGAAACGCAAATAATGAAGTTCTAAAGGAAAAATGTTGATGTGGAGTGAAATAGATGCCCCTTCTGCGTAGATCACTGTTTTCTGTGGTCAATACCTATAATGAACCGTTGTATAATAACTTGCCCATCAATATTTCGTCAACGGTTGCTAAAGTTGCAAAACTACCGATCAAAAAAAAGCCAGCCCCTTCTTGGTACATGAACCGTTGTGTAATAATTTGTCGTTGTGTAATAATTTGCCGTTGTGTAATAATTTACCATTGTGTAATAATTTACCCATCAATAATACTTCAACGTTTGTTCAAGTTTCACAAGTACCTACCAACAAAATCCAATAGTCCATCACTTATCAAATGAAATAATATCACAGAACAACCAACTCCACTTCATACAGCCATCCTCGATTATAATCAGGTGCTCCCTAGTGACGATATCCCGGACGGATTTATACCGTTTGATTTACGATCGTGCTGACGAAGCTTTTTGGTGCACACAAACGGCTGGTCGTACAATGCTCCGGGTGGTCTCAAAAAATTTTTTAGCTCAAGAGAAATTTAATAACGTAAAAAAACCATACCCTTCTATCGAAAGTTTTCGAGATACGGCGTTCTCAAAATTTCAACCCCTATTTTGAACCCCCTAGAGATGACTGACAGTAACGCCTTCGAGGACCAACTAGACCCCGAACGGAACCTATAACCCGAATTTCATCATTTTGTTTCATGGTAACTAAGAAAAGCGGCCAGTACGGCGTACGGCGTACGGTGGACATACAGAAATATTTTTATTGCATTTTCGGATTCTACATACCTTGAAACGAAAACCATCAAATTTTGAGGGGGGTTAGAATATTTTTTCGTGCTCGATTCCAATGGTTCATTATTGAAAAGAATAAACCAAAAGAGCATATAATTTAGGGGACATCGGGAGTGAGTAAACAACCTCAATCAAGTATCTCAAAAAACCTTCCACCTGATCATTGTAGGTATACCCCCAAACCTGAGAAGAAGAATAACAACGATAAAACAAACAAGAATAAATAATAACGATAGGCCAATAGAAAGATTATCGATGTTACCCGAAGCCCTGAAGGTTAAATCGCTGTGAACCTGGTGAACACGATCCCGATTGAGAGCAATACGCCATTAGACAGCATTTCTAATCAAACTAACGGAGCATAAATAGACGTTTAGGGTCCCCTTCGTAAGTACCGTCAGGGCAATCAAAGCAAGTTGAGGGTAGTAATGAGCTTAGCATGCGGGAGGTGAAGGGAATCTAGTGGAACCTGCCTACCATTTGCCTTTCCAGTTAGCGAGTAGTTTTCGTACCGCCAATCACACAACTCTTGGAGCATTTCAGTTTGCATACAAGGAATTACCTTACACTCAGAGCCAACTTCAAAGCATGTTTTTGTATTTTACTTGTAACACTTCAAAAGTTAATACTAGGTATATTGATACGTACAACGCTTTGGGTCTTCTGAAAAAAATTCTCAAGTTAGCTACGACGTTTTGAAAATGTCAACCCCTATTTTCCACCCCACAGAGACGACTGACAGTAACGCTGAGCTTGCGAACCAACTAGTAACCACTCACAAAATTTCGTTACTCTTGGTTCATGGTAACTAAGAAAGTGCGAAGTACGGCGTACGGGCAGAAAGTTTTCTATTCCATTATCGGATTCTACGTACCCTGAAACGGAAACTATCAAATTTTGAGGGAGGGTTAATATGTTTTTCATGTTCGATTCCAAACGTTAAGTTAAGTAAGTTCCCTGAAAGCTAGTAAAAAATGTGATCGAAATTTACCGTACATTCTCTTTCTGGTGGTACACTACACATAAATATAATAATAACCTGTTGTGAGAGAAATCGCAGAGTTTTTTCTTTTATCCTTCCAAGATTATTTCTAATTTATGTTTATTTGTCAGTTAAGAGACAAGGGAAATTAATATCTGTCATATTCATTAATAAAATCATTCTCATCAACACTCGTTGGGAGTTCGGTAACGCAATCGTTTCAGATTCTGATGCTGTTAACCGAACTCAGTCGACTCACCTTATTTGTTTCATAATGTATGTTATTTAATTCTACTGATAGACCTTTTCTTCACCAGTATCGTTGAACAGTTCACAAAGCTATTACTTTTGAAAAATAAATAGTAATTCTTATCCTAATCACTCAGATCGACAAAATATAGGAATTATCAATGTTTGTAAAAGTTTGACAGTTGTTTTTAATTCCGCACTTTTCATGATAGGATTTTCACAGTTTCCAATTGTTGAGGCGTTATACTTAATCCTCGAATTCTGTTCTAATGAGAGCTGAGCGGAAATCTGAGCGTAGATGCCCAACACGTGCGCGGAATGGAGCTGGCGCTTACAGTAACCTCATTCCCTCCTCCTGTGATGTCTCTATAACTTTGAATTTCATTATTGGTTATGGCTACGCAGCTTCCTTCCTCGAGCTGCCCGCGAAGGTGCCAATTACCCGCGTGTTCCAACATTCACAAAGACATTAGCTGATTCTTCAAGAGTCGATAAAGTTCCATCTGGGTCCATATCGAGAACCGATAGTCCTCTACAGAATGGCGCGAACTCTGTCGCGAGGCCCCCCCCTCCTCCCCCTCTCCACAATTACGGCTCTTAAGCAGGAACTGGAAAACTAAGAAATTATCCTACTGAAGCAGAAGTTCTGGGCCCAATGGTGCCTATACACATGCGGTACGAGATTTTGTGTTACGTACTAATCTTGGGTGACCTCCACGATTAAAAAAATTGTAGGATGGATCATAATTAATAATATCTCTCCGTCCATTGTTGAAGATTAAAATAAACATCAGAAAATCTGTTTTGGTCTCGAAAGACGTCTCTGTGTAGTTTTGTGGTTAGACCGCTGTGGGCAGCGGTGGGATACTAAACGAGTACAGCCTGAGAAACAAATGAAAGGATGGACTATGTCTTGAAAAGAAAAGATTCTGATCGTTGCACAATATCAAAAAATCACTACATATTATTGAATTCAAGTTGGATGCTGAATGGTTGCAGTTAAAGTTACTGCTAACATGACTCTGATGAAATCAAGATCTGTGAATTGTGGTAAAACCAAGACAATAGGTAATTGACGGTTTCAGATCCCCAAACCCTATTTCGCAATTTGAGATAATTTAAAAACAAAACTGTCAGCTAACCACAAACAGCGGTTCAAAAAATATTGCAAACAGGTACTGGAGCACTCCAACTCTCTTCTCGTTTGGATTTAGTTCCTCTCAGTTAAAAGAACTCATTTGAAGATTGAAAAACGCTGCAAATTATCACACAACGGTTTATTATTTACCTGTAAAGATGCCTCTTCTGCGTAGATCACTCTTTTCTGTGATCCCCCCCCCCCCCCCCCCCCCCCAGGAAAGCCCTAAATGGAGTCGGCCGGGGAATTAAAGTTTCAAACAAATGCGCGGGATTCAATAATTCAATAATAAATCATTTTTAGTTATTCATGAAGCATAAGGTAAATAATAAACCGTTGTGTAATGATTTAGATAGATGCCCCTTCCGCGTAGATAGTTTAATAAACTCTTGTGTAATAATCTATCGTTGTGAATAATTTACCGTTGTGTAATAATTTACCCAATAATACTTCAACGTTTGTTGAAGTAACGAAAGTACCTACCTATAAAACCAAATCCAAATATCCATAATTTTTCAAATGAAATAATATCACAGAACAACCAACTCGACTTCATGCAGCCATCCGTGATTATAATCAGGTGCTCCCTAGCGATAATATCTGGGCCGGATTTATACAGTTTGATTCACGATCATGTTGACGAAGCTTTTCGGTGCAAACGAACGGTTGGTCGTAAAATGCTCCAGATGATCTCAAAAAATTCTTTAGTTCAAGATCAATTTAAAAACATAAAAAACCCCATACCCTTCTATCGAATGTTTTCGAGGTTCGGCGTTCCGAAAATTTCAACCTCTATTTTTCACCCCTTAGAGATGACTGACAGTAACACCGAGCTTTGAGGACCAACTAGACCCCAAACGGGACCTGGAAACCCAATTTCATTAATTTTGGTTCATGGTAACTAAGAAAAGTGCTAAGTACGGCGTAAGGACAGGAAATATTTTCCGTGCTCGATTCCAAACGCTCATTACTGAAAATAATAAGCCAAAATGGGGTAGTTCAGGGGGCCCTCCTGACCACCACTTCCTGTTAACAACCGGAGAAGTTAAATGAAGTTATTTGGCAATACCGTATAATCATTCAATTATATTCAGGAATAGTCACCCGATTCCTCATTTAAGTCCGATGGCGAAGGGAAATCAGATCAAACGCTGTCGACAGTGGAAAATATTCTAAAGCGAAACGGTCATACCGTCGGAGGTAATCGAAAAAGTGAGAAGAAAGCATTCGGAACTTGGAAATTGCTGGGGTGAGTGCAGTGAAAAAAACTGAAGTGTGGAAAAGGGAGGAAGCCGTTGAAAAAGCGCTGGTAGTTGGAATATGTTTACTTTCCACTTTGACTCTGCCCTTCTTCTGATACCATCGTTCGTAAACATGTCTCAAATAGGTTGCTAGGCCTTCGAGATGGGTGAGAGGCTGCCGCGGGCTACCAAGTATTTATTCGGTGACAGCTCAAAGTGGGCTACAATGTGAGTCGACTAACATGCGGGCGCAAAGGAAAATATGAAAACGGGTTTTGTGAGGTTACGGTGGACTGAGGCATGAGAACCTAAATATTTCTGAAGCTAAAGTGGATATATAATAAAATAATTGATATGAGGTGTAAAATAACTGTAAACTAATATGGGAGATGTAAACCCATGTGAAGTGTATGTACTTACTTTACAGCTTGCTTCACTTGCTTCGGTTACCGAGAAAAACAGCAAAAGTCCGTTTTTAGTCATTCTCGAGGTGGGATCCAACAATTTTACTTAAAAAGTAGATAGTTGTTAAAGATCTTCGGTAGTGCAAGAAGGAAAGAGGAGACAGGAACATATTTTGGTTTATTATTTTCAATAATGAACCATTGGAATCGAGCAAGAAAATAGGTTCCAGCCACTGGACTAAACTTATTAGTCGACTCTTATACGTACCAGTCTTAACTTTCTGAGTTTTGCTTTTCCATTTTTATGAAAAGTTTATTATGCTAAGTTTTACACATCTGTAACTAAATAACTGTTCAACAGTTCAACTATTAAAAAGAAACTTGTCATACATCAAGAAGTAAAATTAAAATAAAAACGCTGCAAGTTCTTCCTCTGCGATTTACTATTTGACCCTTGAATATTGCTCATAAATACCTATTGAAAGAAATACAGCTTCCGTACAAGTACGCAACCACGAGGGACATTTTATGTCTTAGCGCCCCCTCCCGCACCCACACCAAGTACTTCGTACTTAATTGTTTTGGTCAAGATTTCCAACGAATGGTAAACTCTGTCCTTGGGCGGTCACAAATGACAAAGAATCACGTTTCAATTTAAAAACAAGTACTTCGTACTTGATTGTCGCAGAACTATCACCTAGTCCGAACAGCCTTCAGTCCCAATTAGTTCGGATTAGCCGGACTCCACTGTATTATGTACGTAAACATTCATTTAAACAATCACACTCATACCGCAGCTTGTTGGCCACGCAGTCCGCAGTGGTTAACGTATAAGTATGGTTAGGTAAATTGTACGCCCACCCGTTCGTTCAAAGTAAGGCCCAGAAGTTTGCAACGACAGGCTTTTGGTTTATTATTTTCAATAATGAACCATTGGAATCGAGAAAGAAAAAAATTCTAACCCCCCCTCAAAATATGATGGTTTACGTTTCAAGGTATGTAGAATCCGAAAAATGCAATAACAAAATTTCTGTCTGTCCGCCGTACGCCGTACTGACCACTTTTCTTAGTTACCATGAAAAAAATTTGATGAAATTCGGGTTATAGGTTCCGTTCGGGGTCTAGTTGGTCCTTGAAGGTCGGCGTTACTGTCAGTCATCTCTAAGGGGTTCAAAATAGGGGTTGCAATTTTCAGAACGCCGTATCTCGAAAACTTTCGATAGAAGGGTATGGTTTTTTTTAAGTTATTAAATTTGTCTTGAGCTTAACAATTTTTTGAGGCCACCCGGAGCATTGTACGACCAGCCGCTTGTGTGCACCAAAAAGCGTCGTCAACACGATCGTGAATCAAACGGTATAAATCCGGCCGGGATATCATAACTACGGAGCATCTGATTATAATCAAGGATGGCTGTAAGAAGTCGAGTTGGTTGTTCTGTGACATTATTTCATTTGATAAGTGATGGACTATTGGATTTTGTTGGTAGGTACTTGTGAAACTTGAACAAACGTTGAAGTATTATTGATGGGTAAATTATTACACAACGGCAAATTATTACACAACGGTAAATTATTACATAACGGTAAATTATTACACAACGGAAAATTATTACACAACGGTTCATGTACCAAGAAGGGGCTGGATTTTTTTACTGGCTGGTAATTTTGTCGAATTATTTATCGCGAATCCGTATTGTCATTCATCGCTTGAGTCTTCGGAACATTTGTGATTTCTGATTTTTGTTTTCGCATGAAACCTATTCCTGAATAATAGAAGGGACGGAACATTCCTCGGGACATTTCAGTAGCAAAGATACAAAATAAACGGCTAATCAATTCAAACATTATTTTGTTTACAATACGGTAATTTGCAATCTTGTAACAGTTCTGACACGGTGGAACAGAGACCGAAAAGTGAAGCTTTGCATGGAGAAACAAAAACAGGTTGCTCAATAAGTAGTAACTAGAATTCTTCTTTAAATACTAGCATGAAACTTGAGAAACTCGAAATAGCGTGCAATCAGTAACCCAGAGCCTATAGGAATCAGAGCTATACCTGGATGGAACAGGTACCGGTGCAGCTGGTGAGCCGACAACAAACTGAAATACCGTGTAAAGTTATTGACGGTTTCAACTAAAATACTAAAATGTTGTCGCGGAAACAGTATTGTGAATAAATCACTCCTCACTTGTCACTCTTACAAAATTCAGTTACGTGGATGTTCAGCCTTCGCCTTTGTTGTTGGACAACTTTCCGAGAAATATTAGGAGAAAGAGTTGAGCTCTCCTCGCAGTTCACTTTGTGTCATTATTGGCGCTTCGGTGTAACAAGGAGGTGTTGTGTTAGTGCTCGCTCACATAACAATTTCCTCCTCTCGCACGCAGTATCTTCTGTTTCAAGATTTGTTTTTACTTCTTTTTCCTCGCGTCGCAATTTATCGAGAAAGGAAAGACTAGAACAATATTTCCATCTGTGGAACCTTTTCCTTTCAGGTATCTCAGGAATAAACTCGTAACATGTTCCTGGAAGACTAGGATCGTTCACAGTTCACTGCGGAATTAAGTACTGCTTATGTAAATTTAAGAAAATAATAACATCCATGTCCATGTTTCATCTCTTACTCAACTGATTTTATCGTATTTTCAAAGATCAGCGGAGTCCGCCACTCAAATAAAATGCGTTCAGTCGATGAAAATGTAAGAAATTAGAGAAATATTTTGAGAAAATACAAGTTGAATTTGATGTGAAGAAACTTAGTTTGATGAGATAAAAGTTTAGTTTGGCGGAAAATAGCTACATACACGCAAGAGTAATAGATCCAAATAGAAACGGAGAACCGCTATTGTTTCCACTAAGAACGAATTACACTTTCATACAACCGGTATATAAATGGTCAGAATTCAGCCAGCATAGTAATATTGCATGACTGTATGCCGAACATTGATAGTAAACAACGCCCACTAAAAACACGGACTGAATACCTGTACCCTCATTTCATCCTAGTCGAATATTATTAGGTAGGTACTTAACAAATATTTTTTATTCCGCTTAACATTTTTTTTATTAAAGTATTTTCCGGAATAAATCTCAACCAAATACCAAAAACTGCAGCCGACTATTTTCATTAAAATCGTATGGTAGGTTAACTATGAACAGGCATTCTTTAGGGACACCCTTTAAAAGCCAGGCTCCTAGTCGAAGTCGTAGATTACTAGTGGTAATTGTATAGAAGAAGTCAAAGACTCCATTAAAGAAGTTGGGGCTCGGGAAGTAGGGAAAAAATATCTCATTAAACTTTTACAGGTCACTTGATTAGGTATCAATCCATGTTTTTTGTCCTTCAAACGTCGCAACGTAAGACTTACTCCAGCCAAAATCTGTGGCCCAACTTTTCAGAGTAACTCCCGCGGCACAGAAAACATTGGTACCCAATAATTTTTGGAGAATTATACTGACTGATAGAATTACAACCAGTATACCAGTATACCTTAGTATTCTACAACAATATTTAGCCTATTCTCCACTGGGGAATTTTCGCCAAAACCATTCTTTATATTTTTGGAAAAAACATTCAGAACTCTTGAAAAAAATTGTAGTTTGAAGCCCGTTTTAAAAACGCTGCAAATCCCTGCACAACGGTTTATTATTTTGTATAGAATACCCTCCTGTTACAGATCACAGCTCTATGTATAGATAACCCTTCTATATAATATGATATGTACTATTCTATTATATACATATTAGGTAATATGTAGATCGCAGACCCTCCGTAGGTTAGCACCTAACCCCGTACTCGTTACTAGGTACCTACCTAAATCACGAGTTAAATGTTGCTAAAATAATTCTGCCGATGACAAACAGTACCTAACAAAAAGAAAAACACATAATGAAGTTCTGAAAAGAAATTGTTGATGAGGAGTGAAAAAAGTTGCGAAAGTACCTACCAACAAACTCCAGCCCCTTCTACGTAGATGGTATAATGAACCGTTGTGTAATAATTTACCGTTGAGTAATGATTTACCGTAGTAATAATTTACCCATCAATAATACTTCAACGTTTGTTCAAGTTTCACTACCTACCAACAAACTCCAAAAGAGCCATAATTTTTCAAATTAAATAATATCACAGAACAACCAACTCGACTTCATACTCCGCCAATATAATCAGGTGATCCCTACCAATGATTGGCCGTATTCACAAATTCCTATTGTGGGCGCGTCTCTGGTTACGAGATTTGGTTTGAATTGTATACAATTTCATTCACACTGGAGTCGAAAATGCCTGTCGGTGCAAACTTCGGGGCCTTACTGTGAACGAACGGCTGGACGTACGATGCTCCGGATGGTCTTAAAAAACTCGCAAGTTCAAGAACTATTTAAAACCGTAAAAATATTTACGTAAAAAAATGGTATAGGCGTTTTGAAAATTTCAACCCCTATTTTGAACCCCTTAGAGATGACTCACAGTAACGTCCAGCTTCGAGGACCAACTAGACGCCGAACGGAACCTATAACCCGAATTTCATCAATTTTTTTTCATGGTAACTAAGAAAAGTGGCCCGTACGGCGTACGGCGTACGGCGGACAGACAGAAATATTTTTATTGCAGTTTTGGATTCTACATACCTTGAAACGTAAACCATCAAATTTTGAGGGGGGTAAGAATTTTTTTTTTCATGCTCGATTCCAATGGTTCATTATTGAAAATAATAAACCAAAAAGAGCGGCATGTTTTGAATGAGGGTCATTAAAAGTAAAACTACGGCAATAAACGACGTTGCGGCGTCTGACTGGTTGCTGGCCCAAGGAGGCGGAGCGAAGCTTCGGAGGCAAAGGTTGTCAGTCAATGCTGCCAGCAACCCAACATTAGAAACGGCAAACTTCCAGGCAACCTGCAAGAACCTTTGCTGCGACCTTTCGTGACCTCGGTTTGTTAGTAGAATTGGTAGAATTGTAACCCACGAAAATTGCCCAAGGAACATATAAATAATAGTTTTATGGTGGCATGACGGGGTTCCAAACGAGTCGTATACACATGAAAGCTTTCCGTAGTTGAACTAGTGAAAGATGTTCATATAACCAATAGTTCGGATTCTGAATTCTGCAAGTTTTCATTTCGCTGAATAGTAATTGTATGATGTGGATGTAAAAGAATCCATAGAATGCCGAAGAAGGGGCGTGTACCCTATTCCGCGCTGCGTTCGATTTTCAATTAATCATTCTTCCTACGGCCAACAATAGCTTTCTTTTTATGCTTCTCCCTATACCTTACCTTCCCGCTCTTTTCATTCATGAATAAAAAATGAGGAACAGTGATTTCCTTTTGTAGTTCGGGTCTGATGAGCAAGCTGATAGGTCGATCCTTCACTGACAGCATTTATTTTACATCGCAATGAGGTCGGATGGAAAGAGCGAACTAGTGAAGAAAGTATAGTGGGTCTCGAAGCACTAATACCGACGGCTGTACAGACTGATCAATGGCCGGAGGGCCACGCTCATCAAAATGCAAACAACTCTCATCCGCAATTCGAATTCAGGTCGACGGAGTGTCCGAAACAAACTACAATGAGAGGGAGGAGAGATGACAAACAGATTTGTCCGAAAAACGAATGAGATGCTAGTTTTTGCCTCTTTATGACGAAAAAGCAGTTCATAAAGGTATTCATGCGATAACAAAAGGCATGTCCTCCAAAATCGAAATTCCCCCTCGCCTCATTCGTTTCTGACACCAATGAACTGGATTGGTTGGTAAAATGTAGCTGCCTGATAATATATTACAGTTGTGTTTGCATATTTGATAGGATACAAATATGCAACAGAAGTTCGCTGTGGGATTTCGCCATCCGGTCAACCATAAATTTTTTTTCAGTCCGAGGCTCCATTGATTCCTTGTCGTAAACAAGTCATTGTGAAACATGTATTATGGTCTAGACTCTAGACTCTAGAGCAGTGGTTCTCAGCGGGGGCGATAACGCCCCCGTGGGGGCGGTAGAGGGGTACTGAGGGGTGGCGAATTTGTTTTGGGCGGTAGGGGGGCGGCGAACTTGTTTTGGGCGGCCTTCCTGAACACTTAAACAGGTTAGGAATCTTTTCGATTCAGTGCTTGAGATGTATTTAGGTAGGATCTGAGAGGCCGATAGCTACAATTTATAATCGATGTTGCTTACTTGACCGATATATTCACCAAATTCAATGGAATCAATTCGCAACTTCAAGGTGATGAACTCAATTTAATAAAAACGAAATCTGTTATTTCTGCCTTCCAAAATAATCTCACTTGCAAGCTGAGTTTTGGCCGCAACGAATTTGTGATATGCCAGTTTTCAATCCTGTCGGATAAGCATAGTGAATAGTATCCTGCATAAGAATATTGAAATCTCTTTGATGAAACAGTTTACTGTGAACACCTGGAGTCTTTGCATAAGACCTTTTCCGAACGTTTTGCGGATATTTTGCCCTCAATGGGTCATGAATCCTCTGTGCACTTGAGAAAACAGAGGTTGAGATTCAGGAAATATTGACTGAACTTTCAACTAGTGAGACGTAGAAAAGCAGTTTCCAGGATGGTGTTAGGCTCACGGAATTTTGGCTTCAAGCTAATATCAGTTACCTCTACGCTGGAGTGCGTAATGCCGTTAAAAAAACTGTCAATTGGCTCCCTATTCTACCTTGTCGATCGAGGGTTCATTACTGTTACTGATTTACTTAATATTATAACAACAACAAAAACTCCACCCCTTGACTCCGGATGATGCCTCTATACTTACTTCGAATGAAAAAGAATAAAAACGGAGTTATTGAAAGGTTGTCTATTTCCACTGATACACGAAAAACACGCTGATACATACCAACTTTCAATAACCCCGTTTTTATTCTTTGAAATGGGTTTCCACGATTCCGTCGCGTGTGATTTAGTTCGTTCGAAGGAAGCTATGAAACATGGTGTGTACGTGTTCTTGCTCAAAATACCGATAATGAGATGATTCAAGGTTCAAAGTTGTGTCCAACTTCTAAACGACTGGACCAATTTTGATGGAGATTTTTGCACCGTGTTGTAGGGGATCCTAAATGGGAGGTCCTGATGTCAGAATCCATTTATACCCGTGTGTTTTCCGGGAAACGACAGAAAATTTCACAACCGTACTGGTTGAAAGTTGTGTCGGAACCTCCCTTTCACAACCCATTTTTATACCTCTTCCAAATTTCCACGGAATGTCTGGTACCAACGGAGCAACGACGGGGAAAAGGAAGAACGTCGCGAGAGAAATTCGAAACAGTTAATGAGTCACTTCAGTGACGTTTTTCATGACGTGACGTTTTTCGGCCATAGGTCCATGCTAAAAGAAATCGTCTCGGCATCTAGTAAATGAGACTTGCGCCTTCATCTCACTAACATTAAACCTCATTTTTAAGAAATAATTGGCTCTGAACCACAAAAATCCCACACACAGCTGTGTGTAATACATGCATAACAAATACTATTATTTTTGTAAATTACGTTCTGTTTTAATGGTCTATTCAGTTACATTATTCCTTTAATTAGAATTTTACTATTTGGACGCCCCCCCACCCCCCCCCCATTTTCCATACCCAAATTTAAAGATTTTCAAATTAGGTGGGCGTTCAAAAATATTCAACTCCTAAAGGGGGCGGCAGGTTTAAAAAGGTTGATAACCACTGCTCTAGAGTAATCCATTACATGGCTCGGCCTTGGCACTGTTGGTGGAAATCCAACGTGTTCATAATAAGTGGTATTTTTTAGGATATTTTCTAGGTCAGTTCGAAAGAGAGGATTTTTTCAATGAACATGAGCCATTAATTTGAGCCATTTGGACTATTGGGTCGTGTGTTATGGCGGTTCGCAGAAATGTGTATACACAGACACGCGCACATGCTCAACTTCCTGAAGGAGCTGAAATCTCGACGGATTCGTGTTCAGCGTGGTCGGCAATGGGGAAATCCGCTCCCCCCCCCCCCCCCCCCCACACCAAATAATGAAATCGTCTGTTTTAAGGGATCCAGGCTAAGAACCTGCTCGGCAATATGGAACCTACGCCAGCGGGGTCCGTAACAAGTGAAAAACGCTGCAAATCCCTGCACAACGGTTTATTATTTTGTATAGAATACCCTTCTGTTACAGATCACAGCTCTATGTATAGATCACCCGTCTATTATAATATGATATGTACTATTCTATTATAACATATTATGTAGATCGCCAACCCTCCGTAGGTTAGTACCTAACCCCGTACTCGTTACTAGGTACCTACCTAAATCACGAGTTAAATGTTGCTAAAATAATTCTGCCGATGACAAACAGTACCTAACAAAAAGAAACACACATAATGAAGTTCTGAAAAGAAATTGTTGATGAGGAGTGAAAAAAGTTGCAAAAGTACCTACCAACAAACTCCAGCCCCTTCTACGTAGATGGTATAATGAACCGTTGTGTAATAATTTACCGTTGAGTAATGATTTACCGTAGTAATAATTTACCCATCAATAATACTTCAACGTTTGTTCAAGTTTCACTACCTACCAACAAACTCCAAAAGAGCCATCATTTTTCAAATTAAATAATATCACAGAACAACCAACTCGACTTCATACTCCGCCAATATAATCAGGTGATCCCTACCAATGATTGGCCGTATTCACAAATTCCTATTGTGGGCGCGTCTCTGGTTACGAGATTTGGTTTGAATTGTATACAATTTCATTCACACTGGAGTCGAAAATGCCTGTCGGTGCAAACTTCGGGGCCTTACTGTGAACGAACGGCTGGACGTACGATGCTCCGGATGGTCTTAAAAAACTCGCAAGTTCAAGAACTATTTAAAACCGTAAAAATATTTACGTAAAAAAATGGTATAGGCGTTTTGAAAATTTCAACCCCTATTTTGAACCCCTTAGAGATGACTCACAGTAACGTCCAGCTTCGAGGACCAACTAGACGCCGAACGGAACCTATAACCCGAATTTCATCAATTTTTTTTCATGGTAACTAAGAAAAGTGGCCCGTACGGCGTACGGCGTACGGCGGACAGACAGAAATATTGGTTTATTATTGGTTTATTATTTTCAATAATGAACCATTGGAATCGAGCATGAAAAAAAAAATTCTTACCCCCCCTCAAAATTTGATGGTTTACGTTTCAAGATATGTAGAATCCAAAACTGCAATAAAAATATTTCTGTCTGTCCGCCGTACGCCGTACGCCGTACGCCGTACACCGTACGCCGTACGCCGTACGCCGTACGCCGTACGGGCCACTTTTCTTAGTTACCATGAAAAAAAATTGATGAAATTCGGGTTATAGGTTCCGTTCGGCGTCTAGTTGGTCCTCGAAGCTCGACGTTACTGTGAGTCATCTCTAAGGGGTTCAAAATAGGGGTTGAAATTTTCAAAACGCCTATACCATTTTTTTACGTAAATATTTTTACGGTTTTAAATAGTTCTTGAACTTGCGAGTTTTTTAAGACCATCCGGAGCATCGTACGTCCAGCCGTTCGTTCACAGTAAGGCCCCGAAGTTTGCACCGTCAGGCATTTTCGACTCCAGTGTGAATGAAATTGTATACAATCCAAACCAAATCTCGTAACCAGAGACGCGCCCACAATAGGAATTTGTGAATACGGCCAATCATTGGTAGGGATCACCTGATTATATTGGCGGAGTATGAAGTCGAGTTGGTTGTTCTGTGATATTATTTAATTTGAAACATGATGGCTCTATTGGATTTTGTTGGTAGGTAGTGAAACTTGAACAAACGTTGAAGTATTATTGATGGGTAAATTATTACTACGGTAAATCATTACTCAACGGTAAATTATTACACAACGGTAAATTATACCATCTACGTAGAAGGGGCTGGAGTTTGTTGGTAGGTACTTTTGCAACTTTTTTCACTCCTCATCAACAATTTCTTTTCAGAACTTCATTATGTGTGTTTCTTTTTGTTAGGTACTGTTTGTCATCGGCAGAATTATTTTAGCAACATTTAACTCGTGATTTAGGTAGGTACCTAGTAACGAGTACGGGGTTAGGTACTAACCTACGGAGTGTCTGCGATCTACATAATATGCATATAATAGAATAGTACATATCATATTATATAGACGGGTTATCTATACATAGAGCTGTGATCTGTAACAGAAGGGTATTCTATACAAAATAATAAACCGTTGTGCAGGGATTTGCAGCGTTTTTCAATAATGAACCATTGGAATCGAGCATGAAAAAAAAAATTCTTACCCCCCCTCAAAATTTGATGGTTTACGTTTCAAGGTATGTAGAATCCAAAACTGCAATAAAACGCTGCAAATCCCTGCACAACGGTTTATTATTTTGTATAGAATACCCTTCTGTTACAGATCACAGCTCTATGTATAGATAACCCGTCTATATAATATAATATGTACTATTCTATGCATATTATGTAGATCGCAGACCCTCCGTAGGTTAGTACCTAACCCCGTACTCGTTACTAGGTACCTACCTAAATCACGAGTTAAATGTTGCTAAAATAATTCTGCCGATGACAAACAGTACCTAACAAAAAGAAACACACATAATGAAGTTCTGAAAAGAAATTGTTGATGAGGAGTGAAAAAAGTTGCAAAAGTACCTACCAACAAACTCCAGCCCCTTCTACGTAGATGGTATAATGAACCGTTGTGTAATAATTTACCGTTGAGTAATGATTTACCGTAGTAATAATTTACCCATCAATAATACTTCAACGTTTGTTCAAGTTTCACTACCTACCAACAAACTCCAAAAGAGCCATCATTTTTCAAGCGAAATAATATCACAGAACAACCAACTCGACTTCATACTCCGCCAATATAATCAGGTGATCCCTAGCAATGATTGGCCGTATTCACAAATTCCTATTGTGGGCGCGTCTCTGGTTACGAGATTTGGTTTGAATTGTATACAATTTCATTCACACTGGAGTCGAAAATGCCTGTCGGTGCAAACTTCGGGGCCTTACTGTGAACGAACGGCTGGACGTACGACGCTCCGGATGGTCTTAAAAAACTCGCAAGTTCAAGAACTATTTAAAACCGTAAAAATATTTACGTAAAAAAATGGTATAGGCGTTTTGAAAATTTCAACCCCTATTTTGAACCCCTTAGAGATGACTCACAGTAACGTCGAGCTTCGAGGACCAAATAGACCCCGAACGGAACCTATAACCCGAATTTCATCAATTTTTTTTCATGGTAACTAAGAAAAGTGGCCCGTACGGCGTACGGCGTACGGCGGACAGACAGAAATATTTTTATTGCAGTTTTGGATTCTACATACCTTGAAACGTAAACCATCAAATTTTGAGGGGGGGTAAGAATTTTTTTTTTCATGCTCGATTCCAATGGTTCATTATTGAAAATAATAAACCAAAATATTTCTGTCTGTCCGCCGTACGCCGTACGCCGTACGGGCCACTTTTCTTAGTTACCATGAAAAAAAATTGATGAAATTCGGGTTATATGTTCCGTTCGGCGTCTAGTTGGTCCTCGAAGGTCGACGTTACTGTGAGTCATCTCTAAGGGGTTCAAAATAGGGGTTGAAATTTTCAAAACGCCTATACCATTTTTTTTTACGTAAATATTTTTACGGTTTTAAATAGTTCTTGAACTTTCGAGTTTTTTAAGACCATCCGGAGCATCGTACGTCCAGCCGTTCGTTCACAGTAAGGCCCCGAAGTTTGCACCGACAGGCATTTTCGACTCCAGTGTGAATGAAATTGTATACAATCCAAACCAAATCTCGTAACCAGAGACGCGCCCACAATAGGAATTTGTGAATACGGCCAATCATTGGTAGGGATCACCTGATTATATTGGCGGAGTATGAAGTCGAGTTGGTTGTTCTGTGATATTATTTAATTTGAAAAATGATGGCTCTATTGGAGTTTGTTGGTAGGTAGTGAAACTTGAACAAACGTTGAAGTATTATTGATGGGTAAATTATTACTACGGTAAATCATTACTCAACGGTAAATTATTACACAACGGTTCATTATTCCATCTACGTAGAAGGGGCTGGAGTTTGTTGGTAGGTACTTTTGCAACTTTTTTCACTCCTCATCAACAATTTCTTTCCAGAACTTCATTATGTGTGTTTCTTTTTGTTAGGTACTGTTTGTCATCGGCAGAATTATTTTAGCAACATTTAACTCGTGATTTAGGTAGGTACCTAGTAACGAGTACGGGGTTAGGTACTAACCTACGGAGGGTCTGCGATCTACATATTACCTAATATGTATATAATAGAATAGTACATATCATATTATATAGACGGGTTATCTATACATAGAGCTGTGATCTGTAACAGAAGGGTATTCTATACAAAATAATAAACCGTTGTGCAGGGATTTGCAGCGTTTTTTATTGCAGTTTTGGATTCTACATACCTTGAATCGTAAACCATCAAATTTTGAGGGGGGGTAAGAATTTTTTTTTTCATGCTCGATTCCAATGGTTCTTTATTGAAAATAATAAACCAAAATACGGACCAAAATTGGTCTTGAAATTCGGCACGTTTTAGACCAACTTCACAGCACGTCTACGACATTTACGACGTCACGCGCTTTCTTTTCACCCGTTTCACGGCCAATCGGAAAATGTCTCCAAAATCTTCGAGTGAAAATTATCAAAAATTTACTGAATCTAATTTTGAGTACAGAAAAGGGTAATTAGGTACAACCCAGCGGTACACTGAGAAAAAACGTCGGTTAAAGTTTCAGAATTTGAACGGTTAGTGCAAAAAAACGGTCAGATTTCGTGTAGTAACCGTATATACGTTAACAGAACGAGACGGCTAACGTCTAAAATGCAGCCCCCGGCACTGGTTTGACCGTTCAATACGGTTGGGTTGACCGTTAAATACGGTTGGATGAGTCGGTAAATGCATTAACCGTGTTTTTGGAGACGGTCATTGATGAAATCTTTCCCGACAAAATGGTTTAGCGTATAGGTTAGGAATTTTTACTCGTTTTATAGTCGGTTGTTCAGCAACCTAACCGTCTTATATAACGGAAATATGGTATTTAACCGTATACCAGTACGGTTAGTGCATCTGAAAATCTGTAACAGTATAGTACACGGTTGGTTCAGGCAGTGTAATACGGTTGATGAGCCTGCATTGACAGTCTAGTGAAGGCGGTTGGCGGCGCCTTTAATCGTCCATGACGGTTACTTCCAGTAACGAATTCCGTTGTAACCGTTTTTGTCGGTCGATAGTTGTTGCAACCGCCTAACTGACACTGTCAAAGTAATTTCATTAACCGTCTTGTAAATCTCTACTATATTATAAAAACGAATCTCTGTCTGTGTGTCCTTCTATGCACGGCCAAACGGCTCGACGGATATCGACCAAATTTGGCACGAATATCCAGTAGGCTCCCAAGTTGTGCAACGTCGCATTTTTAATTCCCTGACCATAGCGGAACTATGGTCGACCATGGTCAACTCCTGAATGGCTTGACGGATATCGACCAAATTTGGCACGAATATCCAGTAGGCTCCCAAGTTGTGCAACGTCGCATTTTTAATTATCTGACCATAGCGGAACTATGGTCGACCATGGTCAACTTCGTTAATTGAAATGGTAACCCCTATTTTTTATCGCGTATTCGTAATCTACGTGAAATTCTATCTACGATCGACCCTTCGGACTACCCCCGCGGTCGACCATAGCGCATCCATGGGCCCCTCCATGGTCGAATCCCGAATTGCTCAACGGATATCGACCAAATTTGGCACGAATATCCAGTAGGCTCCCAAGTTGTGCAACGTCGCATTTTTAATTCCCTGACCATAGCGGAACTATGGTCGACCATGGTCAACTCCTGAATGGCTTGACGGATATCGACCAAATTTGGCACGAATATCCAGTAGGCTCCCAAGTTGTGCAACGTCGCATTTTTAATTCCCTGACCATAGCGGAACTATGGTCGACCATGGTCAACTCCTGAATGGCTTGACGGATATCGACCAAATTTGGCACGAATATCCAGTTGGCTCCCAAGTTGTGGAACGTCGCATTTTTAATTCCCTGACCATAGCGGAACTATGGTCGACCATGGTCAACTTCGTTAATTGAAATGGTAACCACTATTTTTTATCGCGTATTCGTAATCTACGTGAAATTCTATCTACGATCGACCCTTCGGACTACCCCCGCGGTCGACCTTAGCGCATCCATGGGCCCCTCCATGGTCGAATCCCGAATTGCTCAACGGATATCGACCAAATTTGGCACCAATATCCGGTAGCCTCCCAAGTTGAACGTAGGCGCATTTTTAATTCCCTGACCATAGCGGAAATATGGTCGACCATGGTCAACTCCTGAATGGCTTGACGGATTTTGATAAAATTGGGCACAAATACCCGGTAGGGTAAGGGATTTTTCCGTCGTTTGTTGGTTCCACGATACTGCGTACAGCGAATCTCGGATAGCGAGCGAAGCGAGCGGTCAGGCTAGTTTGAAATAACAGTCTTCGTATCGGTCAAAGAAACATTAGTTGTTTACGACGGTCAATGAATGTTCCAACCGCCTACCTAACACTGTCAAATTAATTTCCTTAACCGCCTTGTACCATTTGAAACAGCAGTGTTTGAATCGGTTGTAGCTACCGTACAGCCTACATGAACAGTATTGCATTGTTTGGCGGTCGATGTATGTTCCAACCGCCTACCCTAACACTGTCAATGTATTTCCATAAACCGTCGTGTAAATTTGAAATAACAGTCTTCCTATCGGTCAAAGAAACATTAGTTGTTTACGACGGTCAATGAATGTTCCAACCGCCTACCTAACATGTCAAATTAATTTCATTAACCGTCTTGTACCATTTGAAACAGCAGTGTTGGAATCGGTTGCAGCTACCGTACAGCCTACATGAACAGTATTGCATTGTTTGGCGGTCGATGTATGTTCCAACCGCCTACCTAACACTGTCAATGTATTTCCATTAACCGCCGTGTAAATTTGTGAAACAACGAGTGATTTGGTGTAGTGAAGTCAACACTTCACCAATTTAATCCCTATGCTACGCACTTCCAGGTAGGGCTTGAGAAGGGAAGGGCTTCTCTCCCACAAGCAAGCAATTTAAAAGCCACGGATACTGCTACATCCTGCCCTAGCAGTATTGATTGACCCTATTGAGGTCAGTTGAAGTGTGGTTTCACAGTATGCAAAGGTATGCAGTATGTAGCAGTAACCGCCTCCGTTATTGCTAATGTAGGTATGTTTTAGCAGCATCGGAGGCGGTTACTGTAACCGCTTACTGCAACCGCCTCCAATACTGTTGGAGCACATTTTAACCGACTTCATACGGTCGATGAATACTGCTAGGCGGTCACTGCTACCGCCTCCAAACGGTTACTTTTACAGTATCAAGGTAGGTTTGACAGTATGGTAGGCGGTCAATGCAACCGACTCTAGACGGTTACTTCAACCTTATCAAGCTAGGTTTGACAGTATGGTAGGCGGTCAATGCAACCGCCTCCAAACAGTTACTTCAACCGTATCAAGCTATGGTAGGCGGTCAATGCAACCGACTCTAGACGGTTACTTCAACCGTATCAAGCTAGGTTTGACAGTGTGGTAGGCGGTCAATGCAACCGACTCTAGACGGTTACTTCAACCGTTTAACAGTATCGGAGGCGGTCACTGCAACCGCCTCCAAACGGTTACTGCAACCGCCCTACACACTGTCAAATCATGCTTTAGCAGTATCAGAGGCGGTTGCAGTAGCCGTCTCCGATACTGTTGGATCATGTGCTTTAACCGACGGTTGCTAATTGCTAATTTTTGCTAATTTTTAACCGTCTCAATGCAACAACCGTCTTCAGCAGTAACCGTAGCGTCATTAGGGGCGGTTATGCATTAACCATCTTTTGGGGGGCGGCAAATGCAGTAACCGTCTTTTTCGAGACGGTCAACGTTAACCGTATACACACGGTTGCTAATGTTTAGCCGTGTGATACGGTTGGATTTGACCGTCTTTTTGGCTAAAATTTCTCTCAGTGACTAATTAAATCCACATGATGCCGCCAGAATTGATCCACGAATTTGTGGCTGAACGAAGAAGAGATACTTGACTATTGAACGACAAGTCCCTTTATCCCTATATTCGTGTTGACTGGTCTCACGGAAGTGTTATCAACAATGCGTGGAGGTTATCACTGGATATTTAACGTGTAAAAAGCTTCTATACTCAGCATCCTCAGCATCTATTACAAATAGTCTATAATTATATTTTGTCAGTTTGACAGGAGGTATCAATTCATGTCGTTAAAGCGGGTTAGATTTCTTTAGGTTAGTACCCAATTTTTCTTCAAACAAAACAAAATTATCTTAAATAAGTTAACATTGAAATCCCCGTGACAATAATTTGAAGGTAAATTAATCTAAATATGACGGAGTAAGAGATTTCATTGGGCTGTAAAAATTCAAATCGAGAGAATACAATGGAAAGTTTAACATTAATCAACAAATTTGTCATCAATCATCAGGGATAGAAATAGCGCTTGAACAAGGAGAAATTACTAATACGCTTTTCCACAAAACATCGTAGGGAATTTCTACCACGCCAAAAAAGAACGAAACAAAATACAGCTAATCAACATGAGGAAATGAGTTTTGCCAAAATATCAACTCACACTTATAACGTCGAATGAGTATTTTTCATCGGCGTAAATGTATCTCAGTACGCAAAAGTTTGATACAACTACAGCAGCAAATATTGCGGAATATTCACAAGAATATTCCGTAATATCTCATGAATGAATGTAGCTACAATCTTGCTTTGTCTGTAAGTTTTCAAAAGAGTCCTTTTCCTTTGTTCGTGGCAAGAGAGTACGAGTGGCGACCTGAATGGATGAGATTGGTCTCATCTTCTCAAAGACGCGAATGGTACGTGAAATAACTTCAGAGATAAGGTCACGAACTGATACAATTCCGAGTTGTCTCTTCCCAAATATATATATTATATAGATATTGAATTGCCGAACGCGAAGTTTCACGAACAACGACTTGAGAATGTTTGAAAACAATATGTTTGTTGTAAAAATATACTCTTGCACAATCATCTAAATATCTGATTAAAAATACTTTCTTCTGATGGTCTGAGTAATCACGTTGAGTGGTATTAGGTAAATGTTTGTTTTGTCCACAGTACGATTAAACTGAATTCAGTTATTAAAAATAAATATTTTACCAGAGTAGGTATACTTCAACCTCAATTTTTCGATATTCACGTTTTCCGAGTTAATCTGTATCTCCCTCAGTCCTGAAGCCATTTTTCAGCCACGTTCGTCTTCAAATAAATAAATATAAAAACGCCGCAAATAATTAAAAAAACTGTTTTTTGTGGCCAATACCCTCTTGCCCCCCCCCCCCCCCCCAGGAGAGCCCTAAATCTAGTACTGGAGCCGGCCCAGAAATTAAAGTTTCCTACAAATGTGCGGGATTCAATAATTCAATCATTGTTATTATTTGTAGCTATTCATGAAGCATAAGGCAAATAATAAACCGTTGTGTAATAATTTACTTGTATAGGTAGGTGCCCCTTCCACGTAGATAGCATAATGAACCGTTGTGTAATAATTTGCCCATCAATGATTCTTCAACGGTTGCTCAAGTCGCAAAAGTACCTATCAACAAAATCTAGCCCCTTCTAGGTAGATGAACCGTTTTGTAATAATTTACCGTTATGTAACAATTTACCGTTGTGTAATAATTTGCCGTTGTGTAATAATGTACCATTGTGTAATAATTTACCCATCAATAATATGCATATAATTGTGCAACGTCGTGTACTTAATGGCAGCAGGTTACAGGTGACGAGCAATGACTTGTAATTCACATCGCGTTGTGGTATTCCGTGCTTGAAGGCTATGTACCGCAGAAATCTGTTCTGCACCCTCTCGAGGCTGCAAATATGGGTTGCGCAGAAGGGACTGCGCAGGTATATCCAAGCCTCGGAAGTACCAGTGGTCTGTAAAGCAGTGATATAGCACGAATATCTGTGAAATCCCTTGCATGCCGTTTCAGGAACCCAAGAGGTCTTAAGGCTCCGTTAGAAATATGGTTGGGATGTCCAGAAAACGACAACTTACAGTCCAATAGCACACCCAAGTCCTTCGTCTCACTAACCCCTCTCAGAGGAGCACCACCTAAAGTATAGTCATACACAAATGTATCAGTTGAACGGCTAAACGAGATAACTGAGCACTTCGAAGGGTTCAGGAAGAGGCTGTTTTCATCCCACCAGCACTCAAGGTTCACGATTGTTCTCTGCAACAAGCCGCAGCTCCGAGGAGAATCAGCGTAACAGAAGATTTGTAAATCGTATGCAAAACAAGGCACTCCACACGAGGCCCCAGACCACCAACGACACCGTTTATTGCCAGCAGGAAACCCAAAGGGCCGATGTGACTTCCTTGTGGGACTCCTGATGTAGTAACAAACGACGAAGACAAAGCTATAGCACTATAACGAATAATAATCCAGTCACAGTGAAATTCACCGAGTTTCGTTACACATTTTCGCGTTCTGCGACTTTTGTGAATGAAATGGTATGGTTTCTTTCTGCCATGACCAACAGGACCGCAGATGAGTTTCACAGCGTGATAAAAGGGTTTCGCGTTACGCTTCAATCAAGTGTTGCTGAAAGGCAGCTACATCGTTTATAGTCAACTAACTACAGTTTATGCACCGGTGTTATTTAATAGATACCTTTCCTCCCAGCGCAGTGCGGTTACGATTTCGTTTTTCAGTTATTTATGTCTGTTTATTAGTTTGATCGATCCCGTCAATACCAATCTGTTTGAAAAATGCCTTAACCAAGAAATTTGACTGTGGTATGGTGATAACTGAATGAGCGACAAAGATACTGGGTTTGAAAATATTCCATTGTAAATACCACTGTACTAACCACACACACACGCACACGCACACGCACACGCACACGCACACGCACGCACACACACACACACACACACACACACACACACACACACACACACACACACACACACACACACACACACACACACACACACACACACACACACACACACACACACACACACACACACACACACACACACACACACACACACACACACACACACACACACACACACACACACACACACACACACACACACACACACACACACACACACACACACACACAACGGACACATATATGATAGGGTTGGGGAGGGGTCACATAACACATTAGGAGAATGCCTTAACCAAAAGCAGAAATATCTGAAGCAACACGATAATTATTGTGTTTAGATAATATTATTAGTCGTGGTAGGTACCCCTCAAACACTACACTCCTACGTAATATAAGATTTAAACGAATAAACGAGAAGGACTAGCTGGGATGACGCCCCGGGAAAGGGCCTAGAAGGGTCCTCTCCACCAAGCTCCTCACGATCCTCAACAGCCATTACGACCATCGAAACTATCAAATTTTGAGGATGGCGGGGGGGGGGGGGGGTAAAAATTGTTCATGCTCTATTCCAAAGGTCCATTCTTGAAAATAATAAATAAAAAGGTAGTCGCTTTGCGAACTTAAAAAGACTAGCGTTCGAAAAATATATATCCATTTGTGAAGGAGTAGGAAGGTTGCGAGAGGTCACGACGGGTGGGGGGAGGGGGATGCATCATCTCATGCATTCGTAAATTAGTTATGCACCTATCAGTATGTCAGTACATACTATAATATTAAGCTGAAAGGCCTGTTCTTTGCCCCTCATTAAACACCCAAAACATTGGAATTCTTGCCCATTTGCGCCAAAAGTATGCGGAATTACCAATTTACAACACATCTAAAGAGTGTTACCTTATTTAGCAGATCAATGGGAGATTGCATCCGAATGATACCACCAAAGCTGATATTACAGACGATCCAAATCCACCACGAGAACGTGAAAAGTGCCAGACGACTTCGTCCTTCCGTAATATATTCCACGAGGACGCGCTATACGAGGAAATTAAATTTCGCCGACTTCTTTGAAATGGTGAAAGGATAGGAAGATATGAAACCTCAACCTCACGTTGGGAGACATTGACTTCATCTGACTGACGGATTGTAGAAATCCACTCACGTACAGACTTGGAATACCAGGCTGGAGGTTTTTTTACCTATAAGTTTCCTCTGGTTGACGGGATGATGGGATGAAGCTTCCTATCAGCAGGTATTACCACAATTTTGTCATCCAACTGGAGAACTAATGAAGGATTGAAGATTTAAATTTTGATGTAAGGATTGAAATTTCGGAAATAGAATAGGTTAGCGAATCGATTGATTGAGTGATCGGTTGTTATGCGTGAGCGGATGATCCGCATTCAAACATCCCCTTATCAGCACTTTTAACACTATCGGACTACGAGTATCGTCAGCACATCTGCTAAAGTTTACCTAAAATATACAAATTCGTGCCAAATGTAGAGGGCAGTTGGCACTATTCATCAAATTCTGACCTGGGCCCAGACGAAGTACTAGATGGGTCATGACGGGCTATGTTGCGATATTTTAATCACCTGTTACCCACTATAATACGGTACAATGAAAACTTACCTAAAGCTTCGCCGTTTACTTCGAGCTCATGTTGCTACAATTTTGATCATAGTGATGTAGGTACTCGTACAATAATATCTATTAATAAAGTATTAATTTCAGATCCTATTCAATTTCCGAGTGCAAAATACAAAAAGGACCTCATCAGCCTTCCAAGATTTAACCAGCCAGATTCCCAGATTTCTTTCAAAACATTGCTCACGAGGGTTTTATGCGAGTATGAAAGGTGTGAAACCTATTAAGAATAACAAAAAGCTAATCTTCACAAAGACCATCAACCAAATAATAACGCTACATATTTCTGGGAGGGAGGGAAGCATTAATTTGTACACCAATCCCATTATTGACTTACTCAACTTGTTTTCGCGGGTTTTAGATGACTTTCGTACCTGGTTCTTCCACTGTGTTATAAATATGCAAACGCTTTTTAGTTTCCCCCACACTTTATTATTTTAACCATGAAACTGTTCTCACGGTCACTGAAATGACGCGTTTTTGAAATAACTGCATTCCTTTTAAATTTCATCTAAATGATAGGCAGTGTAAACCCCTTGTCCATACCCCAGGACACGTCCCAAGCACTTCCAGCCATAGTTGGGGATCATATCTAAAATTTCCATTTGGTAGTTTAACCCTAGTTTTCTTCACCAGCTTTGAAAAATTATACATTTGTATTCTTCACTAACTTTGAAAAATTATGAATTTTTATTCGGGTATTCTTTGAAATTTGTATGTTAAACCCACAAACAAAATGCATAATCAACTCTACATTCTTGTTGAGTCCATAGCCGGCTACTAAATTTCAACTGACCGTTTTTTCGAGGAGTTATTTGTGAAATAAATTTTTCCCTGATGGCGATGACATCTGTCGAAAAGATTCTTGTTGAAATATTAGGTCGGTTTTGGCCTTATATGACAGCCGATATATCATACTAGCGGATTACCCGGGCGTTGCCCCGGTCGGGGTGCATAAATAACTGGTCGTGAAGTGCCCCCTCCCTCGCACCATTACCGACTATGTACGCATGGTGGGTTGTGTTGATGCGAGGTTAAAATGCAGCTGTAATATTATATAAATGTAGTGTCTGAGATTTTCCTTCGAGTGTTTTGAGATAATGAAAAACAGTTTTTATTGATTTTATTGTAATGGTAGGTGATATATAAACATCTTTTCTGCTTTTTCCATTACAATAAAATCAATAAAAACTGTTTCCCAAAAATCTGTTCTCAAAAAACTCGAATGAAAATCTCAAGACACTACATTTATATAATATAGCGGACCCGACAGACTTCGTCCTGTCATAAAGATTTCTAATGTGGCAGTTTTTTGTTCCTACGTATTTTATAGACGTGGCTCAAAATTCTCCTGAACAGAACCGTCACACACGCACACTGTTTCCAAAACAGTTTTTTGATAGAATCTATCTCATATCTAACAAAAAACGGTATCCAAGATATGAGGTTATCATGTGATGCCATCCATATGATCTTTGACGTTAGGAACACACCTACATTGCTTAGACAACAGTGAGTGCTTGACTAAGTTTTAGTTAGTAAACATTTGTATGTGAAAAAGAAAAGGGCTTTTATTATGGTTTTTCCGGCAGTTATTCGAACATTTCTCGCCGTAAAAACCATCCTTGAAGTTCAACGAACATTTTAAAAAAAGAATTGGGCAAATTGGTCCAGGCGTTGTTGAGTTATGCGCTTACCAACACATTTTGCGATTCATTTTTATATAATAGAGATTAGCATGTAAACGTGTAGTAACAAATATGCACAAAAGAGCCGTACTACAGTCCGTTAACTGTAGTTGTTGGTGGTTAACTGTTGTAGGAGATCACATTGCCTAACTATTCGGTGAAACCCACAAAGGTAGGAAGTTGGAATAATGACAGACGTTATCAAGAGAACTACAGAAAGGGACCGGCTCGAGATGAGTTGAACATTTAAAACGCGAACGACGGTGTAGGAAGGCACGTGTTCGGCCTTCATATCCGCTCGGTCTCTACATATCCCCAACGGTGAAACGTGGGTCGAATAGAGCACTACGTGTCAACGAGGGAGAAGCCGACTTGAACGTTCAGGACTGAGAGAGGCGAAAGGCCGAAAGGTAAGTGGTATTATTGGTTTGGGCAAACGACCACTAATCCGCGGTAAATCGACGTAAACCGGCCAATCAGACTGAAGGGGTCTCAATCTGTGTCTTGACTAATTGAATCGCTTTCGGCCTTCGTCCTCAGACTGTAACGGTGGAATTACCAATAGCGAACAAGAGGATCCCTCAGGCGTCAGCACCACTAAGTCTGAAATTAGTATTTGATGCTTTTAATTGATAAACCCTTGTTCTCACTGGAACAGTTCAATGCGGTTTCTCGACCAGGGCTGCAGAAACAGTACCTACCCAAACGAAAGAACGACTCTTATTTGAACTCGACACTTGAAAGTGTGTTTATTTGTGTAGGTCTTCCACGAAAAACAACCCTCCATGTGGGTTGCTACGGCTTGAAACTTTAAGGGTCTCTACAATATATCATCAAAATTTGATGTAGAGAGAACAACCACTTTATTTACAATAAAAACGGCGAGCTGCCCATAGTCTGGGTTGCCATACGACACAGCATACCAAGTCAAACATAAATTAAGTCACTAGGAACACTATAAAAACAGAATAACACGATAACGAAGAATAATAATAATGGAATAAGAAGATAATGGTTATGAACAAAGATGAATAAAGACGAAATTGGTCATTTACAGTTCCTATGAATATAAGTTTCGATGCACAATGTGCAGCGTATCCCTCAACACGCGGTCAGGCAAAAATCCACCAGATCACCCCTATTCAACCCGAATAGTTTTTAACGTCAGGACGAAGCTACGGCGGCGGTGCTAAATGCAAACACATCTGCCGTTGGACAACTGGACACAACGTCAGCGTTATTTAAACGATTGGCGGAAGCGCCCAAATCTTTTACAACAGGAACCGCACATAAATGAACAATTCCGCATTAAAAATTGAAAAATGGGACGAGGTGTCCACAAAAAAGCTTCAAGATTAAAAATAATTTCAATTTACCGCATGCGCTTGCTCCGCATGCTTTAACCACTGCGGAGGAGCCCACTTGTTCAGAAAACTCTAAAACGGAAAACGTGTAACAGTGTGGCTGTTCTCAAAATATTTTTTCTTCCGGTGGAGACGGTGTCGTTCGAGGAAGCCTAATCGATAGCCCTTCTTAACCGGTGATAATCTCGCTGGTCTAGGAGGGGGACTATCGAGGGTCCACCCCCACTGTCACAAATGCGAGTGGAAATTATGATTGTGGAGAGAAACAAATTTTTGCGCCTCTCAAAACTGAAAGCAAAGCTTTCGCTAGCTTGCTAGACTCGGAAGCCATATAAGGAAACAGGAACTTTTGCCTGTTACTACTAGATATTATGTTAGCAAGGAAAGAGAAAAACGCTGCGAATTATTGCACAACGGTTTATTATTATTTACCTACAGATATATATGCACCTTCTTTGTAGATCACTGTTTTCTGTGGTCAATACCTACACTCGAGCTCCCCCCGGGGAAAGCCCTAAACCGAGTAAAGGGGCTGGCCCAGGAATTACAGTTTCATAAAAATGCACAGAATTCAATAATTCAATAATTAATTATTTGCAGTTATTCATGAAGCATAACGTTTGTTAAGTTACAAAAGTACCTATCAAAAACATCCAAAAGATCCATCATTCTCCAAATGAAACTATATCATAGAACAACCAACCCTCATAATCAGGTGTTCGCTAGCGAAGATATCTGGGCCGGATTTATAGTTTCATTCACGATCATGTTGACTAAGCTGTTCGGTGCTAACGTACGGCTGGTCGTAAAATGATCCGGATGGTGTCAATAAATGCATTAGCTCGAGATCAATTTAAAAACGTAAAAAAAACCATCCTCTATTGCAAGTTTTCGAGTTACGGCTTCTGAAAACGTCAACCACTACTTTTCATCCCTCAGAGATGACTGACAGTAACGACGAGCTTCGCCGAACAACTAGAACCCCAAATGGGACCTAAAAGCCAAATTTCATTAATTTTGGTCCATGGTAACTAAGAAAATTGCGAAGTAAGGCGTATGGCGGACGGACAGAAATTTTGTATTCCATTTTTGGATTCTACATACCTTGAAACGGAAACCATCAAATTTTGAGGTTGGGGTTGAACTTTTTTTTCATGCTCGACTCCAAAATGCTCACTATTGAAAATAATAAACCAAAATGGAATTTAACGGCGGAGCAGGTATTGCAGCCGGTGCTCATGTAATGTTCACTCAACAAATGGTCGCACCAACTTCGCTAATTGGTCTGAACCAAATAAAGCCACTAGAACAGAATCCCGAGAACTATTTAATCGTTCTCCCGGCCAAGTTAATTCAAATTTCAGAGCATTTGGAGAGCAATGTGTCAGTCATTTTTTGCCAAAGCGAAAGACTGTACCGGGCAGCAAGAGTCATTAATTTGACGTCAACCCTGAAATCTACATGGGGAGCAGACGTCGGTCACACGGGCTGCACGAATTATGAATACAATACTCAAACAGGAGCGATTTGATGGGAGATTGAAAATATCTACTACAACCTTTAGACGTTTTAGATTTTGAGCAAGAAAACGGATTTGATCTGTATGTAGTTAGTAAGTCTTCACATCACTCCGAATCTATTTAACGATTCTGCAATCGATGATCTGAAATTGATGGATGTGGTATTCAATTTTTAAAAGACTTCTCGAAGTTACCTGTTTACAACAAAACAAAAATACAGAAAACTTTGATAAATCGCAGAGAATACTGGTCCTAGCTCAATTTTGTCCCATGACGCAGATTTTGATAGTATTCTTCTTTCTCTTATTAAAACACAGCAAATCCCTGCACAACGGTTTATTATTTTGTACGGAATACCCTTCTGTAACAGATTACAGCTCTCTGTATCGATGTAGATGTAGATGTAGATGAAGATCGCAGATCCTCCGTAGGTTAGTAACCTAACCCCTTACTCGTTACTAGGTAACCTAAATCACGAGATAAATTAATGTTGCTAAAATAACTCTGTCGATGACAAAATAAAATGGCAAAAAGAAACACAAATAATGAAGTTATGAAGGGAAATTGTTGATGTGGAGTGAAGAAAGTTGCAAAAGTAACCAACCAACAAACTCCAGTCCCTTCTACGTAGATGGTATAATGAACGGTTGCGTAATAATTTACCGTTGTGTAATAATTTACCATTGTGTAGTATTTACCCATCAATAATACTTCAACGTTTATTCAAGTTTCACTACCTATCAACAAACTCCAAAAGAGCCTTAATTTTTCAAATTAAATAATATCACAGAACAACCAACTCGACTTCATACTCCGTGAATATAATCAGGGGTTCCCTAGCAATGATGATCTCAGGCCAATTCCCGATTGTTTAGCGCGTCCCTAGTGATGATATTTGAGCTGAATGTATACAATTTCATTCACCCTGCTGTTGAAAATGCCAGTCGGTGCAAACTTCTGGGCATTGCTGTGAACGAACGGCTGGACGCACGATGCTCCGGGTGGTCTTAAAAAACTCCGAAGTTCGAGAACTATTCAAGACCGTAAAAAAATTCGAGAAAACGGCGTCCTGGAGATTTCGACCCCCATTCTTCACCCCTTAGGGATGACTGACATTATCGCCGAGCTTCGAGGACCAACTAAACCCCAAACGGGACCTATACACCGAATTTCGTCAATTTTAGTTCATGGTCACTAAGAAAAGTGCTCAGTACGGCGTACGACGGACGGGCAAAAATTTTTTTATTGCATTTTCGGATTCTACATAACTTGAAACGGAAACCATCAAATTATGAGGGGGGGTTTAAAAAAATATTCCATGCTCGATTCCAAAGGTTCATTATTGAAAGTAATAAACCAAAATGAGAATTTTCTGTAAGATAGATGAGTGAAAATGGAGAATTTTCATGGTTATTTGATAAATAGCAGAAGCTAATAAGTGAAGTCTTGAAACCAAAGGTATCTTATTCAGAATCAGCCCTGAATTTCTTCAGATAAGAATAAGCAATGAGCTGCTGAATGACAAAAGCTCTTTTGTCTCGAGGTCGCACCGATGTGTTTGTGCCAGTTGGGAGGGCTGTGAAGCTATCCTTACGTACTGAACCACATGGTTGTATGACAGGTCAGGGGTTTTCTTGCATCGTGCTGAAACGTGCTGAAATCGTGAACCACACCTTTTTCATGTTCCCCAATAGTTAATGATAGGTAGTTGTAGCTCGGACAGCGTTTATCTACGTGTTCTGGATTCCCAGGAGACCGTAGAGGATCCTAACAGATTGTAACTTGTTCGCTTCGTCTAGCTCTCCTGGGGATGCAATTAACGTATACGCCGGCCAAACAACAGCGAACGCGAACAAGCGGGTCTGGCGAAGAGAAACCAAGTTGGCAAAGGGTATTGTTCCAGCTTAGAGACTTCTCTAATGGAATCCTGACGCCTCACTTTCTCCTAACACGATCAACCGCTCATTCACCATCATCCGGTTCAACTCAACAAAGCGTGAACTGGTTTTGGATCATAAAATTTAATTGCTTAGGCAATATTGACGACAATAGAAGTTGGAAGAAAATTATACTCATCAAAGAGCGAAATATTTATTAAGTTCCTACCTAATGCATACATCACAAGATACACCTACAGAACGGTATCTATGCTCGTGGATACATCGTGGCTCCACTCACTGTGCCACAAGGTTCACTCGGACAAACAGGCCTGGACCGTTCCGGACCGTTCTATCAAGCCACAACCCACGTACGAACCGCAGCAGGACTGATCCTGGATCGTTAGTTGGCTATTCGGACAGAAGTCCAGGACCAATCGGGACTATTTCTTGCAGTCCTGGACTTTTTCGATGACTGTTGATCCTGCACATGCGCACTCGATGCTTCTACCTTCAGCTTACGTGGAAGGTGACGATGCTTCAGGTTACCCGTTCAGAATCATCAGCGCGCGTTCCGAGAAACACAGTTCTGGACTGAATCCTGGACAGTTCTATCCGCTCTTTTTCAGAATGCAGTTCCATCCTGGACTGGTCAAGGACTGTCTGTCCGAACAAAACTACTAAATTTTTTGGTCACGACAGAATAGCACTCATTCTACCAAAAACTGATAGGTAAGACTGAAAAAACAAATCGTGAAAGAAGAGAATAGATAAGTAAAACTCTGAACATTATCACAGGACGGTTCATTATTTTTTAACGATTTATTATTATTAACCTACATAGATGCCCCTTCTGCGCAGATCACTGTTTTCTTTAGTCAATACCTATCCTCGAACTCCCCCCCAGGAATGCCCTAAATCTAGTGCTGCAGCCGGCCGGGCAATTACAGTTCCATAAATACGCGGTGGAGTCAACCATTCTAGCATTAGTTTTATTATTATTTGTTGTTATTCATTAAAAAAAAAAAAAAAATAGGTATCTTTTGTTCAAGTTACTAAAGTATCTATCACATAATCCAAAGAACCATCATTCTCAAAATAAATAATGTAACGGAACAACCATCTCTATTAATTTCATGAAGCCATAAGTGATTACAATCAACCGTCCCCGAGCAATGCTTTCTGGCCTGGATGTATACATACAGTTTCATTCATACTTATGTCGATGAAGCTTTCCGGAACAAACTTCAAAGCCTTACTGTGAACGAGCGGCTGTATGCACAATGCTCCGGATGATCTCAAAAATTCCCAAGTTCGAAATGCATTTAAAGCTTCTGCGTAGATCACTGTTTTCGGTGGTCAATTCCTACATTCGTGCTTCCCACAAGAGAGCCCTAAATCCAGTACTGGAGCCAGCCTGGCTACAGGATTTCATAAATATGCGGTGGAATCAAGAATTCTATTATTAATTATTTGTTATTATTTGTGAAGCATAACATTTGTTCAAATATTGAAAAAGTACCTATCAACTGAATTCAAAATAACCATCATTCTTCAAATCAAATAACATCTCGGAAAAACCGCTTGACTTCACACAGCCATCCGTGATTATAATCAGGTGCTCCCTAACAATGATATGCCGGATTTATACTGTTTCATTCACGACCACGCTGACGAAGGTTTTCGGTGCAAAGAACGGCTTGACGTACAATGCTCTGCTGCATACCTGGTGGTCACAAAAATTCTTAAGATTGAGATTTCTGAGAATATAGAAACGTAAAAAGCCATAGTATACTATTCTAGTGAAAAATTTCAAGCTACGGCGTTCGGGAAATTTCAACTCCTATTTTTCACCTCTTAGAGATGACTGACAGTAATGCCAAGATCGCGAACCAACTAGACCCCCAAGACCCCCAATTTCCATTATTTTGATTCGTGGCAACTATTAAGAAAAATACGATGTACGGAGAACGGCAGAAGGACGAGACATTTTTGGTTTGTTATTTTCAATAATGAATCCGAAAATGGAATAAAAAAATTCTCTTGGCTCAGGGTTGTCCGAAAATTAAAACTCTCATCCACAACGTAGCCTCTGAAGTAAACACCCTTTGAGTAAACAACCTCTGATACTACTTATTTATAACAAACTTAATAGCAGAATCACCGAAACCGGGGAGTATTTTGTTCGACTAGGAGTGGAAATACATACATAGATTAGCGGATATATACTCTTTTATTACTCCACATTTATTTGAAACAGGTTCCCACGGTTTCTTTGCGGTTGATTTAATTCGTTATATTTATGGGAGTTTTATTTATCTAACACTAAAAACGTGTCGGAGTTTTGAATTTGCATCCTCATTATTGGATTTAAGAATCACTTGCGTGCCAATCTTTAACGCCAAAAGATGGAATGAACTTCAGAAACGGTTAGCCATTTCAAATGGACCACTCATACTGCAGCAAGTTACCTACTTTTGGTTTATTATTTTCAATAATAAACCTTTGGAATCGATCATGAGAAGAAAGTGTTCAAGCTCCCCTCAAAATTTGATGGTTTAAGTTTCAAGGTATATACAACGAAAAATTCCGTCCGTCCGCCGTACGCCGTCCACTGTCCGCGGCTTTTTCCCTAGTTCCCATGAACCAAAATTCAGGAAATTTGTTATACGGGTCCCTTTTGGGCTCTAGTTGGTCCTCGAAGCTCAGCGTTACTATAACTCTACTCTTAAGTGGTGAAAAATAGGGGGTGAAATGCCCAGAGTATCCCTATCTCGGAAAATTGTATTTTGAGTTATGGGTTTTCTCGCATTTTTAAATAGTTTGATTTTTTCTGAAATTTTGAGACCATCCGGAGCATTCTGCGATGTTGACATAAAATTTGCTATACAATTTGCAATCTTTCGGCTAGCTGGATGATATAGCACAGTGGTTTAACTATCGGACTGATACGCCGAAGTTCCCGAGATAGAAACCGTACCGGAACTGAATATTTTTTCACTCCACATCAACAATTTCCCTTCAGAACTTCATTATTTGTGTTCTTTTTTGCCATTTTAACCACTGTTTGTCATCGACAGAATTATTTTAACTACATTCAACACTTGATTTAGGTAGTTACCTAGTAACGAGTACTAAGCTACCGAGGTTCTGCGATCTACATAATCTATAGGCAGAAAGCTGTGATCTGTAAGCAACAGAAGGATGTTCTGACAAAACAATAAACCACTATGCAGGGATTTGCAGCGTTTTGGAAAGCTCTCGCCTGTGTCATCCATTTGGAAAAATAGAAAGGGGAACATGATTGTGTACATACATTTCATGAAACGTAAATCTGGAATTACTCATACCTACCAATAATTTACGAGGTACTTACACTACACGTTTCCTCTTGCTGGTTACTGTGGTTACGCAAGTTCATACAAACGGGCGAATTTTCGGAAAGAATGGTACTCGAGTCCACCAGCGTGATGCTGGTGATAGATTTCAGCGACACTTTTCTTAACTAGTAGATCCCGACCACCGGCGTGATCACTGTTCCGTGTCAACATGGGGCTCTCAACATGACCATTTGGTACGACCAACAACCCCGATGCTACGAACGGTACGAGCAATTACAAACAATATAACTCCGAGAAAATTAAATTGGTTACCTAGTACACTTATCAAATTTCATTGTGTAGCTGTCCGAAATTCACCTGAATTATACAGCAGGAACGGAATTAGTATTCACAAAACTGAAATAGTGAGTGAGAAAAACGATAATGTTCTCAGCGATACTTTTCATCGAATAAAAAGCCAATTAAATGGGCAACTGCGCCCCATACCCGAGAGCTATTAAGTTTAATGAGTTCGTTTGTTGTGAGGTTGGGAATCAGTGAGAAGAAAAATAAGGATCTGGAATACGATTAATACCGGGTAGTGAGCTCGGTTGCCTACTCACAATTGAAAAGGTAAACCATTTCACAAATTCCCCTTTAACATTTGATGCTTTAGTTTCAAAATAAATGATAGGGCATGTTGGAATTTTTTTAAAGGGCGAAGTTTAATTGTGAATTAAAAAAAACGAAATGTAATGATTACCTAGTACATGGCCAAAAATGTTTTTTTCAAGACAAATGACTGATCAGAATGTTTGAACAACAACTTGTATTTGTCCAACTTGAGAATGCATCAAATAAATGGTTCAAGTTAAGTAGCACTAACCGGAATGGTTCAAATTAAGTAGCACTAACCGGAATGGTTCAAATTAAGTAGCACTAACTAGCACTAAGAGGAACGTGGTAGTATCGTGCAACAAACTATTCTGTAATTGAATAGGTACCTGCCTAAATAAGAAGGTTTGGAGGCGAAAAAAGTGTTCAAATTTGGCTTTGGAAACCTAGTACTTTTGATTGATTTGGATAGGCGTTTTTAACTTTTAAAACCCGCTTGAAATGCTTGGTAAGTGTTATTAAAGTATGTAAATCTGGTCGATATTAGGTCGTGCTGCACGATAGGGACTTTGAATATTCTGATTACATCACTGATGTACCATTCATGATACTGATGTTTCCTGAGCTGGTTCAAGCTGCCCTGATGTACTGGGGAGGAAACGGCTACATTATAGTGAAATACTCAGACTTTGTCAATTATCCTGAAATTCTCAGACTATGGCGATTTTCCAATGAACTATTTCTATAATAAACTTGAAGTTTAGATTCAATTACAAGAGGATCACAGTATACTATAATAATATTTACCTATCTCACGGCTCGGAATAGTTTACTGAAAAAGCAAAGTTACTAAATATCGAGTCCTCTGCAAGAGCGATGCTCCCCCTGTTTATCCACTTTGTATCTCACTACACGCCCTCTCCTTCGTTTCACGGAAATTAATGAACAAAACCTTCAAGGAGGAGCACCTTGTTTCATGTCTCGAGTACCTCCCTTGGGACAGCCATCTCATTATAATAAATTCCTTTACATTCGCGAACACCTGACTCCCAGAGTAGTTGCATCGTCGAGATCCTCAAAGCAGTTATAATAAATTTACGATTTTCAAAACCACAATACGGCAGAAATGCCACACTTAGAGCGAAAAACCTCGTATTTTAGATAATTGGTTATTCATTTTAGTTCCTCAAATGCCCTAATTTGTATTAGCTATCCGTCCATTGTTAGAAGCCGCTGCACCACCAATCGAAGTATCACATACGATTTAGCTCAACTCGCATCAGGAAGCGGTACTGATATTTTCACGGCACAAGACCCCAACAAATTAGTTGTTTTTGGTTTATTATTTGCAATAATGAACGTTTGGAATCGATAATGATAAAAACATTCCCCCCCCCCCCCCCCGTATAAAAATTTGATGGTTTCAGTTTCAAGGTACTTAGAATCCGAAATAGAACAAAAACGCTGCAAATTATTACCCAACGGTTGTTTATTTACCTGTTCAGATGCCCCTTCTGCAAAGATCAATGTTTTCTGTAGTCAATACCTACCTCGTACTCCCCCAGCAAAGCCGGCTGGGCAATTACAATTTCATAAATATATGCGTTGGATTCAAGAATGCTATAATTAATTATTTGTTGTTATTCCTGGAAGCATAGCGTTTGATCAAGTTACAGAAGTAGTTGCCTATCAACAAAATCCGAAGTAACCATCTTTATTTAGATGAAATAATAGAGAGTTCCTAAGAGATAAGTTCATTAGGGAACGGCCATATCTTTTGGCCACATCTAAGGCGAGCAGCCTTTGGATGCTAACCAATAAGTCCGGTTTGACAGAAGTGGTGGGGGTAGGAGTGAATTAAAAAGTAACGTCACTTAACTTAGCACAACGCGAAATCCATTCCATTACATAGCATAGGTAGGTATACTCACTTTTTTATCCTAAGTTGATAACGCAACAATCTAGCAAATTCTTTGAAAGACGCTTGGAGTAACTTTGAAACACGCTGGCGATGGCGAGGACCGACAACACATGACGCGTTAAAAAAAAACGACAAAACGCGGCAAAAAGCTGTGCACTGTTACCCCTGAGTAAGGTTAAAGACGATTCCTAAAGTTTGTGCCCTGGGAGATAACGCGCCTTATGTATAAGGCCGAATAAGTCGAACTTAAGGAAATAAGTTTGAACTTGGGCGACGCGCATGCGCAGTTGAGATAAATCCGAACACATCTTCCCGACTTTAGTCTTTAGGAACTCTCTATTATCACGGAACAACCAACTCGATTTCATTCAGCAATGAGTAATCATAATCCCTGGCAATATCTGGGCTGGATGTTCACCGTTTCATTCAAAATCATGCTGACGAAGCTTTTCAGGAAAAGACATCTGAACAACTTCAAGGTGACTAACCTCCATCGTAATGGTACTACCTCAGTAACATTTTACTGGTGGAGAACAAAGCTCCTACGTACGAGTATTGGCGGACAATGTTGTCAGAGGTTGTTGTCCAGTGAACTGTGCTCATCTGGGCAACCTCTAGGTGATCAACCTCCATCGTTGAGATGGAACAACTATCTATTGGGACTTGTCAATTGGGACATGGCATCAATCGCCTTCTGATGAGCTCAGTATATTTTAATTATACTTTTAGCGAATTTTCAAAGAAAATGAAGCTATTGCAATGGCTTCGAAATTTAAATAATATAAATTTTTGGATATTTTCTTCATAGAAATCCGTTTCAGACCATTCTAAAACGATTCCTGAAATTTAACACTTTTTTATATGTATATAATATATTTATATATGTGTCACTCCAGACGATAACTCTCGATAGAATTGAGATAAACAGCTCAAATTTGCACAAAAAATCTATCTTGGCAATCGAAAGGCTAAGTTCGAAGATGGGCGAAATTGGCCTACTCTAAGGAGGGTTTTGGCGCATTTAAAGTGCGCAAAAATTACCCAAAAATCCCCAAAATGTTATTTTCCAACAAGTGACCCCTCATTTTAAAGGTTTTTGCACGCTGAACACGATGGTGGAATCGGATTTTAGATATCTTGATCCGTTCTCAAATTAGAGCATTTAAAGTGCGCAAAAATTACCCAAAAATCCCCAAAATATTATTTTCTAACAAGTGACCCCTCATTTTAAAGGTTTTTGCACGCTGAACACGATGGTGAAATCGGATTTTAGATATCTAAATCCGTTCTTAAATTAGAGCATTTAAAGTGCGCAAAAATTACCCAAAACTAGGATAATCTTTAAACTCTTACCCCCCCCCCCCACCCCCTTAGAGTGGTCAGATTGAAAAATGTGAGAAGTATTAATTGAAGACGAGAGTTCGAAGCAAAAAAGGGGGAGGCAAAGATTAGTACAACTCCTTGAATTTCCCATTTGACATATAATTGTTATGATACCTTCATAGATAGACAAGTACCGGCCCACGTATTACTAGAAGGAAGACGAAAGAAAAAATCTATTTCAAATTATTCAATTTAGGTACTAACAGTAGGAGGAAGAAGGTTAGGTAGGTATCTTATCAATTTATTATCAGTATCATACGAATATTTGATATTCAAAGGTAGGTAGGTACTTAACATGATAAAAATAATATCAATGAAGAAGGAAGGATCTACCTACCTAGTAGAGCAAATCTTGAACTGGTTTTAGATACCAGGCCTGAAATCGTAGTCAAGAGGAAAGGCCATTCAGAAGGAACAAGGAATCTACTCATAACAAACGGTAGAATCAGGATGGACAAAACGTACAAATTAAAATAAATACGAAGAGAATATACATAGAAAACCAAATTTTAGACCGAAGTTTTCCTTTATTCAAAACCATAGCCATTAATTCGAATATTTCTTTGAAAATTCGCTCATTAAGTCATGCTGCATGACTGGTTTTTTTAAATATTTTTACTATTAAAGGGGGTGGGGAAGCCAATAGATGTATGTACTATCAAAGGGACAGGTTGTTAGTGAAGGAATCCTTCTGGGAAACCTTTGGGCTTATCCTTTTGGTAAGCCCACAAAAAGTGGAAGGGGTATGGTGAAGTGCTCGGTGCATACTACCGAACCGCGCTCTGCTACCATGTGACAGAGAGTAACAGTGGGGGTGGACCCTCGACAGTCCCCCTTCCTAGACCAGCGAGATTATCGCCGGTTAAGAAGGGATATCGATTAGGCTTCCCCAAGCGACCCCGTCTCGAACGGAAGAAAAAATGTATCGAGAACATCCCACACTGTTACAAGGGTTAGGGAAATGGGATTATTCCACCACCATAGTGACGAGAAAGGTCCCAGATGAATATGACGCGGCGTTGTATTGAGAGCAGCCAGCCTTTATCAAACAGGATTACTTACTGCGACATGCACCTTCAATACGTATGCGATAAGGAGCTCGGTACACACTCAAACAGATTTGGTCATTCAATTCAAATAGGTAGTACAAAAGACCCTGAGATAGACAACAAAGGCCATCCTTAAATATACCTAGACATCATAATATATACATAGTACCGAAGAAAAACAACGTCATTCTGCGAACAATAGGTATACTCGTACCTAATGCAAAGAGTGACAATAATAAGATTTTGAGATCTACTTTTTGCCTTGGAAAAATGAAAAACGCTGCAATTTTTATCTACTACGGTACACGGGTTCTGTATGGACTAGTAAAATAAAGTAAAGGATTAGTAGATCTTGTCTTCTGTATTAAGTGCCCTTGAAATGTCCACACGTATAAACTACGGAATGGTCATTAATTTTTAATCTTATTTCTATTTCCTATTTTCCCACTCATAACATAACTATTATTTTATAAAGCTTAATATATGTATTTTACATTATTAGTAGAGGTCTCGAGGATCTGAAATAATGAGGGGGGGGGTTGCGGATTGGTCCCCGTATACTAAATACAACCGGCTCTAGAGCGGTAAGCACCGAAAAATTTGCACTTGATAATGGCAGTTTCACAAATTTCTCATGGATACGAACCTGTGTTCATACGTCTCTGTCTGTGTCTACGTCATATCAGTCATATTAATTTATGTTCACTGGAAAAACGATGAAAACTGTGGGTCCAATTACACTACTGAGAGCGATGAATCTCATCGCTACCCAGGAGCCCCTCCTCGTGAAATCTTCAACTCTGCTTCTAACAAAGCATCACCATTTTCGAAAATGGTTTTCGTCCGAACTTCGTAAAGCAATTAATGAAAAACGTAGGGCTCATGCAATTTACAAAATGCTATGGTACAAATTATATCATTACGAAAAATTCACCCGGCTTCGGACGCTTTGCTCCAATCTCCCATCTATTTATGTTACTCTGAGCTCCTAGAAAATACTGAATTCTCCGTCATTTAAACAAATGTGAAGCCTTCCTGGTATTTAACTCCCTGCTAGCGAATGGTGGAATTCCAAATGCTGTGGAGTTTGATAGTATTGTTTATGATAATCCTCATGATATTGCTAGCCCTTTTGTAGGATATTTTTCCAGCGTCTCCACAAATGTCTACACGATTGTAACGTTGAATTCGCCTATTCCAAATTATCAGGGGGATTTCTCTTTAGGCAGAATAGTGTTTTCAGTTCACGTGATCCGCCAAAAACTTAGCCAACTGGACGTTTCAATAAGGGGGTTGGACCGGACGGAGTGCCTCCTCTTACCGTTACAACAATAACATTTTTGTTTAATTTATCCCTTGAAGTGAGCGATTTGAGAATCTGCTAAACCCATTTTCAAATCAGGGGAGTGGAATTTAATCAATAACTACTGGGCCTATGCGTAAGTGTTCAGTGGTGCCTAAGGTTTTCGAGGCTTTGGTTGTTGACATGATTACCCCATTGTTCACATCTGCTATATCGCCACTCGAACATGGATTCGTCAAGTGTCGTTCTGCGGTCACCAACCTTAAGGAATGACAGGTGTTCACAACTGAAGCTATGTAGCGCGAATTGCATCCATATTTTCAAAAAGCCTTTGATGAGGTTAACATTGGGCTTTTGACGAAAAATCTGGAAGCGTTAGGAAGCTGTGGCTCAATGCTGAAATGGTTGGGGTCATATTTAGAGAACCTTCCCGTAGCCATCAATGGTTGTTTGTCATTTCAGCGTATTCCTATACCACTGGAGTTCCACAGGGTTCCTTCCTGGGACCCCTGCTTTCATATTATTCATTGATGATAAATGTTATGTTTTCGAGGATGTAAATAAGTAATTTTCGCTGAAGACCGAAAACTTTTTCGGGTAACAGACTCCGGGGCGGGTGCAAGTATTATGCAGACGAACCTTGACTACTTGCATTCGTATACTGTGTTCCTAATGGGCTCTCGTTAAATACAACGAAGTGCTATTTGACTTCTTTTCGTAGGTCTCGGTTTCCGATTAGTATTGGGTCAAGGTCTCGAAAGATGCTCTATGGTGGGCGATTAGGGTGTGTTACTGCGAGCTTACGCAATCCGAAAAGTGCCGCTCGGCGGAGGCGGGCGCACATCTTCAACTCGTTTTCCTGATGCCAAAAAGCTTTCTCAATAAAGTAATCTTATTGAGCTTATAATAAAAATACCAATGCCTTTGTGGGGTTCAGTGACCAATCATGAGAGTCGCTACAACTTAATTCATTCTCTGAGAGGAGAAAAGTGATGTTAATTTAGTTCATAAGTTAATGGTTCTCTTGATGCTCCATCGCTACTAGAAAATATTTATCAGAGCCCCTTCGCACAGAACTCAAAGCACTGATATATTCCCTGAATTCAAAAGGGGATTTACGGTCTGAATATCCCATTAGTGAGGATAAAAAGAATTATTAATGACCTCAATGTTGATATTGATTTATTTTCTGAGAATGAAAGAGCGATAAAGTGTAAACTTTTAAATTATATACCTAAGTATTTTCCCGAAATCAGTGAAACTGTGGTGTAAATTTGTATTTTCCAGTGGATTTATTTTTATTTTTATTTGGTTGCGTCAGTGACATTATAATAACTATCTTTGTAATAAACTGGGATCATTCCCATTATCAGAAACACATAAAAAAATCACCCCAGACACTCGATTCTCAAGAATGGACATACATTTTCATGACCTTATTACGAATCACATGGGGACGTTAGAAACATGAGGGCAACCACCTTTCAACTACTACGTGGTTATTCCGACCATGAAATCAGGATCGCCGAGTAAATCCTCAACGGCGTGCCCCACAAAAATAGTTTCAGTAATGTTAAAACCGCCGTGAAAACTTCATTCCGACAGCACCCACCTCATTCTGGCTTGGGGTCGAAAGTGATTCGCGAAATGGGCTCGACCGTAGCAAGCAAAACCACGAACTCGAACACTGTCGTTAGAGACGGCGAGGAATATGATAAAAGAGACGGTCAGGAGGATCGGGCGTGCTTATAACATGGCCCGGAACTTGCTGATCACAATGAGACCACCGCGATGAAAATCCGTTCAGCCGTTTGGCCCTGATGGCGTCACACACGCGCGAACCCACACACACACACACACACACACACACACACGCACGCGAATTATTATAATAGTTTTCGGCTGGTTTCTTCATAGCACGATTCCCGCGTATGTTGATACTTTTCTATTTCTTTTACTGTATTCACAGCAACTGCGGTTTTTATCAGTGGGAGTAAATATACAATATCACGTGCGAAGAGTAGCAAACGTTAAACCTCCGGACAAATTCCTCTTCAGCCAAATAACAAATCAAGGACTCAAAGCGCTTACATGAACTTTGCTGCCCGTCGAATTTTCAATCCAACATCCCCTGTGTGAGACGGAAGACTAAACTAAACTTGTCAATTCGATCGAGGGAGGTAGGCGTGGGACTAGCGAGAAGAGAGGGATCCGACTAATTATACTGACGGAATCGACGACTGAAGTTGTCGAAAGTGAGTTGGGCCCGACGGGCTTTCCTCGACCCTGATTACTTCGATGGGTCGTTCGGCGCGGGGATTGAAGGAATTCCTAAACAGGTCCGAGAAGGGAAAAAAATACGATGAAGGGATTTACCAACATTTCAGCGTCTGAAACATTTGTGATTGAAGGAGGTAATCAAAAAAACCGAATCAACTTAGTTAAGTACTTACAAGAAATAATTTAGTTTTACCGAAATGGTTTCTGAAAACTTTGATACCACGAATGATGAAAGTCACTCCACTATTTATATTCAAACAGCATCAGAACATTGTAAAAAATGAGCTCAACTCACTTGAAATAGCTATGAACAAAATCAGACATTTCTATACATCTGCTTGTATTTAAGCGGAAGAACTTCATGCAGTTCAACGTTCAACAATTTTACAGGGTCAAAATGAACAATATTGGATAATTCGAAACATGTCGAGTATTTACTACTCAGATCAGTATCAGAACATCGTAAAACTAGTGGGTCCACTGGCCAGGTGCCTCACGCAATTTTGAAAGTAGGCTCAAATTATGCCTATGTACTACGCTCAATAATAGCTATCTTTTGTAACATTTTATGGCTAAATATTTATCGACCGCTGTAAGGACGATTGATAGAACTTTGATAGTTATTCCATTCGATTCAGCGTGCTGGGAAACTTGAAGAACTATAACAAACACACATTTTTCTGACAGATGGGACTACTGGTGCCAGTGTGACGCCGTTCTCCTGGCACCATTGTACCACCAAAGCACCTAGCACCATGTGGCACCAACAACTACACAGCAAATTCTAGGGGCCCAAGGAGCATACCCTCAAAAAAGTCAAAATACCCGAAACTGTGGCTTGTAGCGCAGTACAGACATAGGAATATTTCTAGCCGCCTACAGATGTTGCTGGTGTCTAAGTAAGAAATGTTCGGCTGTATACCAAAACTATAAAGCAAAATTCTGGATGCCTAAAAACCTTTTCCAGACAGGTGGCACTACTGGTGCCAGCGTGGTGCCCTTCGCTGGCACCATGATTGCACCAAAAACGATACAGCAAACTCTGGAGGCCACAACAAATTCTTCTGACAGATGGCACCACTGGAGCCAGCGTGGCGTCATTCTCTGGCACCATGGTGGCACCAAAACTATACAACAAATTCAAGAACGAAACCAGTCAAAAATAACCAAAATTGCGGCTTGAGGCGCAGTACTACAGATATAGGTTTATTGGTAGTCACCCGCAAATGTTGCTGGGGTCTGAAAGAACTATATCAGCTCGACTCAGCTGAAATATCTTTGAAGAGAATCAGAAATTTGCTTGTATAAGTGCACTTTTATAAGTAATGCTGGGTCAAAATGAACAATATTGGACAATTTAAAGCCTCTTCACTCAAGCGGTTTCCTTTGATTTGAACTCTGAATCTGACATTCTATTTTTGGTAATTAGGCGGTCCATTCCAAAATCAGTAAGTCAGACATACCTCCTAGAAAACATCAAAAAAGGTAGATATTTATGAGAAAAAAAAGAAAGAAAAGAAACACCGTACGCCGTACTTTCTTAAGTAACCATGACCCAAAATTGATGTAATTTGGTTTGAAGGTCCAATTCAGGGTAGTTAGTGCGCGAAGTTCGGCGTTCCTCCAAGGAGTGAAAAATATGGGGTACATTTTTCAAAACGCTTAGTCGAAAATTTTCAATAGAAGGGTATAGTTTTTACGGCGTTTTTAAGTTGACTCGGAATCCTAGGATTTGTTGAGATCGCCTGGAGCATTGTACGCCAATCGAACCGAAAAGGATGAAACTTACTGTACGTACATCAGCGTGAATCGTATATTGTAAAATCCAGCCCAGATATTATAATCACACATGGCTTTATGAAATTGAGTTAAATGTTCCGTGATACATTTTAATTTGATGAAAGATGGCTATTCTGGATTTGGTTCAAAGGTAATATTCTTAACTTTTTTTGTTGACAGGTATAATATTTTTTTCCCCCATGTCGATAACGAGTTTCATTCTTTTTCTTGGAATTATTACAGTTTTCCATCAAAATCACTTCTTTCAACTCTTGGTAGGAATTCAAAAACGTTTATTACTTCTAAACTACAAGACTACAGTAATACAAAATACATCAACCTACAACCCTTACGAAATAGTTATGTTGTTCACTAAATGTGGCTTTCACTAGTGGAACGCCCACCAGATTGCGCTAGGACACGTCTACAAGTCGTCATGATATTGTCGAAGATGAATGTGCACTATTCACGTCATTGGTACTTTTGTTTGTACCTATGTACGTCCTGTGCGGTTTTGAAGAAATGTTGTTACCTACTACATATTATGAGACTCGACATAAAGATAGATGGATGATTCACTCACGTTCATGTTTCTCCCTGGATCGTCCTCGACCAGTTGCCTTGCGATGTCTTTACAGGATCTTCTCGAGAGTGGAGGAATCTTGGCGTCGTCCTCCCAATACCTCGACGCCGAATGAGCGTACGCAGCTGCTGGCGTGGCGTGTGTCACCCGCGTATTTGTGACAATGCCAGTAGCTTTCCCTATAACCACGAATATTCATAATATCAATAAAACCCACTGACATTCATGAAACAACAAGTTAGCAGGCTAATTACTATAGTCAGGAGCACACGTACGTAGACGATTCTTATGCTTTTACGATGACCTACCAAGGATAATTTCTCCTATTCACACTAAAATGCTGAAAATGAATAATGGTCTCAAAAATAAGTAGACGATACAGTGAGCATAAACACCATGCATTCCACTACCATAATTATATAAGCAACGGCGTGGTGGGAGGAGGGGAAATGGTGCCTACGAACTAAATCACTCAAGAAGAAATTGTGGAAACCCATTTCAAAGAAAGACGCTGCAAATTATTACACAACGGTTTATTATTTACCTGTATAGATACCCCTTCTGCGTAGATCACTGTTTTCTGTTGTCAATACCCTCGAGCTCCCCCTAGGAAAGCCCTAAATGGAGTACTGGAGCCGGCCGGGGGAATTAAGGCCAATGTGGACGACAGTTGTTGGAGTGAGAGGGAAGATGAGGAAGAAAATTCGTTCTAACTCGGCAACGGATTGATCAATTTTCAATCTGAAAAATTATTTGGGTTACTTTCAGAAAATCACACACGGGTAGTGAAACTAAATTTTTTTTTCAACATTTTTTTTTTAATTTTACCTTTAAAATTCAAAATTAATAGTTAAGACTGATTTTTTCGACAAAAACATGTACATCCCGTCTGGGGGCAACTGTCCACTATCGTTTAGAACCATCGCCATAAAAAAATATTGAAAATTGGCGACCGAAACAGAAAAACCGTGGGGCAAGTTTTATCCAAGTGAATTTGATGCTGAGACGCTGGCTGAAGGACGAAGGCGAGCGTCTGTCATGGCGGGAGGGGTGGGGAAGCCACCCTTCTTTGGATCATGACCAGGTACAGCGAGAGGGCGTAGTCCCCCGAATCTTCGCACCCGCCCTCCAAAATCTTCGTATCCCCCACTGAACTCGAAAAATAAAACCAGTAGGTATTTAGTCAAGTGTCTAGAAGTGTGTTGTGAAAGTCTCATCCTCGTGATCACGCTTGTTTTTTTTTTTTTTTTGAGTTTTAAAATTTCGTTGCTCTCGTGTTTTGGATTCAAGCCATGGTGAATAAACGGTAAAAAGAAGAATATCCTAAAACTTTCAGCCGGCAAGCGAAGAAAAAAGGATTATCACAATTTTGAAGCAGCGCGGGCTAGGTAAGTAAGTGAGTATTATTTTATTTTTGAGGAATAAATTACTTATTAGAGCCCTTACACTTTATAAGTCAACTCATAGTTAAGTACTTACTTCCTATGTTTTTACTTTGTATGCTTTGTGTTCCTCAAACTTTGTGCGTTCCTCTTATATTATGGCCTACTCATACTAATAAATTGATAGCTACGAGTTGTAACAGTTTGATTTTCCCTGATGACCTTTCATAAACGTAATTTTATGTGCGTACGCCTCAAGCTTGTCGATCTTCAACAGTGTGAAGATCACTGTGAAGATCATTATAAAATTTATTTTTGCAGACCAGCGTACCTATCCACTTACTTACTTAATGAATGCATCAAGTTTACAGAGGGCTATTATTGAACGGAAAGTGACGAAATTCATGGGTTTCCTGCCTACTTGTTCCAGCTAATTTTCTCGTGAAACAAATTTTTTACCTAAATTTACATACATATTCGTTAAAAAAATAGGTACCTACATAACCAATACCATAGTGCATAACTAATCCATATTGATAGTAATCGAATAGAAACTAGAAGGAAGTTCTTATACAAACATTTATGTAGAATAATAGCCCACAATAATCGGCAATTTGAAACAAGAAGGTTTTTCCAATTAGATGATGGGTCGTGCAGTGAGCAACGAAATAGTACCTACCTACCCTTTTAGTTCTTGGTAGCCAGGAGCTAATCAAAAAAAAAATCTAGCAGAGGGGAGCTCACAGGCTGCGTGACCCCTCACACCCCGCACCACCCACTCGGCCGACTGCCCGCCGTCTCCCTTCAATGTACAGCTCCAAATTCACAGCATTTTTGACTTGTCCCCACGGTTTTTCTGTTTCGGTCGCCAATTTTCAATATTTTTTTATGGCGATGGTTCTAAACGATAGTGAACAGTTGCCCCCAGACGGGATGTACATGTTTTCGTCAAAAAAATCAGCCTTAACTATTTAAATTTAATTTTATAGGTAAAATTTTTAAAAACATTTTCGAAAAAAAAATTTTGGTTTCACTACCCGTGTGTGATTTTCTGAAAGTAACCCAAATAATTTTTCAGATTGAAAATCGGTTGAAATTTGAATGGTTAGAGTTGATTTAAAATTTAGGCGATCGCAGTGCCATCTCTTATCGTAGAATCTCACTAGAGGCCCGTCCACATTGGCCTTAAAGTTTCATACAAATGCACGGGATTCAATAGTTCAATACCTAATTAATTATTTGTAGTTATCCATGAAGCATAAGGCAAATAATAAACCGTTGTGTAATAATTTACCTGTATATATGCCCTTCGTGCGTAGATGGTATAATAAACCGTTGTATAATAATTTACCCAATAATACATCCGCGTTTTTTCAGGTAGCGAAAGTAGGTACCTACCAACAGAATCCAAAAGAGCCACCATTTCTCGAAACTTTCTATAGAAGGGTATGTTTACATTGATCTTGAACTAATGAAAGAAGAAAATAATAAACCACAAGGCCTCCAACAACACGAAAAAACGGGGAAAATACACTGCTATACAGGTTTTGGTGATCAAGCCACCGTCAGTAACAAAAAAGAAGTTGTTTGTTTGAAACCGTGCAACAGTGTTTTTTTTCGCGTTTTCTCGTGTGTTAGTGGAAATAGACAAGTTTCAATAACTCCGTTTTTCATTGGTGGTGCTTAGTCTCCGGTTAAAATCTTCTATTATATTGTTGCCTAAGGTTAATCGGTATATTATTAAGTTACTGGTTACTCGCCATTCACCACTATTTTGACTTACCTTCTTGCTGTGCCCAGCTAATCAAAGAATCGACCTTCGATTTGAAACTCGACGCGCAGTTGCCGAATTTCCCATTGATGTCGAGACCAACTGTTTCGAAGTTGGCCTTCACGCCGCACAGCAACGCCGTCGCGCATGCTGAGGATTCGCCGATTTGTGCATCTAAATTGTAAGTCTGGAAGAGAAAAATATTCAATGAAAACACCGAGGCGGTGATGATTAATCATATCATTCATTATGAAAAACAGCGCTAGGAATTATCATGTATTAGGTACACACATACAGTTCAAGACATGGAGGAATATGTGCAGATTCTGAGAGGGAGGGGGGGGGGGGATATTTATGTGTCAGATGCCAGATGCAGGAGTGCGAATCAGCGAGTCAGGAATATGAAGACCTCTTCAAAAGAGTCAAAAGAGGAGCTGCGCCGGGGTTTAAGCAAATAAAAACGCTGCAAATAAAATATTCCTTGTCACATGGGTTTATTATTATACTGGACATACGTACAGAAATTTTGGCTGTTCCTTTACTGTTTCATTCATGTGTAATAAGTGAAATAGCTATTTTTGATGGGTTTCACCAATACTGGCCCCGAAAAACACGAAAATAACTTCTTTTTTTTTCAATAACTTATCTTTGAACCTTGGTAGTGCCGTTTAATTGTCTTGTTTCACCTGTTAATACTACTTAAGTGTTATTATACAAATTTATGGTGATTAAGACAATTCCCCAGGTATTTGACTCATAAAAAATTAATTTTGGGAGCTGAACCTTCGTTACAACCTCAATTCTTCACTCTTTGGTCAATATCTACTTCATATTCGGTCTTCGCGCCCTAAAAAACAAGGAAAACGATACCTCACAAGCTCATGTTCACTAAAACTTCAAAAAAACCCTCGAAAACCCCTACTTTTACACCCATTTTTCCCCATACCACCCCTGGGTGTATTCCGATCACGCTGCCAAGCTTCGGAGCACAATTAGGACCCAAGTGTGTTCCCAAATGGGCAACCAAATGTGTTCCCAAATGGGGACCCAAATGTGTTCCCAAATGAGGACCCAAACTTTACGGAAGAACGACGATTTGAGACCAAAATTTAACGTAAACCGTTAGAACCTCAATTTCCCACTCCTTGGTTAAAATCGACTTCATATTTGTAGTGTTGAGTAACTCGATACACTTTGTTATTATTATACTCATAATCACATGGCAACCATGAATCATATGGTTGCTGGGTGTTGTGCCAACGTTTTGCAATAAAAATGTCATTTTATGTTCCGATAATGTCAGCGTATACTTCGCAGATTAGCCTATTTCATTTGTATAACACTTCATGGTGTCAGGTGTGGGGTTCGAACCCACGCTCCCAATCGGGAACCAGAGGGTGAAGATTTGTTGGAAACATTCGATCTTTCTGATGAGGAAAGAGATAACTTGGACTGTTATTGAAAATTTTGAGAGGTACCTAGGAATCAGAAAGAATATTGTTTTTGAATGAGCCAAATTTCTGAAGAGGAGGCAACAACCTGGGGAACCAGTAGATAGCTTCATCAATGACGTTCGGAAATTGGCTGAGACATGTGAGTTAGGAACCCTCAAAGCAAGCTTAATCCGCGATATCATTGTTATAGTAGTTAGCAACCCTAAATTGCCAAGGAGTCTTCAGATGGATGAGTATCTCACCTTGGACAAAGCAATACAAGCGGCTAGGCAGATGGAGGCTATTGATAGTCAGCAATTGGTTGTTCGTGAAACTCCTCGAGAAAATCATATGGAGCCAGTAGCAGTGACCTATGGCAGGAAAAAGTGTTCACGCTGTGGTTACTTCCACACTCCTGAAAAAAGGTGCCCTGCTACAGGAAAAAAATGCCGGAAATGTAGCAACATTGGGCACTTTAGCCATGTTTGTAAGAGAGACAAAGGGTCCGTTAAAGAAGTTGAATTAGACCCAAGCGATGGTGACAATGCCATTGGGTACCTGGGGGAGCTCCGGATACATGAGGTCCATAACGATCGCTGCCCTGTAGTTGAATTGTTGATTAACGAGCTCCCAGTCACCTTCAAAATGGATTCGGGTGTAGATGTCTCAGTCATCAGTAGGGGGTTAGCCAAGTCCTTGCGCCTGGATGTGGACAAGACAGATAAAGTCTTGCTTGGCCCAGGGAAGACTAGACTATGGATAGATGGAGTCACGAATGCGACACTCGGCCATAACAATCGGTCGCTCGTAGAACCTCTGTAGTATGTCTTGCCAGGGCAGATGACGCCTCTTCTATCCAGGAGTGCCATAGTGAAATTGGGGTTAATCACCTTCAACGTAGACGGTGTAGCTGCTGAGGGGGTTATAAAGGACCATCCTAACGTTTTTGAGGGTATCGGAAAGATGAACCATCCTTATGAAATAGTCCTAGAGGAGAATGCTCGACCATACGCCGTCCTTGCTCCCAGGCGAGTGGCTGTCTCATTGCAGGATAAAGTGAGGGAGGAGCTCGACAGAATGGTTAAAGGCGTGATTGAGCCCGTAGTTGAGCCTACAGAATGGTGTTCACCGGTGGTTGTAGTGCCTAGAAAAGGGGGGCGTATCAGATTGTGTGTGGACTATACCAATTTGAATAGGTACGTAAGGAGGGAACTCTTGCAACTTCCCACGGTAGACGAATGTCTCTTGAAATTAGAGGGAGCTCAAGTCTTCCCAAACTCTACGCAGCCAACGGATTTTGGCAAGTCCCTTTAACGGAGAATTCTTACAGGCTTACCACATTCATAACTCCCTTCGGACGATTTTTCTTCAAGGTTTTACCTTTTGGAATTTGTTCTGGGGCTGAGGTATTCCAGAAACGTATTTCTCAAATAATAGACGGTCTTGACGGTATTGTGAACCTAGTTGATGACATACTAGTAGTTGGGAAGACACAGAACGAACACGACAGAAGACTGACTGCCACCCTGAAACGTTTAGCTGAAAGTGGGGTGAAGTTGAACAAAGAAAAATGTGAATTCAATTTAAGAAAGGCATTATTTTTAGGACATTTAGTAGATGAGACGGGGATTCGCCCTGATCCAGCGAAGACTTGGAAATGAAAAGACCTGAAAGCCTGTCCGATTTAAGGAAATTTATGGGAATGATTAATTATATTCTGAAATTTATCCTGGATTTAGCAACATTGACCGCTCCTCTTCGCATTTTATTGAAGTCTGAAGCAGAATGGACTTGGGACGAGCCACAGGAAAAAGCTTTCCTAGATTTGAAGACACTTTGTTATTTGTATAACACTTTGTTATTTCATTTGTATAACACTTCAATATTATTCGATCATCTCTACAAAACATGGAAAACGATACTCCACAAGCTCATGTTACTAAAACACCAAAAAACACTATGTTTACACCCATAACACCCTTGGGTACAGTCCGATCGGGCTGGAAAGTTTCGGGGACAACAAGGGCCCAAACGGAGCCCGTGTGCAAAGAACGAATTTTTAGAGTGAAAATAAAATAGATGTGGATGATTCGGCGGACGGTGGACGGCGTACGGCGGACGGACACTGTATTTTTGGAATGTACGCACCTTGAAAAGTAAAAGAAAAAATTGTGAGGGGCGTGTTATACAATTGTTTTGCTGAGTTGTTTTGGTGTATAATTCACAGAATAATACACCAAAACAAAGTACGGCGTACGGACCGAAATGCTCATTTCTGTTTTCGGATTCTAAGTACTTACCTTGAAAGGGGAACCATCATAATTTTTCAAATCAATCAAAAGTTCATGAGTGAAAATAAACCAAAAGTGGGTCGAATTCCGTTGGCGAATTCCGTGGGCCGAAGTGACTAAAAATCGCCCTAAATCACCATAAGTTAATGGCTGCAAAAATACGCTCATACGGTCATCTTGCATAGCTGGAAGTTAACAAAACTTGTGGCGAATGGAAACTGAGGAAAATAATCCAATCAAAGCACCTACCCTGGTACACATCACAGCCCTCATTGAAAGTCGGCCGGGGTTAATTAAGAGCTGATACACCACCATGGCACTATAGTTTCAACCAGGATCACAATGGGCCGGATGGGAAGGGGAGTATCCAGGGCACTTCTTTGGAAATCTCAAAACATTCAGAAAGGAGGTGCACCTGATTCGAACAATAAGAATCCGAGTGGGAGATTGGATCAACTGAATTCCCCTTCAGTCTCAAATGCCTTGTGGGTTGATCGAAGCCATCCATCAACATCCGCCGAAGATTTCATCAATCAATTGTTCAAGCAAGAGAGTTAGGCCAACTCGTTGAATTCACTGCCTGCAAACGATGATTACAATTACACTTTTTTGTGTTACCTCAATCTCAAATAAAAAAAGTTATTCGTTAACATTCCCGAACTTCCACGAAAAGTGCATTATTTTTAGGCGGAAAATGAGGAAGGAAATTCACTCAAACAAGCCACTGCTACGGAAGAAGAAGAAAAAATTTTATTGATGACAGAACGACAATTACATGGCAATATAAAGAAAATGTGTAAACAATAAGGCATTGATAATCCATCTGCTGGAAGTAAGGGCCGTTCTGGGCCTCAACAATCGTAAGATGGTTACAAAATTATAAACATAAAGATGACTGCTTCCCAGTTGAAATGGTGCATTTTCCATCTCAAAAATTGGGTTTGCTAACAAGGAAAGTTCTGCATACAGCGCTAAGCTGACCTGGAAAATAACTCCAGCTTCGCTCGGTCCGAGCCATCCGACATCCAGATCGCCTCATCGCGTGTCGATGCATTCCGCCTGGAAGCCAAGCGTCGAAACTTCGAAAGTACAGGGCATTGCCAGGACAGGACCACGGCAGGACATGTGAGCATTTTTTTTAAAAACTTATAAAATCGTCTCCTCCCTCGCCGAAAATCGCGTCATGAGTCGTGTAGGAAAACTGGAGCTCATTCGTTGTAGATGATGATTTTGTACGACGTCGGCATTTTTCATTTGACATATCAAGCTTTCCTCATTTTGAAACCGAAACCAAAACTAGACTATTTCACCCAATTTCGGGCCAAAAAGTCGATCTGTACAAGGAAAATTCCTCCCAAACAGCGTTCTAGAATAGCTGAATACGGTAGCCTAATGCTGAGATCGGAATCATGAAATTTGTCAGATCCTTGTAACTAAACGGCGTTATAGACCTCTAGGAATCTATCAAAAATTTGGTACATACCTACATTTTGATCAATTTTGACAAGGTCTTGTCCTACTTCCAGGTGTTTGTGTGCGAATCACATCGACTTTCACACTAAATAGCGTCTTTCTCTTTGGATTTACTGGTTTTTCCTGGTCTTGTCCTTTCCCACCTACGATTAGAAATTCAGTTTCCTGCTTATGCAAGCCAGATAATCGGCTAGCAAAATTCGATGCATTTTATCCATTTCGCACAGTATACCTAATGGATTAACATCAGCCCTTCTGGAAAACACAGGACGTTTTTCTATCAGGGGTTTCCTAGGATTTTCGCGGAGACATTAAATTCTGAGAGTGAAGGGACCGAACCAAAGAACTCCGGAGAAAACTTCTCGAGACGTCTCGGTACGTTACCCATAATCCGGACGTCCTCCGAACTCGGTTCGGCTTACTGTAAAGTCATTCAAACTGTCCATAGCTTGATAAAATAGTTGGGAGAAAACTTGAGTAGTTGGTAAACTTTCTTCCGCTGGGCAGAGCAGGAAATGGGGTACCGCCGGTTTCTCTCGCCTCGAAATCCATTGAGAGCGACCGTTATTAGTTGGAGAACGACGGCAGGACCGGTTATTTATAACAAATGTGCTTCCCAAATATCGGAATTTATCTTTAGATTTTCTGAAGGTACTCCCAAATAGCTCTTTTTCTAGCTCGTAGTAGTGACTTCGCATTCGTAGTTACTGAGTTTTTCATGTAGACAATACAATTCAGAAGAGGCTTTGCAGTTCCAGTATCACTCAGTATGGGGGTACGGGGTACGGTATGGGGGTACCAACATTTCACAAAAACTTCCTGTCCAGTTCTTCTGAAAACGTGAAAAGCGGATGTAAGTATGACAATATGAATTGTAGCTCTAACTCTCACCCTCTGATGATATTGCAGATTTTTGTACCCATAGAGGTGACATATCAGTATCAATCACCATTTGAACCCCCATATAAACATAGAAAATGGAATGTACAAGAATGTGTATAAGAAACTATGGGAATCCATGTCAATTTGCTGAAAAACGTACATTTTATTTGGTTACCCAACACCGTACAAAAGTATGGATTTGTCTCCCCCCCCCCCCCCACCACCACCACCCCCAACGGTTAGGAACCACTGCTGTGCAGAGGGATTGAAAGGAAAGAGTTATGTGAAGTTGATGTGCTCCGTCGGAACACAAATAAGCAATTCAGGGCACCTAAAACGACCACTTCATACCACCATATTTAAATTGGGGAAAAGGCTGATAGCCAAAGTTCATAAGAGGGAGAAAATGGGTGATAATTTAATAACAAGGGAGGGTAATTAATTCAGTAAGGGTGACTACAAACACTGAAGTTGTAAGGTAAAGAGATAAAATGGAAAATTACTTCCAAATATGGTCGGGAAACAGTGGAGCCAGTGACTGCCCTTCGCTACAGTGAAAACGTATGTTCACAAACCGCAGACCATTAACCATTATTACAGGCCGTTACACAGCCCAGAGCACCCCCTTTGAAATAAATATCGCTCATTTATGATTCATTATGCGCATCATCACCTCGAAAGCTTAGCTCGCCCTAAAGGAAGGTCGGAGGGATGAGGCTCCTAGATCAGGCTCCTCGAGCAGGTGCTGATCCTCAGATTAATTTTACGGTCCGGTAATCCTCGGTCGGAGGATCAAGGGAGGAGTTGGCTCCTTTCGAACCAGGGTTACGGTGAGCTGCGGGGGGGGGGGGGGGGAGGGGAAGGCTATTAGGCCTTTCAAGAAAGGGCCACGAAACATCCCTAAGTAATCGGCCGACCTCCGAAGAAACCATTAGCAGAAGGCGCCCGGAACAGCCAGAAAGTCAACGGATCTTGAAAATTAGTAGCCAGTGAATCAGGAAAGTTTATTAAAAAGAAAAAAAAAGAATTATTACATGCAAATAATATGTTTTTTTGTAAACTTGTTCAAATATGAGTTTTCTGGTAAAAAATCGGTAAAAATCTCTAACATCATCAAATATTGGTATAAATTCACCAAACGTGGTATAGAATGGTCACTTAAGGCTTGAAGTACTATGAAATGAAATACATTGCTAGATGAAATGTATACATAATAATTTTTCAATTGCAATAAATCACACAAAAAAGTCAAGACAAAGATTATTTCAGTTGTCACAAATATTTTATTCCAATAAGTACAGATTTTAGTTTTTAGTTGTCGAGGAGGGTCAAAAATGAAAATTACCTAAAATGGTCACCAACTCTGGGAAGTCACTCAATATGATTCTGCGGCATAACTAGAACGTTTTTAAACTTCACAATGTTCTGTAATAACAACAACTGCCCTTTTTCCCTATAACTAGGGTACAAAACTATAAATCTGACAGGTAACCACTTCTGTAAGGCACTTAACTCTTGAAATGCATTGATACCGATTTATGCGACCTATCATAAATCGTAAAATATTGTATTCAATATTGATGATAATATACATAAAATACTCTAGTTGATTCATCCACTAGTTTTTGCCTTCAGCAATCTACAATGCGGAATTGCTACTACGCATTAAGCAGCTATCTACTGAGCCGTCAATTCGTAAATTACGTAAATATGGCTGGGCTATCTAGAGACCGACCAGCACAATCCACCACCCAAATATGATTTTTCGCATAGTTATACGCGTGGTGGATTTGCGGAAAAAACAGACATGGAACCAAAGTTGTTCACAAACATTTTAACTTTCACTATGAAATTTGGACCTTGGAGGACGAATTTGTGGTTTATTATTTTTGACAAAGAACCTTTGGAATCGAGCATGAAAAAAAAAACATTAATCCCCCTTCAAAATTTGACGGTTTACGTTTCACGGTATGTTGAATCAGAAAATGCAAAAAAGCTGCAATTTACTACACAACGGTTTATTATTTATCTGTATAGATGCCCCTTCGGCGTAGATCACTGTTTTGTGTGGCGAATACCGTCAGCCCCCCCCCCCCCCCCTCCCGAAAAGGACTAAATCGAGCATTGGAGCCGGCTGGGGAATTACAGTTTCATAAACATGCGGTGGATTAATGAATTCAAGCACAGGAATTACAATTTCATGCAAATGCGCGGGATTCAATAATTCAATAATTAATTATATGCGTAGTTATTCATGAAGCATAAGGTAAATAATGAACCGTTGTGTAATAATTAACCTGTACAGATGCCAGATAGTATAATAAACCGTTGTGTAATAATTACGCAATAATATTTCAACGTTTGTTCAAATTGCAAAAGTACCTATCAACAAAATCCAGAAGATCCATCATTTTTCAAATGAAATATTATCTCAGAACAACCAACTCGACTTCACACATCCGTGATTATAATCAGGTGGTCCCTGGCAATGATCTGGGCCGGATTTATACCGTTTGATTCACGATCATGTTGACGAAGCTCTTCGGCGCAAACGAACGGCTGGTCGTACAAAGCTCCGGTTGGTCTCAAAAAGGTCTTTAGTTCAAGATCAATTTAAAAACGTTAAAAAAAATATATACCCTTCTAGTTTTCGAGCTACGGCGCTCTGAAAAGTTCAACCCCAATTTTCACCCCTTAGAGATGACTGACAGTAATGTCAGCTCCGAGGACCAACTAGACTCTAAAAGAGACCTACAAACCAAATTTCATTCATTTTGGTTCATGGCAACTAAGAATTATAGTACGGCGTACGGCGGCCACACAGAAATTTTTGGTTCATTATTTTTAGTAATGAACCTCTGGAATCAAGCACGAAAAAACATTTTAACCCCCCCCCCCCACCCATCAAAATTTGGTCGTTTACATTTGAAGGGACGCAGAATCCGAAAATCGAATTAAAAAAATGTCAGTATGTGTGTTTTCCTCGCTGCAAAAAACCTAATAATTAAGGGTCATAAGCTAATAGGAATTAATCGATCTATACAAGAAAATAATAAACCATTGTGTAATAATTGGCAGGTTTTCTGGATAGTTTTCTTTTCTGGATGGATGTTCTTACAAATATGCTAAACTTGATCTCCCAAATTCGTTCACCACTCGATGGATAGCTCTCAATTTTTCTTGAAACTTCACGCTTTCAAAATCCCCAGTCTTTTCTCCATTAATTTCATAAAATACATCATAAATTTGACATTTTCGCTGGCCATCTTTGATTATTATTGGGCAAAATGAAGGTAATTTCATTCTCGGAAAAAGATGTGTGTCACTAAAAATATCCATAAGATACATCCGTTTTGCTATGTTATTATGTAATATACAAGAGGATTAGAGTATTGAAGGCATTTGAGTTCAAAATCAGTTGGTATGATGGTATAATAATTTAGACATCTTTTGATGAAATTCCTGGATAACGTTTATAATGCGTCGACTTTCTCTATAACGTGATCTTAAAGGCTTGCTATATATAGGCCTCTGCTGTTTTGAAATTTCTGAGGGGCTAATAGTTCCCCAGTACTCCTTGTTCTGTTCAATGATGATGGTCTCGCTGTTCGAAGTTATCCGCCTTTTTGAAGGATCGACGAGCACCTGAATTATTCACCGTGTCACGGATATTGATAGCCCGTTGTTTAACTGCCAACCGAGTTATGATTTGTCGCCCCAACAAAAATAACTCCGAAACGTTACGTCCCGTTTCCTGACGAAACCCAACTGGGGACGAATCAAATTGATAGGGCGAAGTACGATGCAGAAAGGGTTGAAAATGGTGAAACACGTTTTTCCCCAATGGCACTTCCTTACTTTGTTGGAATTGGAATCTTCATCGTTCATTCCCTCGATTGAAATTCTGAGAGAGAGCTCTCAAGACATCCGGACAAACGAACTACGGTTATTTTATGGGATCCATGCTTCCCAAGCTGTCTCTCGGTTCGAATCGCATTTTCCCAGACTTGACAAGTTAAAGGAGGGAGTGAGCGGGTCTTCTCCACTTTTATCACCCTTCAGATGTCTCTATTCCGGATCCTGATACTCATGAAGACGTGTCAAGATTCCTTTCCGATCAATAACCGTTTATTTATAGAGGTTTTCGGCAACCTCTTCCGAATCACAGGTTTTGTGGAAATTCTCACTGCCTCACCAGACCAACGGTCGAATGCGATGAAGACCCGCAGTAGGATTATTTCTGAACTGCCCTCATTTCCATAGCTCATTGGACCAGCCACACACTTCCATAACAACCTCACTCGAATGGTTTTCATTCGTATAAGTGACTATATAACTAAATTATGTAAACAGCATTTCAGACCACAGACCACCCAGCGTCAGCGTCGTGGACGTGATAAACTGTCCTCTTCGAAGCATCAAAATTTGTTCCGATAATTTCACTCAAGGTTACCCATTGCCTAATCGCCCTAGGTTGGACAAGGTGCGTTGGGATTCGAACCGACAGACCGCAATCGCCGTTCAAAGTGAGGGTTCCGCGCTTGGTCGTCTCCACCGGCTGTGCTGTCCACCGTCCAAGTTTATTTTATTTTATTTATTTATTTATTCATTTTATTTTTCGAGTTCATTGAAATAAATCCTGAAATCTAACTATATGGAACTATAGGAACAGACACACTAGGTATAACAATGTATTTAATTATAATTTACAAGTTAGTATACTGGACATAAATGGACCACTTAAAGTTTGTAGCGTAATAAGGGATCCAAAGAGACACACCACCGCCCCCATGTCTAAAACCCTTGTGTACATTTTACAAGCGGGAGGTAACCGGATACAGCTCTCAGCTGGAAATCCCTAACGTTTCCGTCATAACCCTTTTGTCTACATGGAAGGTCCGACTCCTGGGGATTTTCAACCCACTTTCAAATTGAAACCCTTTACTCACCCTATAACTCCCATTTCCCTCTAGTTTCATTTTACCGTCCTGGGGTGTATGTTTCTACCTTGCGGCTAAACTACCGACCATCAATTAACCAGTTTCACGGTTCGGGGCCACTCGAGACCTTCGCCACATTCAGGGATTTCTATGTAACCTTCCGATATTCTGTTAATTCTTCCGTGAAATTGTTTTCCACGAGTGCTTTCTCAATACATACGACCATCAAAAAATGGCAGTAAACATGTTTTACTCATACTAAAAAATAAATATCGTCAGAGTAAATGTCCCGAACATGTTATTTCATAGAAGCGCCTTGAACGTTCAGAACTTTTCCCTTCTTCCACTTGGGATATCAATCAAATATGACTCATCGATTGTAAACTTGGCGACTCGGGGTGGGATGGTAGGTAAGGTCGTCTGCTCGAATTCCCGTCACCACTTTGCTACATAATATGATAGATAAGCTCGTGTCCTCCGAAATGGCATACATTTTATTGGTTTCCAATGTGACGTATAGAATGCGACTTCATTGCCGCTAATTCTTCCTTCATGCTACATAACAGCGATACAGATACAGCGACTTCTCGGCCAGAAGTTTTGTTGGCAGGTTCTATTTTTAATGCTCCCAGAAACTGGTAATAATGGCGTGTTAATTATCTCCTCCAATCTTTTGTTCATTCCATTTTCAGAATTCCACGAAATCTACGCAGAAGTATAGTCTAATAATTTGCAGCGTTTTTCTGCTATTCGCTCAAAATTTTTTCCCAACAGTAACACCAAGTTTTTGTTCAGAATCAGAGTGATTAGTTTTTCGCACATGCGCAGATAACTATCAATCTGACCTTGATGAAAAGCAAGATGTCACCAATGTAGAGTACGAGGTATTCATTGTTTTAGGGGTTAGCAATTGCATATTCCGATACTGAAACAATTTATTGAATAAAACCTATTAGGAACCCAACCGCACGATACGTATATTTACTGTAAATTGGGGCATTATATCCTTGCCACTTAACAAACAAACCTCTGATGATTTCCAGAGGAACCGGTAAGAAGTGTGTGAGTAAATGAAGAAGACGAAAGTTACAGTTGGATTTTGATGAAATTCATTGCCTTCAAGTAACGGTGATCCAATTATTAGGCGCATACCGCCGAAATTAATGGTCCGCTGCTGAGTTAATATTGCCTGTAGACCCAGAATAATTCACAGGTGTCTACAAAAAGACGTAAGTTGTAAACGCAACTTTCATGAAAGTGCCAAAGTATTAAGCGAGAAGAAAACAGCCTCGTTATCTCTTCAAGCGACAACGTTCCCAGAGCCTTTAGGCCCTAAAACGAGGACACCTTCCGGCTAAGATCCTTTTCTACCTCAGAAAGCGCAGAATAAAAGAGAGGCTGCCGCCAGGTGGGATGTTCCCTGGACAAATACACAGTCTCTAGTTTAATTTGTTGGCTGATGTATTTTAGAGTTCTCTCATTTCCTTGACGAGGCAGTTCCTTCTTCTCACGGGGTCTGCACCCACGGCGTTTTCTGAACTCCTTTGCCAAAGTAAACATCTTATTCTTAGCAAGTTTTCCTATAGGAGACCTGCATCCTCGTTTTCCATTGTACCCGCCTCTGGAATGCTCCTTCACCGGCTAACGACCAGTGTATTGCGGATTTTTATTTCTCTGTGAAATAAAATATTTATGAGAACGGAAAATCATAAAACTCGGCGTAACACGTCGCAGCATTAGATACGATTTCATTCTCTCACAAGGATTGCCTGAAGCCATGATTGTTTAGAGAGCTAAAATATTCAGATCTAATCATTCATATTTAAATGAACCAAGTCGAATTGCACGTGGGATAAGTACAAAATGCCAGGTACAGAATACTAATAATCTGGATTTTACAGCGGCCTAATTATACACAGCCATTTATGTCCCACAAATACATTAACACGGAGCGCTTTAACAAGATACCTTAGGCAGTTCCCAAGGTTAAGGAAAACTTAGCTGTGTCGATCTGGCCAAATGAAATTATAGTAGGTAGCTGACAGTGGCCGCTTTGGCAATTATACTCAGCCCTAACTGAAATTTCTGCTTCAGTTTCATAGGAGTCTAAGGTTTCCTCAATTATTTGGCCCAGAGAAGATTTTCACATCCTCAGCCCAAGAGCTGACCAATGAAAATGCCAATCTAGGTAGATAACAGTGGCCGCTGTGGCGATACTCGGCCCTAACTGGTTTCTGATTCTAAGGTTTCCTCAGTTATTTGGTCCAGGGAGGGATTTTCACATCCCCAGCCCAACATCTGATCAATGGAAATGACAATCTAAGTAGATAACAATGGCCGCTGCCGCTGCGCTGTGGCCCGAGTTGATAATGCCGAATTTTATTTCGATCTGGGCTATTTCCAGATATCTTGTCAGTGTTCCGACGTTAAGTCCACGCAAGTAGACGTTTCACTAGAGTTCACTAAATTTCAATCACATACAAGTTAGAGGCTTCTTCAATCGTTGAGACTTTACTGATTAATACAAAATTGAAGCTCACTTTAGCATCATTACATAACTATCTACTAATCACTACGCACACCACCATTAATAAAAATCGCATGCAGGTTTTAAGCGATTCAGCCCGTGGTTTGACTGGTCATGAGCATGTTTGAATGAAGCTGAACCGCGAACTTATTTCGAGGAGGAAAGTCTTGTTATTCGTTGGAAAGTTCAAGGAGACGTGCACGTCTATCAACTTTGCGTGTGTGCAATGGTGGTTCCTACACTCATCAAACTTGGAAGCACAGGGGCTGCATACTGCACACAAATTACTTTGAAACTGCTGAAGATTACTTTGAAAGTTCTAGTTTGGAAAGTGGTGAGTAAGTCAGGACGGTCCCAGCCGCGGTGGATCGCGTGGGTAATAGCTGAATCGAAATTGTACCGCGGATTAGTTGACCATATCCGTTCTGCTTCCTCATTTGGTAGAGATTACTTTCCGTTTCCTAATCACCTCATGAGAGAGAGTTAGTGTGGTAACCACTACTGATTGCACTATGAAAATTCAAAGGGTGTCTGCTCTGAAACGGAAATGCAGGGAACTGCCGAGTAAATGAGAAGTGAACCATAGGGGCTTCTAGCAGAAATATCCATGGGTGGGTCAAGTAGTGGGGAGGAGGGGCAAAATCTCGAAGCTACCTCAACAAATCAGGACAATAAATTGTGTCTCTCCATATTTTGACATGGATATGTCTTATGGCTGGGGTGGCATTCCAAAATTTGCGTGATACAAAAAAAAGTGACATTTTTTGGCGCAATTCCCGTGGTGGTAGAGACTTGAAATTTGGGCATGTCGCCTCCTTAGGATTTACACTTTAAGCAGCATAGGGCCGGGATCAGCTGAGTGGCTCCTGAAGCTAATTTTTATGCTATTCACTGTATGACGCTGTAATTTGGTAGGCAGCCTCCTTAGGACTTACACTTTAAGCAGCATAGGGCCAGGATCAGCTGAGTGGCTCCTAAAGCTAATTTCTATGCTATTCACCCTATGAAGCTGTAATTTGGTATGCAGCCTCCTTAGGACGTTAACTTGACACTGCCCAGGCCCCGGATCAGCTGAGTGGCTCCTAAAGCTAATTTCTATGCTATTCACTCTATGCAAATTACTTAATTTCTCCCTTACTACGAGAAAAACAGACACATCCATGATCAGATATTTTCCCCAATAAGGGAGAGATTTGGGGGCCTTTGATTTCAGATTTAACGTCAATGCTATATAGTATTTTACCAGCATTTATAGCCGGCTAGGCCCGGGTGATAGTTTTCGCCAATGCGTCAAACGTCAAAAGTGGTCCATTCACATTACGTAACCTATTGGTTGGTTCGTAGAAACCAAACAATCAGGTCGCAAAAGAAAGCCCCGCTCACGTGGAAAGAGGATTTTTAGGCGATTTTACCATCAGGAACTCGATTATCACGGTGAGACCACACTCAATCGGTGCGGTTTAAACGTGATGAGGTAACATAAGCAAACACTAGTTTTATAACAGAAGACATTAAGGACACAACCGATCGTTCAGCAGACAACCGATCCTCCGGAAAATTATGTGTGTGGGTAGTATTAGGAACGAAATATGGTGGCTGTGGTAAGGAAGGTGGGGGGAAGAAATATGTTCAGGGAAACACCTATGTAGGTACTTCTGCCTCCTATGTATGCAGGGGTTACGTACTGTTCTCTTGTATGCTGTACTACCTACATACATATAGATGGCGAACATAAATGCTCGTAGTGTGAAGGGAAATGGGAAATGCAAACAGTACCTACCAGAAGGTAATTATTATTAGTGTATGGTATATTATGCTGATTCTTGGTGTTATATGAATAGTATCACGAAACAATTATTTTTCGCCCCCAAAAGCATTTTCCAGATCTTCCACTTGGTGTAACTGCTGTCCTCAATTATTCCTAAGGGGCAAGCTCTAAGACAGGATAAGTAGGTGATTATTGACACATGCTGAAGCCTCAAGCTACCCACAGTAAGATAAGATGACCCTAACCCGCAACGACAACAGATCCTCGGTGTTTTCGCTGATCTTGGAAACTTTCAACGGGAATCGTATTATGAAAATGTTGCCGAACTAAAGCGTAAAGTTGGGTGTCAAGACAAGTAAAACTGTTGTTGACGTGTCATCAGTGAACCATTTGCTTCTCTACCTCACTCCGTCCTCTTTCCATCGCCCGTCGAACGGCCACGTACATGTCCGTCCCTCACCGCCATCTACCAATCTCACCCTCACTGTCATCTACCATCATCTCCGAGGTTCTAGATAGACTCAACGTCAGTACTCCGAGTTCTATAGTAATACAGCCATGGCCATCTGTTTCGCTTCTTTCAATTTTCTATCTCGCCCATCACCCATTCTAACTCTGCCCATCTCCTGTCTGCTCCGAGCTGAAAAGTTGTTACCGGAGCCTCGGAATTATATTTCACCGTTTAAACGCCGGTTTAATTTTTCTCTCCCGCCTGGCTGAAACTTCCTTGATGCCCTCTGGGTAGCAACCAGAGTTCCCACCTTAGTGTCATGAAAATGCAGGGCGATTTGCAACGAGATTAGGGATTAACGGGAGGGGGGAAAGGATTGAAGAAACCACTTTCTAGTGGGCAGTATTATAAGTAAAAATACTAGTTTTGATTAAAATTTATAAGGACGATCAGCGACCCGCAGGGGATGAATATGATGTTCCATACATTTTTACATATTCGTCAGTAAGGTGCCTACACAATTTTGAAACACCATAGCAAGTCTGCCAGAGTAGCATTTCTCACTCATTCTCGCATAGTTTTCTTTTTTTCTTCATTTCCAACCAGGAACTGCTTCAAATCAGAAAAAATTCCGTTCAATCAACAAAAATAGAGGAAGATGATCACGTTGACAAAATATGTTGTAATACACTTTTTGGAGAGAAAACACTGGTTTTTGAGAACAACGAAACTCTTCTCTCATTTAGCGCAATACAAGAAGCATCTCTCGAAACCCTAGCGTATTGGCACAAAATCCACATCTGATTCATGTTCAGCGTCCCGATAAAAACCTAAGAACCTTTTGTTGTTTGAACCCTTTACGAATTTTGTTCTCTCTCCACCATTAGGTACTAGATGACCAACTGGCCAGGTTTTAATACCTTCCCGACCACTGCGCGCCGTGTTCAGAATCCAGTCATTTTATTACGATGGCCTTCTACGAGTGCATCACATAGTTCAGCACGTACCCACTCACGAGCTGGCTGAACGAAGATAGGTGAACTCGTCAGGCTAATAATCAAGTGAAACATAATCGAAAGGTATGGAAAACTCACTCGAAAGATAAACGGTAAACGTCAGAATCTGATCAGTTTGACATAATTATAAAATAATTCATTCGTTCATAAATAAAATCTGAGAGTAAAAATTACATTTTTTTAAAAATTAATACACTTATATTATCTATTATGTTATTTCATTTATTTATTTCAATTTTATATATTAAAATATTGATTCGCAGGAAATCTTTCGTTCGTTGTCATGATAACGTTATGCTTAATCAAAAAGAGTGAAATAATATCCGCCTTGATTATGCTACAATTTCCATACACCAAAGCACTTGATTCGGTCAGTGAAAATATAAACTTGCATCCAAAGATAATGTGTTATAGCACAACATAAAATTCAGTTTATCATTTCATTCATCGAACTTTAAACGTGAATATCACCCCTGATTGTTTTATTTGCAAATACTGATGAATCATCTTCACCGATAAACAAGCCCTCCGGCTGAAATCTAAATTTATAGATACAGATAGTTTGGAGATTGACTGAACAGTTTGAACCGAATTCAGTAAAGACCATTCCGAATTATTCCCGAAGCAACTTGTTATACGTACTAATAACGGACTATGGAAAAAAATACCAATAACGAAAATAACTTTTCTCTTTTCCTTTTTATAAAGCATATTTTTCATGCTGAGCAAACGTGCTAGATATATTCAAACTGATAAAACAAAATTTTTGAAGTCGGCGCCAATTTCTACTAAAATGTACAAAAAGCAAGGGATACAATATGAGGCTGTGTGTGAAGTTTTGGTTTATTATTTTCGATAATGAACCCATAAAATCATGAAAAAGACCTCACAATTTGAAGGTTTCCTTTTCAAAGGTCCTTTACCAAAAAGCAAAAAGTAACAATTATTCTTTCCTTTTTAGTTTTATACAGCTGTTTTTCTGTTTTTTTGGTTACACTTTTGGTTTATTATTTTCAATAATGAACCATTGGAATCGAGCATGAAAAAAAAAATTCTTACCCCCCCTCAAAATTTGATGGTTTACGTTTCAAGGTATGTAGAATCCAAAACTGCAATAAAAATATTTCTGTCTGTCCGCCGTACGCCGTACGCCGTACGCCGTACACCGTACGCCGTACGCCGTACGCCGTACGCCGTACGGGCCACTTTTCTTAGTTACCATGAATCAAAATTGATGAAATTCGGGTTATAGGTTCCGTTCGGCGTCTAGTTGGTCCTCGAAGCTCGACGTTACTGTGAGTCATCTCTAAGGGGTTCAAAATAGGGGTTGAAATTTTCAAAACGCCTATACCATTTTTTTACGTAAATATTTTTACGGTTTTAAATAACTCTTGAACTTGCGAGTTTTTTAAGACCATCCGGAGCATCGTACGTCCAGCCGTTCGTTCACAGTAAGGCCCCGAAGTTTGCACCGACAGGCATTTTCGACTCCAGTGTGAATGAAATTGTATACAATTCAAACCAATTCTCGTAACCAGAGACGCGCCCACAATAGGAATTTGTGAATACGGCCAATCATTGGAAGGGATCACCTGATTATATTGGCGGAGTATGAAGTCGAGTTGGTTGTTCTGTGATATTATTTAATTTGAAAAATGATGGCTCTTTTGGAGTTTGTTGGTAGGTAGTGAAACTTGAACAAACGTTGAAGTATTATTGATGGGTAAATTATTACTACGGTAAATCATTACTCAACGGTAAATTATTACACAACGGTTTATTATACCATCTATTTTCCTTTTTTTTTCAAATTACCTTTGATCATTGATTGTACCATTTAATCGTCTTGATCCACGTGTTGACACTTTTTCTAGTGCTATTATACAAATTGATGGTGATTTCAGACGATTTCGCAGGTTTTTGACTCATAAAAAATCAATTTTGAGTGCTGAACATCTGGTACAACCTCAATTTTCCACTCCTTGGTCAAAATCGACTTCATATTCGGTCTTCTCGTCCCCAAAAACACGGAAAACAATACCTCAAAAGCTCATTTTACTAACATGTTACTAAAACACAAAAAGTACCTATTTTTATACAAATTTTCACTCATAACTCCCCTGGATATATTCCGATCGGGCTGAAAAGTTTCGGGACACAACTAGGGCCCGAATGGAGCTTGTGTGCGAAAGAACGATTTTTTTAGACCGAAAATGAAGCCTGTACACGTGATACGGCGTACGGCGGACGGCGTACGGCGGACGGCGGACGGACATTGCATTTTTGGAATCTACACACCTTGAAACGGAAAAGAAAAAATTTTGAGGGGGTGTTATAAAAATTTTTTGCTGAGCGAATACATAGGTGTATTATTCACAGAATAATAAACCAAAAAAAAGCGTGGGCAAATTATCAATATTCGTGTAGGTGTGAGAAGAGCGATTTCTGAAAACTACCTAGTACATATAAATATGTACTGTGTGTCTAGAAAATGCACTTCTCTTGATTTTTTTTAAGAAAGTTTATTCAAGGTAAATACATCCAAAAAAATCTCTCATTTTTGCTTCCTCACTATCGAAGTTATGGGTTTATTATTTTCAATAAACCAATAAGGAAGCCTCACCTTATTGATTTATTATTTTCAGTAATAAACCTTTGGAATCGACCGTAACAAAAATTGTGTACCACCCCCTCCCCACTCACTCAGAATTTGATTGTTTATGTTTCAAGGGACGTACAAAAACGAATATCGAATACAAAAATTTCCGTCCATCCGCCGTACGATGTACGCGGCTTTTTCCTCAGTTCCCATGAACCAAAATTCACGAAATTTGGTATATGCGTCCCGTTTTGGGTCTAGTTGATCCTCGAAGCTCAGCGTTTCTGTCACTCAACTCTAAGGGGTCAAAAATAGGGGTTGAAATATCCAGATTATCCTTATCTCGGAAAATTGTATTTTGAGGCTCTCGCATTTTTAAATAGTTCGATTTTTTTTTCTGAAATTTTGAAACCATCCGGAGGATTCTACGATGTTGCTATAAAATTTGAATTTGTTCTAAAGAGCAGAGTGTATGCAGGCATCAACCTGGATTGAGAGCGCACATCACTTGCCCCCTACCCGTGTGGCCCTGTAGCTGAGTGGGGTAGGAGTCGGAATCTCGTGCAGAAGGTCGCAGGTTCGAATCCAAGCCGGGACCAAAAAATGCTATTCACTCCACATCAACAATGTACCTTCAGAACTACACCTGAATTTCGCCATTTTATCTACTTACTGCTTTTTATGAAACTGTAGTTCCCGGGCCGGCTCCAGTGCTCGATTTAGGATTTAGGGCTTTCCTGGGGGGAGCTCGAGGGTATTGACGACAGAAAACATTGATCTACGCAGAAGGGAGATCTAAACAGGTAAATAATAAACCGTTGTGTAATAATTTGCAGCGTTTTCTTTTGGTTTATTATTCCATGAATAATATTGGTTTATTATTCTATGCATGATATTGGTTTATTATTCTACGAATAATATACCTATGCATTCCCTCAGAAAAAACATTTTATAACACCCCCTCAAAATGTGTCCTTCTACGTTTCAAGGTCCGTAGATTCCAAAAATGCAACGTCCGTCCGCCGTATCACGCAAATCGGCTTCATTTTCGGTCTAAAAAAGTTGTTCTTTCGCTCCATTTGGGCCCTAGTTGTGTCCCGAAACTTTGCAGCCCGATCGGAATATACCCAGGGGTGCTATGAGTGAAAATGTGTGTAAAAATAGATACTTTTTGTGCTTCAGTAACATGTTAGTAACATGAGCGTTTGAGGTATCGTTTTCCATGTTTTTGGGATAAGAACGCTGAATATGAAGTCAATTTCGGCCAAAGAGTGGCAAATTGTGGTTCTACCAATGGTTCTGCTCACAAAATCGATTTTTATGAGTAAAAAAAAAAAACTGGTAAATTGTCTGAAATCACAATCAATTTGTATAATAACACTAGAAAAAGTGTCAACAGGTGAATCAAGACAATTAAATGGCACTACCAGTGATCAAAGATAATCTGAAAAAAAGGAGCGTACCTAATTCGTGTTTTGGGGGCCAAAATTGGTGGAAACAATAATAAATAACTATTTACAATGGAAACAATAAATGAACAGCCAAAATTTCTGTAGACAGGTATGTCCAGTAGACCAGTAGAATAATACACCCATGTGACGAGGACTTTCAGTAAGATCAATAGATTTTTTTTAATTAGTATTGAAAAGGTGATTATGAAAATTATTCTCTATTTTCAGTGCGTTTTTCGAAGTATGTTTTTCAGATACATGTTTAAAATTAAAATCCATTATTAGGTACCTACACTTTTCTATGTCAACGCCAATTAATCGTGACCCATCACTAGCTGAGTAATATACATCATGCTATCAAGTACTGATACCATCATCACTGGGGCATCCACAGTCTTTGGTAGTCGTCAATTCGTGCAATGTCTGTCAAAGCAATGGAAAAAGCCAGAGATTATAACTGGCCTAGTTATAATAAAAACTCGGAAGGGACCACTGGGGGATGAATCTATTTCATTTAGAAAAAAAGAAGGAAAAAAAAAGTAATTCGAACAGATTCGAAAGCTATCAATAAACGGAATAAGTTGATCCCCTGTAAGATACAATTCATTTCAAGGCGTTTCGTTGTTTCAGGATGCAATTAATCTATTCCTATCCAATCCCCTTTCATACTAATCGATCGTTTCCAACTCCAAAACTCATTTACCTATTTTAGCATTGCTTAACTCTGAGATGTAATTGTTAATTCACTAGCGCCATTGGTACGGATTCATTTGAAATGGAAACATTGGTACGGATTCATTTGAAATGGAAAAAATCTCAATTTGAATTGAAAAAGGGATAATCTGATTTGGGTCATTTCAAAATTTCGGTGCATTTTGTGTCACGAGGCTGTGATGGCAACAAATTCATATCTTTCAGCATACTACTTAAAAAAAAAAAAAATAATCGCAGACCCTTCAGCACTCGTACCCATAATATTCAACATGAAAAATGTTAATTATCTACAGGATGGTATGCATGTAAACACACAATTCCTCACTCTCTAGGCTGTCACCACCCAGAGTTTCTCGGGTTTAGGTAATTTTTATCTCAAATTATTGTACCCTGTTGAACCAAAGAGAAGTCTTTTCCACTGGAGGATATGTTACTCAATTTGAATATGATCATAAAGAAGGAATACGATGACACATTCGAGTTTACATCATTTTTATGCTTGTCACTCAGTTTCCACCTCACTCCCCAGAAGTTTTTGAAAAATTCTGCCAGCCCTTGGAAACAGCGAATTATTTTCTGTTAGAAGCCTGTGGCAACACTGATGCAATATGGCTACCAGTACCTGGTTTCAGCAGTGATTAATAGTGATTTGTCATCCATTAGTTCAACATCCAATCTCAAGTTGTTAGAGAGTATTTTTATTGATTATCACTCCCTAGCACAACTTATGTCAGTGAAGGTATGCTTTAAACAAAAGTTAACTGTATTTTCATTTGTTGTTTGTGGGGAAGAGCAGTAGGGGCTAATTGAAATCACCAAAATAATTATCTGCCAGATACTGGAAGCAGTTAAAGGTTGAAGTCTCACTCCCTAGCCACTCACTCCCCTAGTTGCACTGACATAATCAGTGAACCTAGGGAGTAAGTTTTTGTTCTAGGGAGTGAGGAAGAAAAATGTTGTTGACAATTTTATGTTCGCTTTTGGTTTATTATTCTGTGAATAATACAGCAAAAAAATTTTATAACACCCCCTCAAAATTTTTTCTTTTCTGTTTCAAGGTGCGTAGATTCCAAAAATGCAATGTCCGTCCGCCGTACGCCGTCCGCCGTATCACGTGTACCGGTCTCATTTTCGGTCTAAAAACTTCTTTCTTTCGCACACATGCTCCATTTGGGCCCTAGTTGTGCCCCGAAACTTTTCAGCCTGATCGGAATATACCCAGGGGTGTTATGAGTGAAAATGTGTATAAAAATAGGTACTTTTTGTGTTTTAGTAACATGTTAGTAAAATGAGCTTTTGAGGTATCGTTTTTCATGTTTTGGGGGGACGAGAAGACCGAATATGAAGTCGATTTTGACCAAGGAGTTGAAAATTGAGGTTGTACCAGATGTTCAGCTCCCAAATTTTTTTTAAAATGAGTCAAAAACCTGGGAAATCGTATGAAATCACCATCAGTTTGTATAATAACACTAGGAAAAGTGTCAACACGTGGATCAAGACGATTAAATGGCGCTATCTATGATCAAAGATAATTTGAAAAAAAAGGAGCGTACCTAATTCAAGTTTTGGGGGCCAAAATTGGTGGAAACCACCAGAAATAGCTATTTCAATTATTTTACATGAAAGCAACAATAAATGAACAGCCAGCATTTCTGTAGGTATGTCCAGTAGAATAATAAACCCATGTGACAAGGACTTTGCAGCGTTTTGGAATCTACGCACCTTGAAACGGAAAAGAACAATTTTGAGGGGGTGTTATAAAAGGTTTTTGCTGAGCGAATACATAGGTGTATTATTCACAGAATGATAAACCAAAAGTGTCAGAACGTGGATCAAGACGATCAAATGGAACTAAGTACCAATGATCAAGGATAACTTGAAAAAAAAAAGGAGCGTACCTAATTTGTGTATCGGTGCCAAAATTGGTGGAAACCATAAGAAATATCAATTATTTCACGTGAAAGAAACAATAAATGAACAGCCAACATTTCTGTAGGTATGTCCAATAGAATAATAAACCCATCTGACAAGGACTTTGCAGCGTTTTTTATTATGAAATGGGTGTCCACGCTTCGCGAGTGATTTAGTTTGTCTTGGGGTTGTAATAATCGAAGTACGAATACTATCCTTATTACACTGAGAGAGAGAAAAAAAAAGAAAACGCTGCAAAGTACTTGTCACATAGGTTTGTTATTCTATTGGACATACTACAGAAATGTTGGCCGTTTATTTATTGTATCTTTCATCTAAAATAATTTAAATAGCTACCTATTTCTGGTGATTTCCACCAATTTTGGCTCCCAAAACTTGAATTAGGTACGCTCCTTTTTTTTTCAAATTATCTTTGATCATTGATAGTACCTACCATTTAATCGTCTTGATCCACGTGTTGACACTTTCTCTAGTGCTATTCTACAGATTGATGGTGATTCCAGACGATTTCCCAGGTTTATGACTCATAAAAAATCAATTTTGGGAGATGAAAATCTGGTACAACCTCAATTTTCCAATCCTGGGTCAAAATCTCCTTCATATTCGGTCTTCTCGTCCCCAAAAACATGGAAAACGATACCTCAAAAGCTCATTTTACTAACATGTTACTAAAACACAAAAAGTACCTATTTTTACACACATTTTCACTCATAACACCCCTGGGTATATTCCGATCGGGCTGAAAAGTTTCGGGACACAACTAGGGCCCAAATGGAGCATTTGTGCGAAAGAACGAATTTTTTAGACCGAAAATGAAGCCGGTACACGTGATACGGCGGACGGCGGACGGACATTGCATTTTTGGTATCTACACACCTTGAAACGGAAGAGAAAAAATTGTGAGGGGGTGTTATAAAAATTTTTTGCTTATCGATTGCATAGGTGCATTATTCACAGAATAATAAACCGAAAGGGGTGTTTTCCGTAAAAAACAACGGAAGCGCCCCCGTAGATTGGCACTAAATGATAGCTCACGGAATCACCCTCAGAAGTGGTGCATCCGTAAATATTATGCGTTCACCGATGCACTCTATAAATTTATCCGTAACCACTATCTTGTTGAAGGATCTTCAACTGAAACACCCGTGGTTTCCGTGGTGTACTATTTCGGCAAAATCAACGGATGATCATTTTCACGGGAGTACCCCGAAAATCCCCGTATAAGTGTAGTGATTTCCGTTGTTAATCCTTAAGCGTTCCGTCGCACGCCCGTGGTTGTGCCGTGACTTTGTACGGGTCTTCATAGCCTCACCCTTGACTAACCCGTAACACTCCATCGCCTCCCCGTAGCCCATCCATGATTTTCCCGTGAATATCCCTGGACTCTCCCTAGGTTTTCTCTAGCCCACCCTTCACTGTCCTTAATGCTTCCGTGCCCTTCCTTCAATGATCCGTGATTGTAGGGAATCACGGCGGACGGTTAACGGACAGGCTACGGAAGCACAACCCTCCATTGCCTTTCCGTTGAGGATGCCCCCGTAGAAACATACGGGCCTTTTATGAACGAGCAACGGAGAGACGTGTACTACATTCACCTCTCCGTCAACCGGTTAACGGAGACGTCGAGGCAGTGCACGTCTCTCCGTCATCGTCCGTAAAGGGTACGTAACCATCTACAGAGCACCCTTTACGGACGAGCTACTGAGGATGACTGAGAGACGTCCGCTGCCTCAGTGGCTCCCACTAACCGATCGTCGGAGCGGTAAAGGAGGTACACGTCTCTCCGCCGCTCGTCCGAGGATCCGTAGCCTACCGAGTAGCTCGACCGAGTAGTCGGTGGAGTACTCGGCCGAGCTACTTCGATGGGGCGAGTGGGTGATTACTGATTACATTTCAGCTGGGCAGAGACGAGACAGTTGCGTTGTGTAGTGTTCCGCGTCAACAGCGCACAGCGATGTAAAAAGAGAAAAACGCTGCCTAGTCCTTGTCACATGGGTTTATTATTCTATTGGACATACCTACAGAAATGTTGGCTGTTCATTTATTGTTTCCCAAGAACAAAAATTGGGCTCTTTTTTTACAAATTATCTTTTATCATAGATACCTAGTACCATTTAATTACGTTGATTCACCTGTTAACACGACTTTTAGTTCTATTATTATACAAGTTTATGGTGATTTCAGGCAATTACATTGGGTGCTGAACCTTCGTTACAACCTCAATTTGTATTGGTCAAAATCGACTTCATATTCGGTCTTCTTACCCTAAAGAACATGTACCTATAACGATAACTATTTTTACACACATTTTTTCTTTTACACATACACCCCTGGGTGTATTCCGATCGGGCGGCCGAGCTTCGGAGCACAACTAGGGCCCAAATGGAGGTACCTTGAAACGTAAAAGAAAAAATTTGTGGGAGTGTTATTGTAGTTTGTGCTGAGCGAATACATAGGTGTATTATTCACAGAACAGAAATGCGCGCTCGCCCGCCGGTTGGGTATCATAAGCGCTAATTCCCTTGGAATGCGTTTGAAAAGCGCAAATTTTTTCATGTTTAAAAGCGTGAGGTTCCCTGCTAGTATTTATATTTAAAAGCGCGAGCCACTATAACAGAATAAAGTAACAGTTCTTGAAGCAGATAACGCCTTTCCTTGGCTCCTATCGCTGATCGTCGCCGAACTGAGGAGTCGCGACTTTTGACCAAGACCCAGGCCTCTGTTCATTGAAATGTTTACCTACTCAGTTTACTTACATAACTCCCACTTACACTAACACTGTCATTGTTCCTGGGGTTTATCGTCTAGTATTCATCCTCCGCTCAGTGCGTTTGCGCTGATACTTTTGATATTTCAAATTTCTTTCAACATAATATAACAACTTTATATTTGATAGGGTAAAAACATGACAAAAAAGTTGTTAATATAGGTATAATTTTTTTTCACATTTCTGATTTTTTGATTCCTGTTTCCTTGATTCAGGTAGGTACAGTAGAAGGTAGTAGGTAGTACGTAGGTATTTGTTAAAAGAAACAGTAACAGTACCTACGTAAGTAAAAGTAACGGCTCCAGCTCGCGCTTTTGACACAGGAAGCAGTGGCGCTTATGAACCTAATCTTTCTTCTCTTCGATCTCTACAATGAAGTAGATTTTAGATGTTTTCGGACCACCTCTCGCTTTTGACAACCACCGCCTTTGACGGAAGACAACTTCACGCCCGTCCATGACGACAAGTGGCTCTTATGGGCACACTACGGACGGCGTTCCTACGACGGGAGCCACATTTATACCCCTCCCATATAACAACTGTCAACCACGGATGTGCCATGGACGGCGTTCCTTTGACGGGAGACACCTTCATGCCCGTCCGTGACCATATGCCTTCTACGGAAAATGTATATACGGTATTCCCACAACGGAAGCCACATTTTTATACCCCTCCTTAATAACAACTGTCAACCACGGACACACTCTGGACGACATTGCAGGACGGACACCACAATTACACCCCTCCTCAATGACAACGATTCACCAAGGATGGATTACGGACGACGTTCCAACTACGGAAGCCACCTTTATACCCCTCCGTAATGACAACAAGATCTACGGGCACACGACGGACGATGAACAAACAACGGATGCCCCTCATACCCGTCCTTTGTCATCCGTCGTGTTCACTAGCGCACACGGAACGCGATGGAACGTCATTGCCTCACGGACAGCACAGGCGCCTCCGTGAAAGCCGACGTCCCGTTAAACCATGACCTTAACTGATGGTCACGGGTCGCTACAGATGGTCAAAATGCCGGCCAAGGAAGGTCATTTTTGAAGGAACGTCTACGGATGGACGACCATCAGCGATGGTATCCGCCCCTCCATCACCACTTTCGGTTTATTATTCTGTGAATAATACACCTATGCAATCGCTCAGCAAAAACTTTTTATAACACCTCCTCACAATTTTTTCTTTTCCGTTTCAAGGTGCGTAGATTCCAAAAATGAAATGTCCGTCCACCGTCCGCCGTATCACATGTACCGACTTCATTTTCGGTCTACAAAATTATTTGTTTCGCACACATGCTCCATTTAGGCCCTAGTTGTGTCCCGAAACTTGTCAGCCTGATCGGAATATACCTAGGGGTGTTATGAGTGAAAATGTGTGTAGGTACTTTTTGCGTTTTAGCAACATGTTGGTAACATGAGCTCCTGAGATATCGTTTTCCATGTTTTTGGGACGAGAAGACCGAATGATAGGAAGCCGATTTTGACCAACGAGTGGAAAATTGAGGTTCTAACAAAGTTTCAGCCTTAAGATTACGTTAAATTTTGGTCTAAAATCGTCGTTCTTCCGCACACAGTTTGGGTCCCCATTTGGGTCTTTGTTGTGCTCCGCAACACCCAGCACTCAGGGGTGTGATGGGAAAAAATGGGTGTAAAAAAAGGGGTTTTCGGGGGATTTTTGCGGTTTTAGTGAACATGAGCTTGTGAGGTATCGTTTTCCATGTTTTTTAGGGCGAGAAGACCGAATATTAGGTTGATTTTGACCGAAGAGTGAAGAATTGAGGTTGTAACGAAGGTTAAGCTCCCGAGATTCATTTTTTATTAGTGAAAAACATGGGAAATTGTCTGAAATCACCATACATTTGTAGAAGTATACTTATCAACAGGTACATCAAGACAATTAAATCGTACTATCAATGATCAAAAATAATCTGTTTATTAAAAAGCCGAGCCTAATTCGTGTTTTTGGGGGCCAAAATTGGTGGAAACCATCAAAAATAGCTATATCAATTATCGCACATGAAAGAAACAATAAATGAACGGCCAAGATTTCTGTACTTAGGTCCAGTAGAATAATAAATCCATGTGACAAGGACTTTGCAGCGTTTTAGAGTAGGTACTGACACTTCTGGGGGAACAGATCAAATTGAATCATTAATTATTGTGCATCCTCACTCATAACACCCCTGGATATAATCCGATCGGGCTGAAAAGTTTCGGGACACAACTAGGGCCCAAATGGAGTAGACGTGCGAAAGAACGATTTTTTTAGACCGAAAATGAAGCCTGTATACGTGATACGGCGTACGGCGTACGGCGGACGGCGGACGGCGAACGGACATTGCATTTTTTGAATCTACGCACCTTGAAACGGAAAAGAAGAAATTTTGAGGGGGTGTTATAAAAATTTTTTGCTGAGCGAATACATAGGTGTATTATTCACTGAATAATAAAACAAAACGCTGCAAAGTCCTTGTCACACATGGGTTTATTATTCTTTTGGACTTTTGGACATACCTACAGAAATTTTGGCTGTTCATTTATTGTTTCTTTCTTGGATAATAATTGAAATAGCTATTTGTGATGGTTTCCATTAATTTCGGCCCCTAAAACACAAATTAGGTACGCTCCTTTTTTTTTTTTTTTAACTATCTTTGATCATTGGTAGTGCCATTTAATCGTCTTGATCCACGTGTTGACACTTTTTCCAGTGTTATTATACAAACTGATGGTGATTTCAGACGATTTCCCAGGTTTTTACTCATAAAAAATCAATTATGGGAGCTGAACACCTGGTAGAACTCAATTTTCCACTCTTCGGTCAAACTCGAGTTCATAATATTCGGTCTTCTCGTCCCCAAAACATGGAAAACTATGTCTCAGGAGCTCATGTTACCAACATGTTGCTAAAACGCAAGAAGTACCTATTTTTACACACATTTTCACTCATAACATCACTGGGTATATTCCGATCGGGCTGAAACGTTTCGGGACACAACTAGGGCCCAAATGGAGCATGTGTCCGAAAGAACGATTTTTTTAGACCGAAAATGAAGCCTGTAGACGTGATACGGCGTACGGCGTACGGCGTACGGTGGACGGCGGACGGACATTGCATTTTTGGAATCTAATCAACTTGAAACGGAAAAGAAAAAAGTTTGAGGGGGTGTTATAAAAATTTTTTGCTGAGCGAATACATACCTAGGTGTATTATTCACAGAATAATAAACCAAAATGGCAAACCTTTCTGGAAACCTCCAAGAACCTTTGCTGTGAATTTATGTGAACCTCCCCTAGGTTTGATTTTGAGGACTTTTAAATTTATTTGTAAGTTAGCGGTCCCATCCTTCCATCCGGTGTGGTAATGTACATCGTTTAGTGGTGAACTAGCACTCCAAGCGGGATTTGAGTTGAACTACTCAGCGATTTACCTAATACGTCATTATTTCTAGGGGGAACTCTGAAATTCATATTTCCCACTCGTTTTCTGCCTATACTGTCCGACATAAAAACCACATTACGTGGTAAATAAGTGTTAATTTCCGTTATTTAACAGAATTTGGCCAAAAAAATGGAACCTACGTAAATTGTCCATTGTGAAGTTGGTTCATCCGACGTTTTACATGTTCTTCCTACCCCTCGTTTTATGATTGACGAACAGTAGTGGATAGCTTTGATTGGGAAATCGATGTCAGTGAGCTTTGAACTTTTGATGGCATTTAATTGAATTTACCTACTACTAATTTTACACTATTTTACAGCAATGTTTGTATTAGGTACCTATCTAGTTACATACTACTATATTATAGCAAATGTTCTTTCTTTATTTTTTCAACAAAAAGTTCATTTATTGTGGTTTAACTTCCTAAACAGTATTGAAAATACTTGATAATATAATTTTTGTGATAATTTTTATAATCTGTAAAGCTAGTAGTAAACAACAATTTCATTTTGTTGTGTTGTTTTCTAGTCTAAGTTTGGTGTTGAAATGGAAGATACAGGAAGACTGTGACATTTTTGATGAACAAAACACTCGGTTCCAACTTTTAGTGCAAGATAATGTTAAAGACTAATAGAAATTAAGTAAGATATTGAGCTTATTTTTCGAGACTGCTTGTGATTTCCATTTTCAATCGAATACATAAACAACGCTATGTTTTTTAGGAGATTCCAATGCGTTAAAGACGATAATTTGATTCTTTTCTCATTCCTTGGACTTGATTCTCACTCCCTAGAAATTAAAATTTTTTTTATTGGCCTATCTCTGGAAATATCGATGATTATGTTGTGTGCCCACTGTAGGATATTACTAGGACGACCCTAAGATACGCTACGTGAAAAAAAAACAATGAAATATTTCACATTTTATCTTGAAAAAATTAGAGGCCCAAAATGCACCGAAATTTTGAAATGACCCATTTGGAAAACCATCAATCTGGTTTGCAAAAATGGTTTAGTAGGTTTCTAATAGAGGAGAGAGGGTAATAAAAGGGTAGAAGGGTAGAATACAAGGGGAGAAGGGTTCCAACGTTCGAAGCGAGCCATAATGACAGTATCTGGCTCACTACGCTCCCAATCCAATGGTCAGTCGATGTAATTAAATCACACTTTTGGGGATATTTATACTGCTAACCCTGGATTGCGTAGGTAGGACGTATGTAGGAGATATTTATTTATGATTCTGAAGGATAAGGCTCGACTCTACGACGAGTCTTTGGTTGCCATCATGTCCCCTAGAAGCGCTTCTCTGGTTTAGGCGTCCGCTGAGAAGTGGCACAGAGGGAAGAAGTGCTCTATGAAAGACGATTTGGTAAGTCCTACGATTTGTCAACTCTTATATCAGTGAAGTAGTCCCAGTCGTACAGTAACGTTCCAGTACAGACCCTGTTCGGTTCGGACTAGACTTGAACCAAAATTTTTCCTTTTCAACTGGATTTTTTTAAATTTTAAATTTTCTGTTCTTTAAAAGAAAAATCGGGGGAAAATAATCAAGCACCCATGAACTGAGAAAGATCAATCTGCTTCACATCACGACACCGAAACCAGTACCTACCTATCAGAATCCAATAAATTTGGAGAAGGCAGCGACTAAGTTTTTTTGTTCGCACCCCCATTTCGCAAGTCCAGAACTCAACCATATTCAGCGACTAATACCGCTTGCACTATTTTTGTAAAGTGTATTCTCATAAGATATTATCTCACTTCTTCTCGGCGTTTAACCGGGTGACTAGCTTTATATAAATGCTAAGACCTATAAGGATATATACCAAAGCTTTACGCAGAGGCCGAACAACTCCAAATCCCCGGAAGTGGGTACCAATCCCCATTGATCGCGAAGTTCCATACTATTCCTCAGGATTTCGGGTAGGGAAGGTCCGGAAATTGCCATCAGGAAGACTCACCATGTCCAAGGTGCATTACCTTGGCCATTCCCTCTTCGCTCTCTTTGCTGATGTTCTCTACTGAGAAGGGACGCAATACTTTCCGGATATCCTTCAGGTTGGGCGAGGAAAGTTAAGAACATACTACTCATTGATGAACATGTCATATACACTGTGATGAATTTGAATTTATCATCACGGTGGCGTGAAGGAGTAAGTAGAGGAGAGCGAGGGAATTTCACCTAGGCGGCGGTAATCCACCGATGTAGGTGAGAGGAAGGAAATTCACCTAGGCGGCGGTGATCCACCGATGTAGGTGAGTGGAAGGAATCTCGTCTAGGCGGCGGTAATCCACCGATGTAGGCGAGAGGAAGGAAATTCACCTAGGCGGCGGTAATCCACCGATGTAGGTGAAGGAAGGTGCTTGTCTAGGCGGCGGATATCCACCGATGTAGACAAGGGGAAAAGGTAGGAGGTGAATTCCCAGAGCGGCGGATACCACCAGGCATCTGGGAGGAGGAAGGTAGGAGAGAGAGAAGAGAGAGCTGGTTAGAGGAAGTGTCGAATGAAGCTAAAGCTCCAGGATCCAGGGTTATATAGGACTTGGAGGCCTCTCCCTCCAGCTCCCTGTTGGGAGCTGGTAGTGGGGCTCCAGGTTGTGTCCCCTGGATTCTGTTGCCTGTCTCCCCACTCAGATGTTTATTAGCCGAAGGTAAGTTTTACATACGAATATTGGTGAGAGCTTTAAGGTTGCTAGTGGAGTGTTCCCGGGAGGGACTCACGACAGAGGTCCCCCCAGATTGAACCAATGTTTGAGATAGCTGAAGGCTCAAGGTGACAGGGGCTGAGGGCTGCGGAAACAAGAGGGGAGCTGAAGGCGCAAGTATACAGAAGCTGAAGGCTGAAGCAAACAATTGCAGTGCTGAAGGCAGAAGCGTAACCGGTGGTGCCTTAAATCTAGGGTTTATATACAGGTAGCGTGACATAGAGTACATAGTAAAGTAGACATAAAGTAAGACATAAGAAGTAGCAAGTAGGATGACAGTTTGACAAAATTGATGATGGGAGAAATATGTACAATGGTGATGAGGATAACGATGGTGATGAGTAAAAATTTGGTGAAGTGACAATTATTGGAGGAATATGTACAATGGTGATGAGGCTGGTGATGATGATGAGTGGAGTGACAATTATTGGAGGAATATGTACAAACATTTATAAGGTAGTTAGATTGGTATTTACAAGGTATGTACATTCGTATTTACAATTTGTATTTACAGTTGTAGGGGAGACAGATTGGAGCGGGTTTGTGAGATCCGCCGTTCCCTGGGTGTGGGTTGTGTGTGGTGAAGTGTAGTGAGTGTGTGGGTGGGGTGAAGTGTTAGATTGGAGTGTGTGGTAGGATGTGGATGGAGCCCGCTGCGACGAGGTGGCCACGGCGGGGCTGTGAGGTTCGGTACAGTGTCTGTGGGATAATGAAACACAAACACTGTCCCGAAATCTCAGGGCCCCGCCGTGATTGCTCAGAGCGGGGCGGGGGACTTGGCCGCCGGGACGCGGGGGGAGGGACGCTCCCGTCGTCTGTTGCGCCGCCCGGACCGTTTTGTCCCGGCGGAATCTATTTTGGATATCCCCGGCGGAGGTGGGGGAAGAGGGGGTGTTGTGGGTTTGGTGGGTTGGGGTGTGGGTGGGGTAGAATTTAATATTGGGGGGTCGAAAATCGAAAAAGGGGGGGAGCAAGAGGGGGTTGAAATTTGGGTGGCGGGGGTTCGTTGAAGACGGGGGGATTGATGTTTGGAAGGGGCGGTGGGGGTGGCATTAGTAGGGTGAGGCGAAATTCGTGGAGGAGCGGGGCCATGAGAGGGTCGATCGGGGTGTAGGGAGGGTGTACCCCGGTGGCTTGCGCTGCGCGAAATTCGCGCAGTATGCGCCACTGGGGGTACTTCCACCGCCGGGGCCGGGGAGGTAGTCCGGAAATCCTTTGCGGGAAAAACGGAAGCGATGATGTTGGTCCGGGCGAAGGGGGTAGGGGGGAGAGCGGGTCCGGGACGTAAACGTCCCGGAGTATGGCCGCCATTTCCGGATCCGAATCGAAATCCGGAAATGGCGACGGGGGAGACTGTTGGGGTGGAGAGCGATGTTGCATGGTTAACAGACGGCGGGAGACTGATAGTTGATGTTGTTTGAGGGAGAACAGGGGCGGGTTTGCAGCGGGCGAAAGGGACGGTGTGGGGTTTCCCGTCCATTAGCAGGGTCGCGGTGGTTGGCGTTGTGCGGATGACTTGAAAGGGCCCGGCATAAAGGGGCTGAAAGGTTTTATGCATGCCGGGCTCTTTCAAGTACATGTGCGTGGAAGTGTAAAAGCGTTTGGGGTAAGTGGTGTCGTTTGTCGGTGTTGAGGTGTGTAACGGTTCCCTGTTAATGGACGGGGTGTTGTGTGGAGGGAAAATGTCGGCCGGTAAACGAATGGGGTCTCGGAAAGCGTGTTGTGCGGGACTTGTGTTGTCTGAAGGACGGGCGGAAGTGCGGAGGCTAAGCAAAACGTAGGGGAGGGTTTTGGTCCATGAGGGGGATGTGGCTGATGTGGAGATGGCTTGCTTGAGGACCGAGTGCCACCGCTCTATTTTCCCGTTGGATTGAGGGTGATAAGGAGTGGTGCGGATTTTTTGAATCCCGAGGGAACGGAGCAGGTCGGCAAAGTGGGCTGATTCAAACTGCCTCCCCTGATCGACCGTGAGTGTCCGCGGACAGCCGTAGCGGCTGATCCATTGATTGAGGAAGGCCGCGGCGACGGCGTCCGCGGTAATGTGGGCGAGTGGTATACACTCAACCCAATTGGTCGCACGGTCGATCATGGTGAGGCAGTACCTCTTCCCCTCGGAGGGGGGAAGAGGGCCGACCAGATCCAAGTGGACATGTTCCCACGGGAGGGAGTCGGGGATGGGTTGAGGAGGTACATGGGGGTGAGCCGAGACCTTAAATTGCTGGCACTTCTGGCACCCTAGAACCCAGGTACGGATATCTGTGTTCATATGGGGCCAGAAGTACCGCGTCTTGATGAGATCCCGGCTCGCCCGAATGCCGGGATGATGGAGGGAGTGGTAATGGAGGAACAACTGCCTCCTCAGCTCCGGTGGGACGTACGGGCGCGGTGAATCGGCCGATACGTCGCACCAGAGGTCGAGGGGAGGCAGCTGTTCCAATTTGGAGGCGGAGATGAGGTTGGAAAGTGCGGGGTCGGAAGTAGGATTTTGGTGGTGTTTGAGGGTTTGTGGGGAAGGGAAGGGCAGTAACTCCGCCACCGGCGCAGGGGTGGGGCGGGAGAGGGCGTCGGCGACGCAGTTGTCGGCCCCCGGCAAATAACGAATATCGGACGTAAACTGTCCGATAAATTCGAGTTGCCGGAGGCGACGGGGGGAGGCTGATTTACGGTTTTGGAGGAGGGCGTGTGTGAGGGGCTTATGGTCGGTGACGACAGAGAACTGCCTGCCCTCCACGAAGTCACGGAAGTGTTTGATGGCTTCGTGGATGGCGAGGAGTTCTCTGTCAAAGGTGGAGTAATTTTTTTGTGTTGGGGACAGGGTTTTAGAGAAGAAGCCGAGGGGTTGGGGGGTGGCGCCGGTGTGTTGGTGGAGTACTGCCCCGATGGCCCAGTCGGACGCATCCGTGGTGATGGAGAGGGGGGCATGGGGATCGGGATGGGCCAATAGAGCGGCGTCTACTAGGTCCTGTTTGCATTGTTGAAAGGCGGCTGTGAGGGTGGGGGTCCAGGAAATGGGGCGGTTATCATTTTTCTTGGCCGGTTGTGGGATAGCGTGTATGAGTGGTTGTTGATGTTGTGCTGCGTGTTTGATGTGTCTACGATAAAAGTTCAACATACCCAGGAAACGGCGGAGTTCTGAGACAGTGCGGGGTTGTGGGAAGTCGGTGAGGGTGTGCACTTTGTCTGGTAGGGGTTTGATCCCGTCGGACGAAACTTGGTGGCCGAGGCAGCGGACGGAGGGTTGGGCGAGAACACATTTCGGAGAGTTAATGGTGAGGCCCTCTGCGGCGAAGATGTCGAGTACCTGTTTCAGGTGTGCCAGGTGTTCCTTCGGGTCCCGGGAAGCGATCAGTACGTCGTCCAAAAAACAGAATACGAAGGGTAGGCCCCGTAGAATGTTGTCCATGTAACGCTGCCATGTCTGGGCAGCGTTACGGAGGCCGAAACCCATCTTAATATATTCGAACAGGCCGAAAGGGGTGATGATGGCTGTTTTAGGTACGTCAGGCGGGTAGATGTGAATGTGGTGGAAGGCTCTCGAGATGTCGAGTGTTGAAAAGATGGTTGTGTTGTGGAGGTGGGAAGAGAAGTCTCGGAGATGCGGGACGTTGTACAGATCTGGGGTTGTTCGTGCATTGAGGCGGCGGTAGTCGCCGCAGGGGCGGATATCCCCGTTAGGCTTCTGCACAATATGTAGCGGAGAAGCCCACGGGGATTTGGAGGGGCGGATAATGCCTTCTTTGATGAGGTTATCGAAGTGTTTCCGCGCTTGGGATAGCTGGAGGGGGTGGAGGCGGCGTGCTTTGGCGGATATTGGGGGGCCAGAGGTTTCAATATAGTGCTGGGTCTGTGAGATGTGTGCCGAGGGGCGGCGCTGGGGTTTGTACTGTAGGAGAAGTTGTTCAAATTGGGATGGGGGGCGATCTACAGCATGAATAAACCCGGGGATGGGTTTCTGGGTGGAGGGGTCGAGCAGGCGCGCGTTACGGACGTCTACCTGGAGGCCGAAATATGCGAGGAAGTCGGCCCCCAGGATAGCTTTCTCCACGTCCGCCACGGTAAATTCCCACTCGTACGCGAGCCCGATCATATGGATCGATGAGCGGTACGTCCCGTACGAGGGGATAGTGGTACCGTTGGCGGCGTAGAGGAGTTGCCGGTAACAACGCGCCTGTCGCCGGAGAATGTTATTTGGGAAGATGGAGAGCGCCGCCCCTGTGTCGACGAGGAACGGGACATTAGTTTTGGAACATTTGAGGAACAGGCGTTGGTGAGCTGGGGCGGAGTGCGGCAAAATGGCTGAGGTGTTGGGGTCTGTTGGATGGGAGGGGCTTGTTTCGTCCGAGGTGATGGGCGGGTGCGATGGTGGTGGCTGGTCTTCCGCGAAGGAGACACGGGGTGATTTCTTGCCGTTCCGGGGAGAGGGAACGGTAGCGGCGGCGGGAGTGGCGGCCGGGGGGGTGGTTGCCTTGGGGGCGGGGTTGGAGGTTCCGTTCCGTGGTGGGGGAACGGTAGCGGCGGCGTTAGTGGCGGCCGGAAGGGTGGCTGCCCTGGAGGCGGGCTTGGAGAGGCCGTTCCGGGGTGGGGGAACGGTAGCGGCGGCGCTAGTGGCGGCCGGAAGGGTGGCTGCCCTGGAGGCGGGTTTGGAGGGGCCGTTCCGGGGTGGGGGAACGGTAGCGGCGGCGCTAGTGGCGGCCGGAAGGGTGGCTGCCCTGGAGGCGGGCTTGGAGGGGCTGACCCGGGGTGGGGGGTCAGTTGATGGAGAGGCGGCGTGTTTTGCGGTGCCGGCAGATGCGGGCGGGAGGTTGGCAGCCGTGGCGGCGGCGTAGGAGGGGTAGCGAGGCGTTGTGGTGGTGGTGTGAATGCGGGCGGGGAGGGGTTGGTGGTGGTCCCCCCCGTGTTGGCGAGGAGGGGGGCCCGCCGGATTTACCGGCGGGCGTCCGCGTTTCCCTGCTTGGAGGAGTAGGAGCAGGGGGGCTGGCATTTGCGGGCCTCCCCACCGAAGTTAACATGATAGAAACATCGGTGGGGGGCGTCCGCTGGGAGGTAGGTCCTGGTGGGGCGCACGGAGGAGGAGGAGGTTGCCGTGGTGGGGGACCTCCCTCTTCGTTGCTGAGTGGGGGAGATGGTGCGGCGGTCGGACGAGCGCTGGCGTCGGTGGTCGGCGGAGGGGGTTGACCGGCGATCGGCGGAGAGGGAGCGGCGCCGGTGGAGGGAGGGGGGCCGGCGGCGCTCTTGAGACGGTGATCGGTCCCTGCGCGGGGTGGGGGCGCGGGGTGCGGCGACTTCCGTGACGCCGGCAGCTGCGGCGAGGTCGTATACTGTGTCGGCGAGACGGAGCAGCGGCTCGTCCGGGCCGTCGAGGTGGCTGGCGAGCGCCATCTGGATGGGGTGGGGGAGGGCTCGCAGCCAGAAAGTCCGTGCGATGTCGGCCGTCACTACGTCGTGCAGCTGATGACGTAGGCGACGGTATAGATGGGAGGGCTTCAAATCGCCGAGATGTTGGGGTTGGGAGAGCGCTGCGACACGTGCGATCTTGGAAGGTTGATATAAATTGACGAGGCGGATGCGGAGGTCGTCGTAGGCGGCCGTGGCGTCGGGGGAGATGTCTGATGTCTGCAGGAGGATCTCATATGGGAGGAGAGAGATGATGCGGGAGTAGCGGGCACGCTGGCTGCGGATGTTGGCGGCCGAAAACGCAGCGTCGACCTGGAAGAACCAGAGCGCGGGGTCGTGCGTGTAGAAGGGGGGCAGCGACAGCGGGAACGACGCCGAGGCCGTCGTGACGTCGGCGGCGGCGTGTGCGGCAGCTGCAGCGGCGGCGGCGGATGCGGTAGAGCCGGGCGGCGAGAGGCTGGTGAAGGGGTTGTCGGTTGCGTCAGATGTCGCAGCGGTCGGCGGCTGCAGCAGGGACGGCCGGAGGAGCGGCGGTGTACGGCGAGTTCGGGTCCATGGTTGAGGTGTCTGTAAGCAAAATTCAATTTGGGTGAGTTTTTTGAATTTTAAAATTCGCAAGTTGCGGCAGCGGGGGTGTTTGCGGTGGAGAGTTGAGAGTTGTGTGAGCGGTTGCGGGTGGGCCAAAAAATTGCGAATTTATACTGACTATTTTAAATGTGAATTTAAAATTCGGGACACCGAACTAGACTGGGGCGACACATGAGGTGGTAAGAGGGTAGAAGGTTGGATGAACGTCGGGTTCACCACTGTGATGAATTTGAATTTATCATCACGGTGGCGTGAAGGAGTAAGTAGAGGAGAGCGAGGGAATTTCACCTAGGCGGCGGTAATCCACCGATGTAGGTGAGAGGAAGGAAATTCACCTAGGCGGCGGTGATCCACCGATGTAGGTGAGTGGAAGGAATCTCGTCTAGGCGGCGGTAATCCACCGATGTAGGCGAGAGGAAGGAAATTCACCTAGGCGGCGGTAATCCACCGATGTAGGTGAAGGAAGGTGCTTGTCTAGGCGGCGGATATCCACCGATGTAGACAAGGGGAAAAGGTAGGAGGTGAATTCCCAGAGCGGCGGATACCACCAGGCATCTGGGAGGAGGAAGGTAGGAGAGAGAGAAGAGAGAGCTGGTTAGAGGAAGTGTCGAATGAAGCTAAAGCTCCAGGATCCAGGGTTATATAGGACTTGGAGGCCTCTCCCTCCAGCTCCCTGTTGGGAGCTGGTAGTGGGGCTCCAGGTTGTGTCCCCTGGATTCTGTTGCCTGTCTCCCCACTCAGATGTTTATTAGCGGAAGGTAAGTTTTACATACGAATATTGGTGAGAGCTTTAAGGTTGCTAGTGGAGTGTTCCCGGGAGGGACTCACGACATACACCATTTTGGTTACTGCGCTGCAGTCGAAAGAGGGCACGAAGGGAGTGGTCGCGTTGGAACTGTGATAATGAGGGATTCATAAAGGTACCTAGGTACCTTTCCACAAGAAGGACAAAGTGTTGGGAAAATAACAGGAAAGAATCCACACACAATGTATGCAGCTGACGAACATTTCCCCTTGAAAAGGCTCGCGTTTGTTTTCAGAAGCTCAACCACTTCCCACACGACACCTCTATCCCCCCCCCCCCCCACCAACACACAATTTGCCGCCAGGCTCCGGTTCCCTTTGATGTGCGCCATCCCCAGACTTAGCTTCAGAAACTGACATAACTGGCATCATTCATCCGCTTTCCCATAGGTCAGATGAAGAAAGAAAAACTGTTTTCATCGCTGAGCCCAAAAATGAAAAGAAAAAGCTTCTAACCGACGAACGGTCTCTTGAGGATTCTCTTGCTATCCTTTGGCCACATTTTCTCTCTCTGTCGCTCGCTCTCGTAGAAAAGATAAAAAAGGACCGCGAGTTTCCACAATATACAAAACTTGGGAGGGGGATTCTGTAAAAATATCAAAGTGAAACGGTACATTACCAGATTGGATGAGGGGCATTGCCTGCGTGGTTGAAAGGATTTTTTTCAAGACGAAATCGTCATGGCTTTTCCGGATTTTCATTTACAACATTTGCTTTGGAACGGTATGGGGCAAACTTCCTGCTAAGGTTTGATAAGGATCAGAGTATCAAAAGTCTCGAACATAAAACCAGGTAAATTTTCTGGAAATATCGCTGGGTGCAGGTCCATTACTTCGATGCCCTGCCCGGGAACCTAGCACTCATGGGCCATGCACTTCGAAGCTTTTACTTTGCACTTATGCATTATGACACTACGGTTTGAGGGTCGGCCTATAAAACACACATGCACCGTCTGTTTGTTGCCCAAAAGCGTCTCATTGAAGTACTGTTGAAAAGGAACTTAAGATTTCCATCAGCAGAACTCTTCTATATTTTTAACCCCCCCCCCCCCCCCCCCCCCAATTTCAGAAATTATAAGCCGGACAGAGCCTCATAGTTCATAAATGTGTATATATTAATTTTAAAATTCGTCTCATGTTAGATTCCAAATGGTTCATAATTTATTGAAACTAGCATAATATAGCCGGCTTCGCCCGGGCCATAGTATTCAATACATCCAGCGTCAAAAGTAGTCCGTTAAAATTCATGTTACTCGGTGATTCGTAGAAACAAACGATCGGGTTGAGAAGGAAAGTTCACGTCGAAAGAGGACGATCCGGTGAATTTACCGTAGCCTATGTCCGTCACAGGAACTCACTAATGATGTAGAAACACCCCTCATTAAAATCGGTCAAGTAGAAGGCGTTTTTAGCATATAATATGCGAACACATAAGAGTTTTATATTTATATTATGCTGAATCAAAGTTTCCGTCCTTCCGCCGTACGCGCCACTTTTCTTAATTTCCACGAACATAAATTTATGAAATTTGGTTCGAAGGTCCCATTCACGATCTAGTTGGTCTGCGAAGGTCAGGTGTTACTGAAAGTAACCTCTAATTGGTAAAAAAAAAACAGGACTTGAAGTTTTCAGAAAGCGTTAAGTAGAAAACATTCAATAGACGGTTTGATATTGTCATGACTTGCTTTATTATTCTGTGAAAAATACACCTACGCATTCGCTCAGCAAAAACTTTGTACCTACAAACCCTCTTCACAATTTTTTATTTTACGTTTTAATGCGTAGATTCCAAAAATGCAATGTCCGTCCGCCGTATCATCCATATCTACTTTATTTCTGATCTGAAAAATTCGCTGTATCGCACACTGGCTCCATTTGGGCCCTAGTTGTGTCCCGAATCTTTGCAGACCAACCGGAATATAACAAGGGTGATATGGCTGGAAACTGGTGTACAAATAGGGGTTTGGTTTATTATTCTGTGAACATATTCGCTCAGCAGGAAACATCTATACTCCCTCCCCCCTCAACAGTTTTTCTTTTGTTTCAAGGTGCGTAGATTACAAAAATGAAACGCTGCGAAGTTCTTGTCACATGGGTTCTATTAGACGTACCTACCTAGAAAAATGCTGGAAATAAAATTTTGTTCCTTTCATGAGCAAAATTGAAATAGCTATTTTTATGGTTTCCACCAGTTTTGGCCCCAAAAACTCACATTACGCTCATATTTTCGACAAATTATCATTGAACATTGATAGTGCCATTTAATTATCCAGATTTATGGTGATTTCAGACAATTTCCCAGGTTTGAATTTTGGGAGCTGAACCTTCGTTACAACCACAATTCTTCACTCTTTGGTCAAAATCGACTTCATATTCGGTCTTCTCGCCCTAAAAAACATGGAAAAAGATACTCAAAAGCTCATTTTACTAATACACCAAAAAACCCTATTTTTACACCCATTTTTCACCCATGACACCCCTGGGTATATTCCGATCGGGCTGCAAAGTTTCGGGACACAACTAGGGCCCAAATGGACCGGCGTGCAAAAGAACGATTTTTTATTAGACCGAAAATGAAGTAGTTATGCATGTACGGTGCATGTATTAGTTATGCATGAAACGTAGAAGAAAAAATTTTGAGGGGGTGTTATACAAATTTTTTGCTGAGCGAATACATAGGTGTATTGTTCACAGAATAATAAACCAAAAGTGGGTGCAAAAATAGGGCTTTTTCGTGTTTTGGTAACATGAGCTTGTGAGGTACCGTTTCCAATGTTTTTTAGGACGAGAAGACCGAATATGAATTTGATTTTGACCAAGGAGTGAAGAATTGAGGTTGTAACGAAGGTTCAGCTCCCACAATTCATTTTTTATGAGCCAAAAACCTGGGATTTTGTCTGATATCACCATAAATTAGCATAATAAAACTAGAAATAGTGTTAAGAGGTGAACGAAGACCACTAAATGGCACTATGAATGATCAAAGATAGTTTGTCAAAAAAAGGAGCTTAATCGGGTGGGGGCCCAAATTTGGTGGAAACCACAAAAAATGACGATTTCAATTATTGCACATGAATGAAACAGCAATTTAATAGCCAAAATTTCTGTATGTCCAGTAGAATAATAAACCCATGTGACAAGGACTAAGTAGCGTTTTTACTCGTAAACTGACTCCGAACTTGAGTATTTTTTCAGACCAACCGGAACATTGTATGTCAAGCCGTTCGTTCACAGTATAACCCCGAAGTTGGAACTAGGAAGCTTCGTCAACATAAGGGTACGGTATATATCTGTACAACGGTATACATCCAGCCCAGATATCATTGCTAGAGGAACACATGATTATTATGATGAATGGCTCTATGAAATCGAACTGGTTGTTCCGTGCTATTATTTCACTTTTTAGAAAGATGGTTACCTTGGAACTTGCTGATTGTATTTTATCAACTTGGACAAATCTGGTTCTGTGCGTCCGCAAATCCTCTGCATGTACGCATAACTTCCTCAATTCCAATCCGATTTTGGTGAAATTTTGAGGGATCACGCGGATTGGGCCTAAGAATGTCTCTACGAATAGCAGCACGATCGGATCATTGGTGCGGCCACTGCGCATGCGCATATATACCCGAATCCGATGACTCAAGAATAAATGGCCCAATTTTGCTCAAACTATGTGGGATTCCAAAGGTTTATCATTGAAAATGATGAACACATCCGATATCAAACTTTCGACTATATAGCTATATATAGGTGTCCAACAAATGAGGTATATATTTCGAACTGCTGCCGACAATGCCTTCCCATTTAGAACTCGAAGGTACTCGTGCTCGGAGCGAAAAGTACTTGAGCTGGATTCAATAAAAACTTTTGATCGGCCAATAGAATTCGTGCTGCCTCGCTTAGAAAGTTGATTCGGAAAACTTCAACGACAAACGGTCATCATAACTCTCAAGTAATCTTATTGTGGAATGATTCCAAACTCTTGTGAAAGGAAAATCCGTTTCGAGTCGTAAGGTTGTATGCGACTGAAGAGCAGCTGTGGGTTTAGAATGAAGTCCTGACCCAAGACTACAGGGATTGTTGTCGACTGGTGCGAACCGGACAATGAGGCCTCCCTGTTCCGACCAGTCTCTATTCTACTCATTGTTTGTACTGCTCGGTAACTCACGTCATACAGCGACCAATGGCGGCGGGCCTTGTAATCATAATACGCGACATGGATTCTCATGTTGCACAGGAAACCACAGTGCGATCCTGAATGAGGTTCGAGTGTACGCTGGAAACTCACGCATCGGTTCGGCATCGTGAGGAGTGAAAGGGGAGAGTGGTAATACCGCCACGTATATATTATAATAGATGGATCCCTTCTAACATAGGCTCATCGATGTAATGCCACCAACGGCGGCTAATTGCTAACTGAAACACGCCGGGTTTACATTGGTCGATTGATGTCGAAAAGTTGTTTGATCTCGTAAACCAATAATAATTGGTGTGTAGAAGTGGCTCAGCTATTTGAGGTAGAGCAGCCCAAGAGTCCAGTCTAAAAGACGCCACTGGGATCACTGTGGAGTAACAACTCCGGGTTCTTTTCACTCAGGAGAACGATCGATCAGGCGTACTTGCCGTTGAGCTAGCAAAAATTGCGCCAATGTGACGTAGGTGATATAATTATGTGTGTACGAAATCCGCATGATCGGTCAGTCTTGAAAGAGGGATATACACAAGAGCGCCGTCACCAGCTCTCCAACACAGCTGCGCCGACGTTCCAATTCGCTATTAAATTATCCGCTGACCACACACTAAGGTGATTTTGGTTTATTATTCTGTGAATAATACACCTATGTAATCGCATAGCAAAACATTTTTATACCACAACAAAAACTACCTAAGTATTTCGTTTACGTTTCAAGGTGCGTAGATTCCAAAAATGCAATGCCTCCGCCGTACGCCGTAAATAATGCATAACTACTTCATTTTCGGTATAAAAATTGGTTCTTTCGCAAACAGGCTCCATTTGGGCCCTAGTTGTGTCTCGAAACTTTGCAGCCCGATCGGGATACACCCAAGGGTGTTATGGGTGAAAAACGGGCGTAAAAATAGAAAAATAGAAATAGAAATTGAATAGAAAATAGAATGGAAGAAATTTAGTGTTCTAGTAAAATGAGCTTTTGAGGTATCTTTTTCCATGTTTTTTTAGGGCGAGAAGACCGAATATGAATTGAGGTTGTAACGAAGGTTCAGTTCCCAAAATTCGTTTTTTAAGAGCCAAAAACCTGGGATGTTCTCTGAAATCACCATAAATTTGTATAATAGCACTAGAAGTTAGTATCAACAGGTGACTCAAGACAACAATTAAATGGCACTATCAATGACCAAAGATAATTGGGGGAAAAAAGCACCGTAATTCATGTTTTTGGGGGCCAAAATTGGTGGAAACCATCAGAAATAGCTATTTAAACTATTGCTCATGGAAGACATAATAAGTGAACAGCCATCACCTCTGTAGATATATATCCATTATAATAATAAACCCATGTGACAAGGACTGCAGTGTTTTTAAGAATGACGTAAGTTTAACACATGCTGAACTGATGAAGAAAATATCCCTCTCCACAAGAGTTACAATACGCGAGGGCGGTATATTGCAAATGAACTCCCATTTCTTGTAAAACCAAGATGACTGGAGAAGTGAGCCAAGAAAATGCGGAAGCGCTCCGTGAAAGTTTTCATAGCTTACGTTGTACACCGGGGGCGTATCAAGTTGGAAGAACACTCTTCGCTGGTTAAGTCTTCCGAAGGACCAAGTAAATGAATAAATTTATTGGGGCGAGGAGCATGGCAAATTACCTCCTTTCTTGTTTACTGAACTCAGACGCAGTGAAATCGACCGAGGCTCTTGAAATACTGTTATGAACATGATAGGTAAGTGAGCACGAAGAGAGGGCATCAAACAATTAATCTGTTCTCTCGGATTTTTAGGATATCTCTCAGAGGCTTGGGGGATTCTACCTGAGAGCGATTAATTTGTTTTGTAGGCAAGCTCAGAAGCGAGAGCAAATATTCTGACACAATCTAATCAATAGCCTGCTTCAATAAAAAATAAAAAAGCTGCAAATTATTAAACAACTAATTTTTCCCTGTACAGTTGCCCTTCTGCTAAGACCGCTGCTTTCTTTGGTGAATACCTACTCCCGGGCTCCCCCCAGGAAAACCCTAAATCCAGCACTGCAGCCGACCGGGCAGTTATAGTTTCATAAATAATATGCGTTCGATTCAAGAATTCCATCATTAATTTATTTTGTTATTCACGAAGCATACAATTTGTTCGTGCTACATGAAATTAATAATCCCACGGAACAAGCAACTCCATTTTATACAGCCATGCGTGATTATAATCAGGTGTTCCCGAGCAACGGTACCTGGGATTAGTTTCATCATTATTTTTTGCATCCAACCATACTGACAAGTATTAACGGCCTCATTGTAATCGAACGGCTAAAACGTCATAAAAACCATGCCCTTCTACTAGTTTTCCAGCAACAGTGTTTTGAAAATTCAAACTCTATTTTTCACCCTTAGAGGTATGATTGACAATAATAGCGAGCTTGGCGGACCAACCAAACTCTAAACGGGACCCACAAACCGAATTTCGTTAATTTTGTTCCGCGGTAACTAAGAAAACGGCCAAGTACGGCGTATAGCTGACGGACGGGTATTTTTCGTCCCATTTTGGTTTATTATTCTGTGAATAATACACCTGTGTTCGCTAAGCAAAAAATGTTTGCAACACCCCCTCAACATTTTTTTCTTTTCATTCCAAGGTGCGTAGATTCCAAAAACGCTGCAAAGTCCTTGTCACACGGGTTTATTATTCTATTGGACATACCTACCGGAATCATGGCTGTTCATTGATTGTTTCTTTCATGTGCGATAATAATTGATTAATAATAATAATAATTGATGATAATGATTAATAATGAATGTTGGGAACTGAACCTTCGTTAAAACCTTAATTCTTCACTCTTTGGTCAAAATCAACTTCATCTTCGGCTTCTCACCCTAAAAGGCTTGGAAATGATACCTCAAAAGCTCACGTTACTAAAACACTGAAAACACACCAACTTTTGACCCATGACACCCCTGGGTATATTCCGATCGGGCTGCAAAGTTTCGAAACACAACTAGGGCCCAAATGGAGCCGGTGTGCGAAAGAACGAAAGCAGTTTTGTTATTTTCAATAATGAACCTGTGGAATCGAGGACAAGAAAAAAAATTTAACCCCCCCCACCAACTAATTTGATCGTTTACGTTTCAAGGTATGTACATTCCGAAAATGCAATAAAAAACTCAACAAATTGTTACACAAAGGTTTATTATTTACCTGTATAGATGCCCCTTCCGCTTAGATCACTGTTTTCTGTGGTCAATACCATCAAGCTCCCCCCAGAATGCCCTAAATTGAGCAGGCCCCGAAATTAAAGTTTCATACAAATGCGCGGGATTCAATAATTCATTCATTAACCATTTGTAGTAATTCATGAAGCACGAGGCAAATAATAAGCCGCTGTGCAATAACTTACCTTTATAGGTGCCCCTTCTACTTAGATAGTATTAATTAACCGTTGTGTAATAATTTACCCAATAATACTTCAACATAGTTTAAGACGTACCTACAAGTAGGCACCTATCAACCAAATCCAACAGAGCCATCATTTTTCAAATGGAATAATATCACAGAACAACCAAATCGACTTCATATATACAGCCATCCGTGATTATAATCAGGTGCACCCTAGCGATGATATCTGGGCAGGATTTATAACGTGTGATTCACAATCATGTTGGCGAAACTTCTCGGTGGAAACGAACGACAGTTCCGAGCTTCGAGGACCAACTAGACCCCGAACGGAACCTATAAACCGAACTTCATCAATTTTTTGGTTTATTATTTTCAATAATGAACCATTGGAATCGAGCATGAAAAAAAAAGTCTTACCCCCCCCCCCCCCCCCTTCACCGTACGCCGTACGGGCCACTTTTCTAAGTTACCATGAATAAAAATTGGTGAAATTCGGGTTATAGGTTCCGTTCGGGGTCTAGTTGGTCCTCGAAGCTCGGCGTTACTGTCAGACATCTCTAGGGGTTCAAAATAGGGGTTGAAATTTTCAGAACGCCGTAGCTCGAAAACTTTCGATTGAAGGGTATGGTTTTTTTTACGATATTAAATTTGTCTTGAGCTAAACAATTGTTTGAGACCATCCGGAGCATCGTACGTCCAGCCGTTCGTGAGCACCAAAAAGCTTCGTCGACACGATCGTGAATCAAACGGTATAAATCCGGCCGGGATATCATCACTAGGGAGCTCCTGATTATAATCAAGGATGGCTGTATGAAGTCGAGTTGGTTGTTCTGCGATATTATTTCATTTGATATTATTTCGTTTGATGGACTATTGGATTTAGTTGGTAGGTGGTTGTGAAACTTGAACAAACTTTGAAGTATTATTGATGGGAAAATTATTACACAATGGTAAATTATTACACAACGGCTCATCTACCCAGAAGGGGCTGGATTTTGTTGATAGGTACTTTTGCAACTTGAACAACCGTTGAAGTATTATTGATGGGTAAATTATCACACAATGGCAAATTATTACACAACGGCAATTATTACACAACGGTACCAAATCATTACACAACGGTAAATTATTACACCATGGTAAATTATTACACAAAGGTAAATTATTACACAACGGCTCATCTACCAAGAAGGGGCTGGATTTTGTTGATAGCTACTTTTGCAACTTGAACAACCGTTGAAGTATTATTGATAGGCAAATTATTAAACAACGGTTCATTATTCTATCTCCGTAGAAGGGGAACCTATACAGGTAAATTATTACACAACGGTTTAGGTAGGTAGTACCTAGTAACGAGTACGGGGTTAGGTACTAACCTACGGAGGGTCCGCGATCTACATACTACATGTTATATAGAAGGGTTATTCTTGTAATTTGTACTTGGTACGTAGCAGATTACACAGTGAAACCACTATTAAATTGTTGAACGTGTATTCTCACATAAAACTGGAATTCGACTGCGGGGAAATTTTGGCTTCTAGGTACCAAGTAAACTTGGAACACCTGACGCTTGTCCTTAGTGCTCGAGTTGCCTTCTTCACACTCCCCCACACGAAGACAAGCTTACTCTTGCAGCTTCCTTGGAACGCACTCCTGAAGTCCTAGATTTTCCCGGAATTTGACAAACTTGGATCCTGCCAATGCCTTCGTTAATATGTCCGCATTCATTTCTTCTGTCGGAACATACTCGATATCAACGGATCCTTCTGCGACGGCTTCTCTAATAAAATGCTCGCGCAACCTGATGTGTTTTGACCGCTTGCTGGTGACTGGGTTCAGAGCCTGCTTCTTTGCCGCCTGGTTGTCGTTGAGAAGGGTAACAGTCTTGATCTTCTGACCCATATCATTTCCAAGCTGGCTGAGATGGATGGCTTCCTTCGCTGCTTCAGAAAGTGCCATGTATTCCGCTTCACACGTCGAGTGGGCTACCGTTCTCTGCTTCTTTGATTCCCAACTCACCGCAGCTCCCCCATACTTGAAACAATAGCCAGTGTAGGACTTTGAATCGTTTTCATCGTTGGCCCAATCGGCATCGACCATGCCAACCAACTGCTCTCCTGTACGCATGAACTTCAGAGCTAGATTTCTTGTTCCTTTCAAGTATCGCAGGACACGTTTAGCTGCTTGCCAATGCTCTTCTCCATAACAAGCATTGAATTGGCTCAAATGGCTTACGCAATAAGCTATGTCCGGCCTTGTCGCCATCGCCAAGTACATGATTGAACCGATCAAACTTTGGTATGGCAGTTCAATTTCTTTACGATTATTCTTCTTTAGCTTCAGTCCTGTCTCCATCGGTGATTTCACGGGTTTGCAGTCTTCCATTTTGAATTTCTTTAAAATTTCTCCAATGTATTTTGATTGTGACGCATAAATCGCTCCGTTTTCCTTTTCAAACGCTATCCCCAAACAATAATTTAGCTCTCCTAGGTCTCTTGTCTCAAAAGCCTTTTTAATTTGCTCTTTGAAATCTTCTAATTTGTCTAAATTTGAACAGCCAATGATAAAATCATCAACATACACTGCCATGACTATCTTATCCTTCCCAAGAGACTTCGTGTAGATACAGGGATCAGCAACGGATGGTATCATGCCTATTTCTTTCAATTTCTCGTCGAGCTTGACATACCATTGCCGACTTGCCTGTTTCAACCCATACAGTGCCTTTTCGAGCTTGCAAATTTTCTCCTTTTCCGACTTCCTTATGTCTTCGAGCATCTTCTTGGCTTTGTTGTACAAGGACTGATCCTTGTTCCCACTTTCTTCAAACAAGATCTCTTGTAGGAGCTTTTCCAAATTATCAGGCTTCTTAATATAAATTTCCTCGTTAATGTCACCGTTCAAAAACGCGGTTGAGACATCCATTTGGTGCAAAATTAACTTTTCCTCAGCTGCCATAGCAAGAAGTAGCCTTATAGACCCAAGCTTCGCTACTGGCGAATACGTGTCCAAATAGTCCAACCCTGGACGTTGATTGAATCCTCTAGCCACAAGACGCGCTTTTCTTCTTTCGAGTATGCCATTCGATTTATAGTTGTTCGTCAGGATCATTCGAGAGTCAATAGCGAACTTTCCATCGACCTTGTCCACTATTACCCAAGTCCCGTTTGTCATATGCGCTTTTATTTCAGTCTTCATTGCGTCTTTCCACTCACTCGCATTCTCGCCAGACATGACTTCGGCTACAGTCAATCCAGCATAATCATCCCCCATGTAATAGTCTTCCATCCATACTGGAGGTCTTATGGTTCTAGTCGGTCTACCAGTGTGAACCGTCTCCTCTTGGTCCTCTTCTAACGACTCTTCACTGTCTTCGGAATGAGTCTCGGTTCCGACTAGCTCCAACGCAGGATGTTCCTGGGGTTCTCCTCTACTCGTTGAAGGATGTTCTTGGGGTGCTTCTTCACACATCAAAGGTTTCTCGTTTCTTCGAATTTCGGCATCAGCATAAACGAACCCATCACCTTCTGGTTCGCTCTCACCATTCTTTTCATGTTTCATGAACTCTAAATCTAAATGTCTGTCATTATCCATGTACATAACGTTCAAAACTCTTACGTCTCTAGTTACTTCAGTCTTTTTCAACGATGGTATCCACACTCTGTACGCCTTAGACACGCAGGAATATCCAACGAATATGCCTGTGACGGTTTTTGATTCAAATTTGCTCCGGTTCGGCCTTTTTTTCAATACGTGGGTTTTCGACCCAAATACATGAAGGTGTCTTACTGACGGCTTTCTTCCTGTCCATCTTTGAAATGGAATTTTGCCATTTACCGGACTACAAGGTAATCGATAGCACAGGTAGTTTGCCGTATTTATCGCTTCTGCCCAGAAATTTAGAGTCATCTTACCTTCAATTAGCAGACATCTAGCCTTCTCTACCAGGCTTCGATTTTTTCTCTCCGCCATCCCATTTTGCTGCGGCGTATACTTGACAGATAACCTTCTTTGAATGCCATGTTCTTTTAGGTAGGCTTCAAAATTTCTGTTGCAGTACTCCGACACTTCGTTGTCGGTTTGAAGGAACTTTATTTTCATTCCAGTTGACCGCTCTGCTCTACTTCTGTATTCCTGAAACTTAGCGAATACTTCATTTTTCTGCGTGAGGAAAAATACTTCACAATACCGAGAATACTCATCGATGAATGTAACAAAATATCTTGCGCCACCGTTAGACTCGATCTGGACTGGTCCAAATACGTCCGAGTGTACGATTTCTAGCAATTCTGTTGTTCGTGGCCCTTCTCTTTTCGGAAACGGAGCTCTAGCCATCTTCCCTTGAATGCATACTTCGCATTCTGGAACACTACTTAATGAATTAAACTCCAAACCTTGAAGTAGTCCATCTTTAAATGCTGATTTCAGGTCTTGAAAATTCACGTGCCCAAGTTTTCTGTGCCATTCGACCATATCATTCGCGGTTACTGCTTTTGAAGCTTCTTCTGCAATATCTGGACACACGTAGTACAGTCCATTTCGCCTTTGGGCTTCCAGAACGATATTTCTTCTCCGATCTGCAACAGTCGCTTTATCCTTTCGAAACAAAACTGTGTACCCCTTATCCGTCATTTTCCCAACGGACAATAAATTCGTTGACAGTGATGGGACATAAAGGGTTTCGGTCAAATTCATCACGTTATCATCAGATACTTGGACCCTAACTTTTCCCGATGCACTCACCGGGGCTGTCTGATTTTTAGCTGCTAACTTCAGACTTCTTACACTTGTGCTTTCACGTTTTTCCATAAATGCTTTCTCTTCTGCACACATGTGGCTAGTGCTTCCACTATCCAAACACCACACAGAATTGTTCAGCATTTCTGGTTCAGCCAACGTCAGCGACTGTTCAATTTTGAATGTAGATTCCTGACCTTTGCTTTTGACCTTTGGACAATCCCGAATTTTATGGCCATTTCTTTACATTTGTGGCACTTAAACATGAACTCAGAATTTGAATTTTGACCAGATTTTTCTTTCCCGTTTGATGGTTTTTGGTTTTTGAAATTTCGGGAATTCTGCCTTCCAGGTTTATAACTTGAATACAGCGCTCCTTCAGACTCAAACTTTGACGAACATGAACCTGACCCTCGGGCTTGGTCTTCTTCTAATATTTTGACTTTAATTTCTTCTGGAGTTGGTAATTTATCACGCGTTTCGATTGCTACTCGGAATGTCTCATATCCAGCAGGCAGACTATATAGAATCATTATAACTAGCAAATCATCCGGAATTTCTATGGATAACTCTCGCAACCGATCTACTGTCTCCATGAATACATTCAAGTGATCCCGAATATCGCTATTTTCTTTCATTCTCAAAAGAATCAGACGCTTTAATAGTGCAGTTTTCCGAGCCGGTCCCGAACTCCTATACACCTTTTCAAGTTTTACCCACACTTCGTTCGAAGTTACACAGTTCTTAATTTGACATAACTCAGTTGGTGATATGCTTAGGATTAAATCGGACATCGCGCTGTTATCTTCGGCTTCCCATTTGCCGACTGCTTCCACCTTATCCGCATCTGGTTTAGGGATAGTACCGTTCACGTACCCCCACAACCCATTCTTCACTAGAATAGCTTTAGCTTGAGTCCTCCACGAATCGTAATTCTCCCTCCTCAGAGGTTCGATCCGATAATGTGAACTCATCTTCACAATTTTTATATCTTACTCGGAACGGACTTACTTTCCTTTGTTTTTCACGTCCTTGATGGCAAGATGCTGAGGCACATAACCTCTTGTAATTTGTACTTGGCAGTACGTAGCAGATTACACAGTGAAACCACTATTAAATTGTTGAACGTGTATTCTCACATAAAACTGGAATTCGACTGCGGGGAAATTTTGGTTTCTAGGTACCAAGTAAACTTGGAACACCTGACGTTTGTCCTTAGTGCTCGAGTTGCCTTCTTCACAGTTATCTATACGGAGAACTGTGATCGGTAGCACTATGAAAAGTGCTAAGTACGGCGTACTTCGCATTTTCCTTAGTTACCATGAACCAAAATTGATAAAATTGGGTTTGCAGGTCTCATTTGGGGTCTAGTTGTTCCGCGAAGCTCGGCGGTAATGTCAATCCTCTCTAAGGCGTGAAAAATAGGGGTTGAAACCTGCAGGACGTGGTTACTCCGATTTTTTAACGGTCTTAAATCGTTCCCAAACTTGGGAGTTTTGTGAGACCAGCCGGAGCATTGTACGTCCAGCCGTTCGTTGACAGCAAGGCCCCGAAGTTTGCACCGACGGGCTTCGTCAACAGAAGGGTGAATCAAATTATATACTTTCAGCCCAGATATCATTGCTAGGGAGCACCTGATTATAATCGTGGATGGCTGTATGAAGTCGAGTTGGCTGTTCCGAGATATTATTCAATTTGAAAAATGATGGCTCTTTTGGATTCTGTTGATAGGTACTTTTGCAACTTGAACAACCGTTGCAGTATTATTGGGTAAATTATACAACGGTAAATGATTACACAACGGTAAATTAATACACAAAAGTAAATTATTACACAACGGTTTATTATACTATCTACGCAGAAGAGACATCTGTACAGGTAAATTATTACACAACGATTTATTATTTACCTCATGCTTCATAAATAACTACAAATAATTAATTATTGAATTATTGAATCCCGCGCATTTGTATGAAACTTTAATTCCCGGGCCGGCTCCAGTACTCCATTTAGGGCTTTCCTGGGGGGAGCTCGAGGGTAGTTTTTAGACAAATAATGAAATAGTTATGCACGATACGGCGGACGGCTTACGGCGGACGGACATTGCATTTTTAGAATCTACGCACCTTGAAACGTAAAATATAAAATTTTGAGGGGGTGCCATAAAAATATTTTCCTGCCCGAATACATAGGTATATTATTCACGGAATAATAAACCAAAATTCATTATTCCACATACTGGCTTCATTCGGGCTCGGGCCCTAGTTGTGTTTGCAGCCGAAACTTTGCAGCCCGATCGGAATATACCCAAGAGTGTTATGGGTGAAAGATGGGGTAAGAATGGTTTTTTTTGTGGTTTAGCAACACTCGTGTTCCATGTTTTTTAGGAAGGGGAGACCGAATATGAAGTCGATTTTGACTAAAGAGCGGATAATTGAGGTTCTAACAATGTTTCTGCCGTAAATTTATGTTACAATTTGGTCTAAAATCGTCGTATTTCCGCACATAGTTTGGGTCCCAGTTTGAAAACACATTTGGCTCCTAGTTGTGATCCGAAGCTCGTCAGTCTGATCATAATACACCAGGGGTGTTACGATTAAAAAAAGGGTGTAATAATAAGGGTTTTCGACGTTTTTTGGGGTTTTAGTGAGCACGAGCTTGTGAGTTATCGTTTTCCATGTTTGTTTTAGGACGAGATGACCGAATATGAAGTTTATTTTGACCAAAGAGTGAAGAATTGAGGTTGTAACGAAGGTTCAGCTCCCAAAATTCATTTTTTATCAGCCAAAAACCTGGGAAATTTCTGAAATCACCATACACTTGTATAATAACACTAGAAGTAGTTCCAACAGGCGAACCAAGACAAGTAATCGCGATCAAAGATAATATGTCAAAAGTAGGAGCCTGTATCGTGTTTCCAGGGGCCAAAATTGGTAGAAACCATCAACAATAGGTATTTCAATAATTGCACATCAAAGAAACAATAAATGTATTACCAGCATTTCTGCAGGTATGTCCAACAGAATAAATCCATGTGATAAGGACGTTGCAGCGTTTTTTGGATTCTATGCAACAAGCTTGAAATGCAAAATATCAAATTTTGTGGGAGTTTATTATTATTATTATTTTATTTTTGTTTTCAATACTCCATTCCAAAGGTCATTATTGAAAATAATAAAACGAAACAACCCTTCTTCATGGTCTTACCTTGGTCATAGCAAGGGCTGGAAAGTTGTCCCATGCTAAGCTCGCCTCCTCGCCCGTCTGCCCGTGTCGCTGGCCCTTGTACACGCGCGCCGCCGTATTCGTCGTCACTCCGAGACCGTCGGCAACGAGCAGGATCACGTTTTTCGCTTTCCCGAGCTGATCGAAGCTCCGCGAGCCAGCTCTCCTGAGAACGGCAGCCCTCCCCATCTCGTACCAATATTCTCTATCTGTAAACATCAAACAACAGAAATAAATGGAAAGCATGCGCTGCTTCATATACTTATTTACACAACAGCATAATTTGAATGTGACTCGCTCTGAGCACTTTCTCCGGGAAGTTTTTGAGGAGCTAACTCTTGCTAATATTGCTTCATGACACCGTGAGTCCAATGAGTGGGCACAGTAGGTAGGTACTGTAAGTAGGCTACAGTAGGTACGTACTGTAGGTAGGTACTATAGGATAAAGCTTTTGAGAAATGCTGTCATGACTACTTCGGAGTAAGCGAGTTGAAATACCAGTATCACTTATCACTGATTAGGCCTTGTCGTCCCATCTTGTCTCAGCGTACGTATCATAGTTTGGGACTGCGACCGTTTTACACAACTTTATTTTAGTATTATTTTATTAACATGAATACGTTTAATGGCTGGACCTCTGTCTGCGATGCTGTCATGCTTTCCCCCGCATTGCCTCTTTCCAACTACTGTAAAAATCGGCAGGCGAGGGGATTGGCGAGGGGGGTTCTGTCCCCCGCGTTGCCTGTGTCCTTGTGGTGATCCGACACCTTGGAACGTTTCCCTCGTTTCCGAGGTGTTGGTCATTTGACCTCTTGAAGGTTGTCGGTCATCTGAAATACACCTCTCGAAGTAATTCCACCTCAACAAGACATTGTCAATAATTATTGTTCTTTCGGGCTTCACTCACCAAGCTACCCGAATCCCGTTGGTGGCAATTTATAACGTACCTACTACCTCTGGCTGAATGGATAACATGCGCTAGACTTCTTCGCTGAAAGTCCCCCGTTCCTTTAGCGACCAAACGAGTGACCAAACCTTAACAGGTAAAATGAAATCAAAAATGATCCACTCAGACACCGTTAAACATGTTCTTCCTTGAAGAGAACGACATTTTTTAGTATTTCTATCATTACTTAGGATAGGTGTATAAAGTAAGTTCATTTAAAAAACCCTACTCTAAATTACTTTGATACCTAGGTTGAAGTCGGCTCCAAATTTCAATTAAAATTGATAGAAACCAAGAGGCACAATACGAAGGCTATGTGTGGGGTTTTTAGTAAATTTGGCGCCGACATCAAAGATTTTGTTAATAGGCTTGGAATAGAATACGTACCTTGCTTCAGCATAAAAATTATTCTTTACTTTTGGTTTATTATTTTAAATAATGAACCATTGGAATCGAGCATGAAAAAAAAAAATTCTAACCCCCCCCCCCCCCCCCCCCCTAAATTGGATGGTTTACGTTTCAAGGTATGTAGAATCCGAAAATGCAATAAAAATATTTTTGTCTGTCCGCCGTACACCGTACTGGCCACTTTTCTTAGTTACCATGAAAAAAAAATTGATGAAATTCGGGTTATAGGTACCGTTCGGGGTCTAGTTGGTCCTCGAAGCCCGGCGTTACTGACTAAGGCCCGGTTCAAAAAAGAGTGTAACCCTGGGGTTGAAGTTTACCTTAAGGTTTCCCAACCATGGTTACGAAAATGGCGTTCAAAAAAATTCAGTAATCGATCATAAATGCGATACATCGAAAACTTTACCATGGGTACGTAACCCCAGCTATACGTGGGGTTACGAGAAGTTTACCATGGTTAATCTCAAAACGAATATGGCTGCTCAGTTTTCCGTTTTCCTATTTGCGCTGCACCGTTGAGATCCCGTCCGTATTTTGTGTTATTTGTGGTAGTAATGAACCCTCATAAATATTACGCCAGCGATGAGGAGGATGACGACTTCGTCGAACTAGGGCTCGTCGTGGAACCGAGAAGGTATCGGATCAGAGCGCGACATCCCAACTTCGACGCCTGGAGTGAGAAGGAATTTTTCGATCGCTTCAGGTTGTCGAAGGAAGGAGTCGCGTTTGTTCTCGAACAAATACGCCCTCAAATATCAACAGCAGAACGTAGGTAAGTACCGATTCATCTATTGCTGATAATGTTAATTCCACAACCATAAATTCCATGTTCCCTAGACGGGAAAGTGAGGAAGTGACTGCTGCTACTTTCGTAGTTATCATGAAATGTGGTTTTCATCCACTGTTGGCCTATACCTACGTAGTATAGTAGGGTTTTCTGTGCTGTTGGCATGAACGACAGGAATAACAAAAAGGAAGACGGTAGTTTTGCAACAAATACTTTTTATACGCATTACAACCGCTAGGTACTAAAGTTCTGCATTCACAACCGCTACACACATTGCTTGAAGTAATCACTGACAGTAATCATAACATCGATTTTGGTGCACGTTAACCAAGAAACTAACTGGCAACCGATGGATTGATCTCAGTTTAAATTTCTCCCTTGAGAGGGAAAAACATTAAATCATGTTTAATGTTTTTCCCTCGCAAGGGAGAAATTAGATATAGTTTTTTAATGTCAAGAAAAAATGAAAGCCACAATTTCACTGAACTCTACAAGTATAATGTTGCATTTACTGTACTTATTATAGAACTCGCCATCAACATATGGTTGCTACAACAGACGGTAGTAACTGTGTAGTAACCAATGAAAAACGTAGCTATTGACTCTTGTTTCTTTCGAGTGCGATATTCTTTATGGTTGCTACAACAGAAGGTAGTAACTGTGTAGTAACCAATGAAAAACGTTGCATATTTGCGTGTCGGAATTCACAGAATGACCCCCAGCCCTAAAACATTAAACATGTTAACATTAAACATGTTAAAAATCTAGATAGTTATTGAATAGAAGGTACCTACTCAACATGAAACGTAGGTACCAAAAAATCATGACAATCTTTTTATTTCACTTCATTTTTCAGAGGCCAACCTGTCAGTCCCGAAGAGAAGCTGTTAACGACTCTGTCGTTTTACGCTTCTGGAGCTTTCTTCAGCGTATGTGGGGACAGGCATGATTTGCCCAAGTCCACAGTTTGCAACATCGTCCACCAGGTAGGAACACACTGCAGGTGATACTATGTAAACTGTAATAGGTACAAAATACCATCCGATTTCAAAAGAATGTTAGTAGGTATATGTACCTACCTTGTTATTCGTTGGTAATATCATTGTATATCATCATAATTATGATTTCACGAATGCTGAGGAGGATAATTGGACTCAATGGGTCCGAAATTGAAGGTTCGACAGTTTCTAAAAATTCACTTCATGGAAATAAATATCATAGTTTATCATGTTGTTTTTCTTTATATTAAAGGTGTCAGACGCAATCGCAAAACTTGCACAACAATATATAGCATTGCCACAGAACGAGCAAGATAAGGCAGAGACGAGAAGGAAGTTTCACTCCATCAGTCGATTTCCTTCCTGCATCGGCGCGTTGGATTGCACCCACGTCAGAATCATTTCCCCTGGTAAGTCTCAGGTGGGGTAGGGTCTCTTATGTTGTACTCAAAGTAGGAAAGTTGATAGGTACCACTGAACCCTCTCCTAGCCTTTCTTGAATATAGACATGATATCTACCACTGTTACCTAAACAAGCATACTGGAAGGTCGTACAAAGAAGTATAGTAATAAAGCCCAAATTAAATTGTTGCAAATTGTGAAATTTGTATTTATTTATTTGATTGTTGCTATTGCAGGAGGAGAAGATGCTGAGATTTACCGTAATCGTAAATCTTTTTTTCTATAAATGTTCAAACTACTGCTGATCCGGACCTGAGAATCACTAACATCGTTGCCAGGTAATGTTGTCTATTGATAATGTGCAGTGGTTGTACAAAATTCGAATTTGTCTAGGATCGTGGTTTGGTACGTAATGTTCCAATCATGCACATTTTATAATTTATTGCTAGGTAATTATCCAATTTTCAGTCAGTCATGCGCACACCACAGTCGCACTTATCTACTTGTCCAATTTGCAATTATTTCTTTATTGGCACTTTTCTTGTTACAGATGGCCCGGTAGCGCACATGACTCAACGATTTTCAACAACTCTACGTTGAAAAGACAAGTAATGATGCTCGGCAATGACGTTATATTGGGGGACAGTGGCTATCCGCTGCTGAGAAACCTCATAACGAAAATCCCTTCACCTACAACCCGCACTGAAAATTTGTTCAATCAGTCTCAAATCAGAACAAGAAACGTTGTGGAGAGGAGCTACGGCGTTTGGAAGAGGAGGTTCCCTGTTCTATCCAACGGTTTAAGAGTAAGCATTTTCTCATATTTAAAAAAAAAATTTGGTCCCATCTTAGGTTACGTAGGTTGGTAAAGGAAATGCAACAATTTTTCCTTCTTTACCGAATGTAGGAGGCCAAATTTCAGTTGGTAGGGGGCCAGAACTCAGTAAAAACTGCTAAAACTGCGAACACTTTATACGAAGTCAGTGAAAGTGGTATGGAAGGGTGAATAAAGACATGCAATACCATTTCACTTGTTTTTCATTCTGAATAGGGTCAAAGTTGGATTTTAGGGGGTCCAAAGTTGGTATTAAGGGCTAAAATAAATATTAATTCACCTGACGTTGTGTGGGATGGTGATTCACAACGGAGGGACTGTTAAGATGACAACAATATTTTTCTCAACGAAGAGTGGGTAAGATTGGACTTGATTAGGGTCAGAAATTGGTACAAATGGCTAAAATCACAAAAGTTGTATAATTGTACAAAAAGTGGTTTCTTGCTGTATCGACTTTCTTGATTTTATGAAGCTGAAACAGTAACCTACGTACACCTTAATGCACATTTGCAACCCCCTTCCCTTGATCCACCACTGGTCCTACCTACCTACGTTATGATAACGATATGTAACGGAGACTGTTTGTTCCAGGTTAAAATTCACCGTTGCGAGGCAATTATAGTTGCCACGGCAGTTCTCCACAACATCGCCATCATGTTGCAGGAAGAAGTACCTGATGTTGACGACGGTACTCAGCATCTCTTGGACGAAACCATGTTTAATAACCCTGGGGAACGTGGCAGGGTTGAAGGGCGTGACTTTCGTTCAAGATTCATAGAATATTTTGATTCGTTACGTACTGAATAGAGAAATATAGGTATCCTTGTTCCTAACACGTCTGTGTGATTTACCCCACATTATCCTTGTTTACCACAGTTTAAATTTCCATCAAACAGGTGCAACGCCTTAATAAACGTACACCTAGGAGTTATAAAAATCACGCAACTAAAAAACTTAGAAAGGCTTTTCATTAAAGGCAATGTTGTTGCTAGGATCGATTACTGCAGCACTTGAAGCATACGGATTTATTAAGTACTAGCGGATTACCCGGGCGTTGCCCCGGTCGGGGTGCGTAAATAACTAGACGTAAAGTTCCCCCTCCCCCGCACCATTACCGACTGTGTACTCGTGGTGGGTTGTGTTGATGCAAGTTTAAAAACCACAGTCATGCAGCATGGCTATAAGAGCGAATTTTCGAAGAAATAACTGATTTTATGTAAAATAACCACGTTCCTTCATCTTCAAAGTGCTCCAGTTTGAGAACGGAATGAGATATCGCAATTCTGATTTCACCATCGTGTTCAGCGTACAAGAACCTTTAAAATGAGAAGAATGAATTTATCCAAGATGAAAAGTAGGTAAGTAGTTCACAACCACGAAGAAGGAAAAAATACACAGTAGAACATCTGATTTAAATCGTGTTGTCCTAAAATGGAGTGAACTTTCCTTGTGAAAACAACTTTGAAAAAAGATTTGACGCCGTGTTGATAGGTACCAATAAATAACTCGGCGAGTTGCTGCGAACATTGTAAATATGTAAATAACTCGGCAAGTTGTGGTCCTAGAAAAATCGTTCGCCACTTTACGGAAAGAGGGGAATTTGCCCTAGCCGAGGACACCACTCACGACCCGATATGAAAAACTCGACGAAACTGCTTTTCCCATTTTTCTTGACAACGACATTCTCGACAACAACTTTTCAACATCGGGGTTGCTAGGAATAGCCTGAAAACCGTTGAAGGAAGTCTCCACCGAGAATGCAACCTAGTCAGAAACCATCCCCGGTGTTCCCAAAACATATTCCCAAAGTTTCATCCCGATCGGTCGAGTAGTTTAGGAGTCTATAGGGAACATACATACAGACAGACATTCATTTTTATATATAGGTATCATGCTAGGATGGAGTAGTACAGCACAAGGCTTGTGAAGAATTGAAACAACCATTCTAAATTTTGGTAGCTTTTTTAATGTAAATTGCAGTTCATGGTTTCAAAATTTTCTCCAACTGCAGGCTTCTAACCTTCCGGTCATGCTCCACCTGCTCGTTAGCATTAATGAGCTGTTGCTCAACAATCTGCTGTTCTACAGCGCATTTTTTGAGTTCTACAGCATGTTTTTCCTCCAGCATCTCCATTTCCCTTCGATGCATCTCCGCCATTTGCCGCAAAGTTGCCTCCTGCGTTAGTTTGGAGGTGTCGAGCTTGGTTTTAGCCCACTCGCTAACACGATTGGAACACGAGTCTTTGTTTGATGTCCGTGTCGGTCCTGAAACGCCAACCGTGTTAGTGGAATGTTCATTTTCAGAATAATTGAATCCACAACCAGTTGCTGGTGTTGAAATAATACGTAGGCACCAACGCAATGGATGCTTTTCATTACTTACTCAAAACGCTGGTAACAGGAGTTCTGAGATCTCCAACATTGTGGTTACCCCAATCTGCGAACAAAAAATATACGAATATGCCTGTAAGTTCCTGTACCTAATATATGAAAATTTAAAAATTTAAAATTGTGAGGGGGGGATTAATTAGATCTCGTAATAAAACTAATGCTCAATATTTTAGGATTTATTAGCGTTTTTATGTGGTAACGTAATGAAAAGTTGGAAACACAAATTGTGGGATATCTGCAAAAAGAAGAACTTTTCGAAAAATTTCTACTGAGCATTTTTTGTTCCAAATGAAGAGTAGAATCGATTCCCTGAGTTTCACCAGAAGGAACTGGGACTGGGACACCCTGTATATGTAATCTGCGTAGAATTTCCGATCAGAATACCCTGACTAAATACCCTTAATTTCTGTCACGGTGTATAGGGATATATACCTGTATAGTTATGGCGGTTCTCACGAGGAACTGTCCTGATTCCTTGTTCCTCACGTCCATCAACATGGGGTACATCTGTAACAAAATTTTTTTACCAATGAAGGTCATTCAGTAGGTATGCACCCAGGTAGTTACTATAGTAATTCATATTTTTGTGCTCTAGTACTTTCGTTACTGAAACAGTATAGAGGAAACTGTAAAGATGGTAATCGATAATGTCGTACATGCCCTTCAAACAACTGCAATTATCACTTAATTGAAAAGTGTAATTATTATTAACCGTAAACAACAAACAAGATTTGTTGACTTCATTTCATCATAAAAGTGAATGACAGTGGTCATTGGTGCGTGTGTGCCCAGTGCAACACATTTTGTAACCCTCTCCTTATGCACATTACAAGTGTTGTTGGAAAAAAAAGGTGCTGGTACATGGGAGTTGTCTACATGGAACTTGTTCATATTATTATACAGTATACACTATGGTGAATCATAAAATGTAATAATTTGTTACATATATTTCATACCATCTTCGAAGTTGGTAACGTTGTCCTCAGAGGGAGGATTAACTTGGTCCTCAGAGGCAGGATACCCAGAGATATCAACAGGGAGGGAACCTGTTTTCCAAACATAAAAATAAATGTCAATGTTTGAAATCGTTAAGTTACACCCAAATCCAACTAACCCCCTACACAACGGGGATGACAGAGTAGTATCTACACAAATAAAAGCAAAATACCGATAGGGAACGAATGAAACACAACGAGAACAAAAGTTGTACAAAATAAAAAAGATTGCAGATTACGGTAACATAGAAGGAAACGAACTATGGAAAGAAACAACAGTGCCCCCATATACGGAAGGAAAGAAATACATACACAACTTACGTTGACGTCCCCATCAGCATGTGGACAATTGAAGCACCCCAGGGGTTTTCTTTTGTTCTGGATCAGACAGCTGATCAGAGTAGTCACAGGGTCCTTGTTCGAATTCCCCGACAACTACTGTTTCAACACAAAAGTATATGACATACAGAAACTATACTACCTCACATCAACACAAACATGTAGAAGTGACACAGAACATCAGTTTACGGTTTCTAGAAAAATGGAATATCGAGCCATATGAATTCATGTGCCACTTGTAATGGCATTGCATTGTGTTCCTACATGTGATGATTACAAAAACACATTTAAAATGCCCACTCAAATTACCCTCCAAAACGGTCCGCAGCAACGTCGAATGTTTGCTGTGGCCACTTGTGGCCATGGTTTCCGGTTGTGTATCTATAAAAACCAAATTACATACGAATTATACCAAATGAATTGTATGTTATTACTGAGGTAGGGAAATGTGGTATTCATCAGTTACCAATGGAATGAATATGGTGCGCTGCGTTGTTGGGATTTCAAAATTTGGATTGGGGGAAAATGCAAATTCTGTTGTTTTCGATTGCATGCTGAACCGATGCATGATTTCGAATTTGTGGAGACGTATTGTTTGTTTGAATTGGTAATTTTATACCTCTTCACGCATCATAAAGTGGCATGATCATTTTTTGTCCCTAGAGGACTTGATAGGGGCTTGGACAAATTGAACCATTTTCATGGGCACCAACGTTCATTAACCGACAAATTATTAATGCCACAATTGGGTGACGTACAAGACCTATAATCATGCAATGAGGTAGAAAGATAGGTGCTATGATAAATAAAAATTGTTCAATTGATTCACCTGAAACTTCAACCTCGCAGTCAAATACTACTTCTGATACAGAATCTGAAAAAATCACATTATCATCAATTGATTTGTTCATTTGGAATAGTAAACGTACTTTACAGTTATGGGGAACAACAGCAGAACCTGAGTACTACTATTTTCAGTTTAAAAACACCACTTTTGTTTTCCAGCGAATTGATAATGACATCAACAATTACCTACTGTAATAGGCCCTCATTACACCCAACACTTTTCTGAAAAATTACTCCAACACCTCTACCTAATCTTTTAGCGAATTTTCAAAGAAAATGAAGCTATTGCATTGGCTTCGAAATTTAAATAATATAAATTTTTGGAAATTTTCTTCATAGAAATCCGTTTCAGACCATTCTAAAACGATTCCTGAAATTTAACACTTTTTTATATGTATATATATATATATATATATTTATATATATATTTATTTATATATGTGTCACTCCAGACGATAACTCTCGATAGAATTGAGATAAACAGCTCAAATTTGCACAAAAAATCTATCTTGGCAATCGAAAGGCTAAGTTCGAAGATGGGCGAAATTGGCCTACTCTAAGGAGGGTTTTGGCGCATTTAAAGTGCGCAAAAATTACCCAAAAATCCCCAAAATGTTATTTTCCAACAAGTGACCCCTCATTTTAAAGGTTTTTGCACGCTGAACACGATGGTGGAATCGGATTTTAGATATCTTGATCCGTTCTCAAATTAGAGCATTTAAAGTGCGCAAAAATTACCTAAAAATCCCCAAAATGTTATTTTCTAACAAGTGACCCCTCATTTTAAAGGTTTTTGCACGCTGAACACGATGGTGGAATCGGATTTTAGATATCTTGATCCGTTCTCAAATTAGAGCATTTAAAGTGCGCAAAAATTACCCAAAAATCCCCAAAATGTTATTTTCCAACAAGTGACCCCTCATTTTAAAGGTTTTTGCACGCTGAACACGATGGTGGAATCGGATTTTAGATATCTTGATCCGTTCTCAAATTAGAGCATTTAAAGTGCGCAAAAATTACCCAAAAATCCCCAAAATGTTATTTTCTAACAAGTGACCCCTCATTTTAAAGGTTTTTGCACGCTGAACACGATAGTGAAATCGGATTTTAGATATCTAAATCCGTTCTTAAATTAGAGCATTTAAAGTGCGCAAAAATTACCCAAAACTAGGATAATCTTTAAACTCTTACCCCCACCCCCTTAGAGTGGTCAGATTGAAAAATGTGAGAAGTATTAATTGAAGACGAGAGTTCGAAGCAAAAAAGGGGGAGGCAAACGATTAGTACAACTCCTTGAATTTACCCACAGCGATCAAATAAATAAGCACTTAGTACAATTACGTAATAAACAAACGGTAGAATCAGGATGGACAAAACGTACAAATTAAAATAAATACGAAGAGAATATACATAGAAAACCAAATTTTAGACCGAAGTTTTCCTTTATTCAAAACCATAGCCATTAATTCGAATATTTCTTTGAAAATTCGCTCATTAAGTCATGCTGCATGACTGATTTTTTTTTTATATGTATATAAGTTAAATAACGTGGAATCGAAGTTCACTTTTTAAAAAAAACTTTAATTCCAAATTACAACAAATTTATTTAAGTGCTAGAAACAAATACACTCGAAGAAGGGCTGAACAGGACTGCCCGTACAATTCTTTCTAGGCGGCGAGGGTCCGCAGGGCGCTCGCCGGGGTTTTCTACAACATCAGCTATTATTTTTTATTAATCTGCAATCTACATTATATGTAACTCCTCCACCCTTAGATTTTGGCATCACCTGGAAGGTTGATGTCAATACAAGTTTTCTGTTCCCTCAATGGAGAGGAATTTAAATTTTTTGATTTAGAGTTCTTAGCAATCTTAAATATAAAATACAGCATAAAAATCAGTAAAACACAATATAGTATAATGGTCCAGCAGCTAGGCACTACAATTATATGAGAAGTATCGAAAGTTTTGATTCTCTGCATACGATTCAATCTGGCATTGTTGAAATTAACATCCTTCAAATTTATTGTGAAGTCAGGTTCATGATTAAATTCCATGTCTACTTTTACATCTGTGATTATTTTCGGTTGCCCTTCCGAATTGCTTGTTGTAACCAACTGTTCGTTTCGGAAGTAAACTGCATTATTTTCATCATTTATTAAGTAAACTCCATTCAGTAATTTTAATTCGGTTTCTTTATCTTTTCTCAGTTCTATATTTTCGTCTGTTATAAAAGTACCTAAATATTGATTAATTTCTGGAATGTATTCTATTTCATTATCATGTATCTCTAATTTCACATAAACACATTCTTTAGGAGTTTCACCCTGAAGGATTCTCTTTTCGCAAGTACAGTTGTAGCTTGATAGTAAATGGGTGGGACATAGATATGTACTTCCCATTATGCACATTCCTTTTAGAGGTTTAATTGTCGAATTATCTCTAGCTTTCAAAAGGTAAGATGTTTCTGGTATAATGGAGGCAAATCCGCCTTCCAGTTGGGTCGGAATAGGCCTTAAATAATATAAGTCAAACTCTCTGGGGTTTGTTAAAGGCAAGGTCAGAAAATAAATGATCTCGTCAGGGTGAACTTTACAATTTACTCTTATCATTGATTCAAGTTCCAACATGTTTTCGTATTTAATTTCTAGGGGTAATTTCCCCACATAGTATTTTTCAATTTTCTTAATTTCTTAATTTCTTGCCTCAACGATAAACTTACTTCCTCTGAAAAACCGGGACATGTACTGTTGATTATGTTTTGGTACGGAGACCTTGGCGGATCCCGATAGGGGCTCCCCCCCCCCCCCCCCCGCACCCCCATTCGATCGGCCAATTGGCCCGAAATATTCACTGGATAAAATGAGCTTCCCATGAAACTATCCTAATATTATATATATGTGGGAGCGGTACCTTCTGGGGAGGATACCTTTGAGTAGTTCATTTCTACTCCACCGGAATTGAGTGCAGCACCGTCTGGTGTTGAGATTTGGAGCATCCATGGAGCAATCTTCCCGTGACTTCCAAGAGTTTTGTTCGAGTTGCCAGATTGAATTGCACTTTATAGCCCCCGGGTCCAGTAGAGGTAATGGTCAGGTTGAGCGGGTCCTGTAATTGTCTTTATTACAAAGGCATTATTAGTTCATTAGGTTAATTGAACAGCTGTCATGTGTTTGTGTTTTGTAAGCTCAAAAGGTTAGGTTAGGTAAGGTTAGTTCGGTCACTCCTTTGACCGACCTAAAACATTATACAAACAAAATAATAGCCTCATGTCATTATCTCACCATTCATCCCAAATCCCAGCAGGACTTTAATTTAGTTCAATTCAGTGCTCACTACCATAGACATTAAATTGCTCTCTCTTTTTATTTTAGGTTGTGCATGGACAACCAGGCCCTGATTTCAGGTAGATAATTTTTAGCCCTGAACAGATAACTTTACCCCCCCCCCCCCTCCTCTCCATGTCATTTTTAGTTCTCCCTAGGATCATGAAATTCTACAATTTCTAGCCTATTTATTATCAGTTTCAAGCAACACATTCTGAAATAAATACTACGGTTTTTCGACGACATAGGCTGTTTGCCTTTTTTCTCACTTAATAAATTAATGTTTGTTGCAGTTTAATACGGCTGTTGAAACTACCGTTCATAAAACATGATTTATATACTGTGTTTGGGCATCCTTATTCCCCGTTGTTTGTTGGCGTGTTGGGCATGATTTTTGGCATAGTCCGCGCATCGTGTAGAGATCACAATCCGTCGATCATGGTTCGTGTTTGTGGCTCCTCATCACGGGTAATCCTCTGAGATCACAACAATCCCCCACTATGGCTCACTTCTACGCCGATTTTCGTACGACTCAGCTCAGTCCACCTTGTTCGCTTGGCCAAGCACGTATATTTCACCATCGTCGTTTTCGTGGCTTTCGAGAGGTCAGCAGTATCCTACGAAGCTCTGAACCCTTTTTCTTCAGCTGAACGGGTCGCAGCATCCCCTCAGACAACGATCTCGTCCTGGTTGCTGGACGGGCGTGCCACACTCCCTATCCTCCCCCAAAGCCATCTCTTTTGCGGTACCTACCTACCCAGGACATCACCGGATCGGGTCAATCTCCTAACGGACTCGTGAGTGGCTATATGCCAAAACGCCATATTGCCGTCAGAAGGTCAGAAGTCTCATTTGATTTACATACCTACCATTTTTGTATCCGCCAAGAAAAGGACATTATTTTATTCATTCACCATTTTTGTTTTCACATGGTAAATTCAGTTTATTTTATTTGCCCACCTATTTTATCCAAGGAATCTGTGATTTTTTTTCATTATACACTTCGGTATTCTTTCTAAATCGGGCCGTTTCTATCATACCTGACTCCTTCCAGTAGTAGCGATCCAAATCAGCGAGGTACCTAAATGATTGTACCCAACATAAATATACTGTATATTGCTAAACGAGTTTCTAATCTATTTCTTAAGTAGGTATCAAAACAATTTTGCCAAACAAACTAATTTGTTTTATGCAAAGGCAATCAAAGACAGAGTTAGTTATTTTTATTAATTTATTTCAAACACTAAAATACCCAAGTTTTGCAGGTACAAATCAGATTGAACTGACAGGTTCCACGTATTTCTACTGTTTTAAATGTAGCATTTGGCGTTTTGAAAATCAAATCATCACTGTACATTAAAAACTTATTTTTCCCATCCTTCAAATGTTGTTGTCCTTCAATTGTTTCGCACCAATAATTCTCCCGCCCCTCGAAAACTGGCGCTCTGGGCACATGCCCAGTTGGCCCGTACGTCATCGGGGCCTGTGAACCAACGTTTACGACAAGGCCGTGCCGTACACATTGACTATAAGAGAGAGTTTAACGATTTTATTCAAAATGATGCACTAAAGATATCGATTTAAGATCTTAAGAATAGGAAAATGTACAATAATAAAAACCAGCTGTGGGGTTCGGATTTTTTCAAACATTTTCCTTTGCAGCGTTGTGCGTATTTAGCTAAACCTTGTGTGTTACGATGCGTGGCACTCACTCAACAATCCAGTTTAACTGCTAAGGAGTTTCTCGATCTGAGAAGCTAGCGATCACTAGCATCAAAACACATACGGATCGGATAACGCCGTTACCAACTCCATCTCCTAACACTAACATGATCAACTCGACTCCTCGGGCCAAAGCCATGCTTTCATTACCCTCACGACCTCAATTTATCTCCCACCAGAACTTGGAAGCAAAATCGAAGGACTGGGGCCATCGCCTAGATGCTATTATTAATGAAGGTGTTCAACTCCCACCGACCGAATAATTTTGAAAACTGTCTTTTCAAAACCCCTCCGGACTCTACAAAAGCCAAAGGCTGAACTCCTGACTTCAAAAGCTTGCGACATGCCCGAATCTGATTAATATCGAAGTTCCTTCAAAGGTGTTTAGAATTTTCTTCCGGGGCTTTTCATTAGCGGCGCCAACCTCTTATGAACGTTTCCGACATTCACATTTTTCATCGCATGCCATCAGCGCTATCGACACGCTCCCGCTTCGCAGCAACTATTTCGCTTTCTTCAAATTCATCCGGATTTATATTTACTCTTCTGAAAAATATAGTAGCTACTTTTTCCAGCAACAGGCAGACAAATTACCGTTAGTAGCATCATGAGTAAGTTGACAAGTCAGATCGTTGGACATGGCGAGGGACCGATAATGCGTCTTTGAAATATTACCTATGTCTACTTAAAAGGTAAAACTTACATGAAATTTAATAAAAGTAATAGTAAAAACGCTGCAAATGATTACACAACGGTTTATTATTTTCCTGTATAGATGCTGCTTCTGCATAGATCACTTTTCTAATGTGGTAATTACCTACACTCATGCTCCCCCCCCCCCCCCAACCAAGGGAGCCCTAAATCGAGTACTGGAGCCGACCGAGCAATTAAAATTTCATAAATATGTCGTGGATTCGAGAATTCTATCTATAATTATTATTGTTGTTATGCATGAAGCATAAAGAGCAGTTTTAAATGAAGTTGAAAGAAAATTCCTCCGCGTAGTGTGAAGAAAAGTTTTTTTGGAGATTCATCAAAATCGCGCCATAGGTTCATGAAAAATTTTGTATATAGGTACCTAAGATATTCGTCTGTGCATGCGCAGTGATTAGCTACAAATAATCCAAGTGTCTTGTAATTCATAGAGGACCATTTAGAAGCCACATCCAAACTACCCACCAATTTCAGCAAAATCGTACAATTTATTCGTGAGCAATTAAGTACCACGGATTCGCTTTTGCGCATGTGCAGTGGCCGTAGCGATGACCCGATCGTTTCTTGATTCATATGGGACCATCTCGAGCCCTACCCGCATTATCACTGAAAGTTTCAGCAAAATCGGATTGGAAATGAGGAAGTTATGCGTAAGGCGAGTATTTGCAGACACACAGACGCCAAACTAGGGATGTTCCGATATTATCGATATCGATAAATATCGATATTTTTGTTTCGATATTACCGATATTATATCGATATCGGAAATGCGATATTATCGTGATATCGATAGATTATGGTGAATATCGGCTTTCGATATTATATTTTTAAAAGTTAAATCTTTTTATAAAATTACGGTTTTTGATCCCCAAAGTCACGATATGTTTATGATAAACTAAATGTTAAATATTTGTATTTACTGAAAGGCAAAATGCCATTCTGTCCATGCGGGTACGTTTTAGGGAAATACCTTGATACCAATCATACCAATCATACATGGAGCTATGAAGGGGGTGGAGGGAGTGAAAGGTAGGAAAAACATACCTTGAGTGCCAAAAAATCCAAAAAGAAATAATATTAAATCAAATAGAATAATATGAGAACCATGAAAAAATTGAGCATTTACAATAGGAAGGTTAGTAAGGTTACTTTGTTTTACATTGATAAGAGCGTCAGCCATTTTACTACGTCTGGAAAGTTATCCATCACTCCCTTCCTAGCTCCATGTAATCATACAAATTTCGCAATATAATATATTACGATATTATCATTCGATATTGCCGATATCGATATTTTGTTGCGATAATATCGCTGTATCGATATCGACGTTGAATATCGTTATCGATATCAAATATCGGAAGATCCTCGATATCGGAACAACCCTACGCCAAACTCGATTTCATACAGCCGTGCACGATTATGATCAGCTGTTCCCCAGCAATTATATCTGGGCTGGATCGGATACCGTTTGTTCAAGTTGCAAAAGTACCAATCAACAAAATCCATCATTCATCATTCTTCAAATGTAATAAACACCACTCGTGATTATAATCAGGTGTTCCCTAGCAATGATATCTGAGCTGGATTTATACCGTTTCATTCATAATCATGTTGACGAAGCTTTTCGGTACAAATGAACGGCTCTGGTCGTAAAATGCTTCGGGTAGCCACAAACAATTCTTTAGTTCAAGATCAATTTTAAAACTTTAAAAAAAGCCATGTCCTTCCATTGACAGTTTTCAAGCTACGACGTTCTGAAAATTTCAACCCCTATTTTTCACCCCTTACAGATAACTGACAGTAACGCCGAGCTTCGCGGACCAACTAGACGGAACCTACAAACTAAATTTCATTAATGGTAACTAAGAAGTGCGAAGTAAGGCGGACGGCCAGAAATGTCTTTATTCCATTTTCGGATTCTACGTACCTTGAAACGGAAACCATAAAATTTTGAGGAGGGGGGGTTAACATTTTTTTCCATGCTTGATTCCAAAGGTTCATTACTGAAAATAATGAACCAAAATGAAGACCTCTAAATAGGAAAGATAGTGAAAAGGAGTAGTGTATTCGAGATTTACGGTGGGCTACGGGGCAAAACGGGACATCAAATAGCTGAGAATCCCACTGGAATATTTTATGGGCGAATGGATGGATAAGCATCGGATATATGAGTGACGGAAGAATCAATAATTATTTCAATAAATTCTATCTGACGCCCTCCAACCCAACTCAAACCTTGCGTGGCTTGTTCTGTCCCAATTGGATAACACACATTGGATAGCACATTATGCTTTCAAAGCTTAACTTCAAGTTCAGCCAAATAGCTAGGTGAACTGGAATTCACGGAGTAACACTATGCCAAAAGGGTAATTTTAGTCGCTGATTTGAATAAAACTGCGAGAACATAGGATAATATAGTATAGATTAGGTTAGGTATCACAACGGAAAGACACTCAGTGGCCTTCCGTAACAAGATATATTTATAGTACCCTTTCCACCATCATGACCGAAGTAAGTTGGCAAATTTCACCATAAAGCTTGAGCAGTAGCCCAAGGTCCGTTTAAAAATTTATCTTTCTTCAAGGGAACCAAGTTGGATCTATCACTTTCAAACTCCCCCCATAATCTATAATGCGATGTAATATTTTCCGCCTCAGGAATATTCCGTTGTTCCGATAGCCGTTCAAGTGTGAACTTCACAACGCAGCTTGCGCTCTCATAAATCATTTTAAATTGGGCAAGAATGTTTCAATTTTTCTCTCCGCCTTCCCATCCGGACTTATTGAGTCTTGTTGACCCCACAGCCAATATGGGGATGTTTGAACGGAGGCTGACTTTATTGATGAAGTGGTGTTGTCACGTTCATAAAATATTGTGCTGGGTGACGTATTAGAGTGCGATCGAATGAAAATATTAGGACGGCAATCAATCGACAAGCAGAATCGACTTTAAAAGTGACCAGTCATTTCATTTAGGATGAAGGAAATTTGAATAAAGATGAGTTTCAAGGCGAAATCATCAGATATGTAATTGAATGCCAAATCCTGTCGCACCAGACAAGGACGTGTGTTTACTACGTGAAATTATTCAGATAACGTAGCATAACATTAGTGATTTATTATATCAGTATTGTATAATATTGTAATACATGGTCATTCAACTGAGTAGGATGGACTTGAAATGGCAAGTACTCGGCTCCCGAACCCCTCAGGTGGGGATGGTCTCACTGTCCCCCCATAGAGATGACTTTTTTGGGATTGGTAACAAGGGTGGTTTGGACTGTGAAGCAACGCGTTTTTGCCGTCAATAACGAGTCGATCGTCCAGACTCAGCGGGATTTTCGTCCCGAATACGCGATCCCCATGAAGTTTCTCTTGAGGTTTCCTTACAGATTTGCTTTCAGGTTTGCCTTGAGGTTTCCTTGTGCTGGGTGACGTATTAGAGTGCGATCGAATGACAATATTAGGACGGCAATCAATCGACAAGCAGAATCGACTTTAAAAGTGACCAGTCCTTCCATTTAGGATGGAGGAAATTTGAATAACGATGAGTTTCAAGGCGAAATCATCAGATATGTAATTGAATGCCAAATCCTGTCGCACCAGACAAGGACGTGTGTTTACTACGTGAAATGATACAGATAACATAGCATAACATTAGTGATTTATTATATCAGTATTGTATATATTGTAATACATGGTCATTCAACTGAGTAGGATGGGCTTGAAATGGCTAGTACTCGGCTCCCGAACCCCTCAGGTGGGGATGGTCTCACTGTCCCCCCATAGAGATGACTTTTTTGGGATTGGTAACAAGGGTGGTTTGGACTGTGAAGCAACGCGTTTTTGCGGTCAATAACGAGTCGATCGTCCAGCCTCAGCGGGATTTTCGTGCCGAATACGCGATCCCCCCAAGCGCTGTGATCCCTAACCTTAGCTCAATCCTTCTTTGGGTTAGTGTGGGTACAGTGTGAACACCAGAAAACGTTGGGAGGGTCCGACTCGCCGCCCTCCAGGGCCCCAACCGGTCCAACCGACTTCGAGCTGGAAATCTCAACTTCCATGCCTCCACTGTGCGTCAAATTTTAAGGTGGACCTTAAATTTAATCGTTACAAGATGGTGGTATGCCAGCAGTTGCTGGAACGTGATTATGGGCAGCGAAAAACTTTCTGTGAAAGGATGAACACAGTGTTTGAAGAAAACGAGAATGCCATTCTGTTCATTAGTGATGAAGCCCATATTCATCTGAATGGCGTTGTTAATCAGCAGAATGTCAGGCACTGGGGAGCTGAGAACCCAAGAGAAATTCAGAAACCAATGCCAAAGATGCCAATTAGATTTATTTGAAAAAGAAAAAAGGAAATTTTCCCATGAGCGGAAGTGTCCCGTTCATGGGAGTGTGAAAAGTACGTTGTGTGCTAAAAAGTAAAACCATCTGGTATTTGAATTAAGGTATCCATACTGATCACCAATTACTTCTCAGAGTAAGCTGTTCCCGCTCACGTAACTTCATCAGTCATCTCCATTTTTTGCCGACACCCATTCTAGCATTTTTATACTTCATTTTGGTATAATATTTTAAATAATAAATCTTTTGGATCGAGCATGAAAGAAGAGTCCCCCCAATTTGATGATTTGGATTTGAAGGTATGTTGAATCATTACCTTTCATAATCAATAACTTTCTTCTTCTTCTTCGTTCCTTTAACTCCTAGGGGAGCATAGGGCCTGGACGAAAATCCGCCACCTTCCTCGAGTCTTGCTTAACCTAACGACTTCGTTCCATGTTTTGCCGACATCTCTCATTTCTTCCTCGATTGTTCTACGCCATGTCCTCCTGGGTCGCCCAACTTTCCGCGCGCCTTGGGGGTTCCAAGTCGGGGCTCTTTTTTCAATGGACTCTTCCTGCTTGCGCAGAGTGTGTCTAATCCACCCCCACGTGTGCTTTCTGATCTGGAGCTCTACAGGCTTTTGCTTCGTCCGTCTCCACAGGTCGCTATTTGAGATTGTGGACGGCCAGAAGACCCTGACAATTCGTCTCAAGCAGCGGTTCAAGAACACCTGGAGTTGCTTGTTTAGCTTCTTCGTCATCTTCCACGTTTCACTGCCGTACAGTAGCACGGACTTGACGTTCGTATTGAAGATGAGGACTTTCACATTTTCGGAGATGGTACGGTTTTCCACAGCGGGTAAAGCTGGACAATGGCGCTGTTTGCTTTTCTGATGCGGGCTTTCACGTCCTCTTCTGTTCCACCTTGGGTGGAAACAATACTTCCTAGGTAGGTGAAACTATCCACCCTTTCCACCTGGTTGTCTCCCACAGCCAGGTTGAGGTCATTTGTGGTATTGAGCCGCATTTCTTTTGTTTTGGAGCCGCTAATTTTCAGACCAGCATGTCTTCCAGCCTCAATGAGACCCTGAAGCTTTGTCTCCATGTCATGTGTGCTTCTGTGCAAGGAGGCACACATCGTCTGCAAAAATCAAGGTCCTCCAATCTCTCCCTCAAGTCCCATTGAATTCCTCGTTTCCTATTACCTATCGCTGTTCGCATGATTTTGTCAAGCACCAGGGTGAATAGGATCGGGGAGAGCAAGCATCCCTGCTTCACCCCTATATTTACTTTTATAGGGTCTGTGAGGTTGTTGTTGTGCATGGCTCTGCATTCATATCCGTCATAAAGGTCCTTGATTATGCTGATCAACTTAGTTGGAATCCCATATTCCTTCAGCGTTTCCCACAAGAAGTCTTGGCTAATCGAGCCGGACACTTTTTGGAAGTCCACAAACATCGCGAACAACGGACTTTGTAACTCAAGGCTCTGCTCAACCACGATACGGAGCAAAATGCTCCTTCCATCTGTTTAACTGGTCCTGTTCGAGGGTCAGGAGTTTACCCACCTTGGCCCTCACAGGCCGATTTGAATTAAATTCCAATAGCCAATGTTGGTTATCCGTTCCATGCCAAAAGTCGTCTCCTGTTTATCAGTCCAGCGTTTTTTCGTCTTGGTTTCTTCAATAAATTTGAATTCGGGTATGCGGGTTATTAGCCCACAGTACCCTAGCTTGGTTTGGGGGGGCTGCCCCATAGGACCTCCAAGCAGACCCTTCCTGCTGCTTCAGCGGCATAGGTGCCGTAGCACGCCTACTTCCAGGGACGATTCAAATGAGAATCACCCAGGTTACAGCAAGGAATTTCCCCACAAGCGGGAATTTCCCTTTAGTCGCCTCTTACGACACGCAGGGAATACGTCAGGAAAATTCTAGGCCACTCCCTGCGGGGCATAATAACTTTATAATCAATAACTTTTCTTAGTTAGTGTGATGATCCAGCGGGATCTATAATTAGGAATAATGTACACGAGACTTCTTGAGTCGGTTTGTGACATAGGATGATTGTTTATTGGCATACAACTTCTTTTATACCCCTCTGATACATCCCCAGAGAGGGGTAGGGGAACCCCGCTCTGGGATGCCGTTGAGACGCGGCTTATATGTTAGATGACGCTATTACATAGTGTTAGGGAGCAGCCGATCACCACAGTTACCATTACCAAAAATAATGACATTTGAATATTTGCGGGTCTAGCTGGTCCGCGAAGCTCGGCGATCCTGTCTAAGAAGTGGAAAATAGGGGTTGCAATTTTCAGAATACCGCCGCCGTAGCTCGAAAATTCAATAGCAGGGTATGGTTTTTATGAAGCTGAGGATTTGTATAGACCACCCAGACCATTGCACATCCAACCGTTCATTTACAGCAATATAAGGCTAGTTTCAACCGGAAAGCTTCGTCAACATGCGTGTGAATTATACGTTATAAATCGCGAAGATATAATTGCTAGAGAACAGCTGTTTATAATCACGCATGGCTTTATTAAATCGAGTTGTTTGTTCGGTGATATGCCATTTGAAGGATGATGGTTATTTTGGATTTTGTCGATAGACGTACTTTTGCAACTTGAACAAATTTGTCGAATCATCCAAATTAGGTGGAAAATAGGAAATATATGTCTAGGGGGAATATGTCGAACTTGGGAAATGTCGAAAATTTACCCGTCAGTCCAACCGTTCGCTCACACTAAGGCCCTGAAGTTTGAATCGAAAAGCTGTGTCAACATTTCAGTATACGTTCAAACTGAATCAACAGTAGACGAAATAATGCGGAGTTTTTTGTGAAGTGTCTTGATATGAAATTAATATTTGAGAACCGACTAATATGGGCCGGGGATTGCATCATAAGGAATGAGCGTGAAAGCCACCACCCACAATTATATTGACCTTCTTGCTCCCGCAAGAGCTTAGTGCAGTCTGTCATCCTTAATTAATACAAGTAGTGTGGTTTGTGAGTAGGCTCATAAATAACAGTCTCTTCCCGGTGAGTAGCCTCAGCTCTCAATCTTCCAGCATTCTATCGCAGGCTCTCGTTTCCTTTATTAATTCATAAATTTCCATGGGAACTAGACCGTTTGTGGCATTCGTTTGCCGTGAGACTTGTGGAAAAGCCAGTTTATTTCATTGCTGTGAGTCGAAAGCCATATCCTCTACAGGCGTCCACGTGGGTAGGCTCTTCAAGGTGGGTAATTCACACCAAAGATTCATCTTAGGAATAACGCCCTACTTAACAATTTCCGAAGTTACCATGTACCGAAATTTGATTTGTAGGTCCCAGTTGGTCCGCGGAACTCGGCACTAATGTTAGTCATCTCTATAGGGTCTAAAATAGGGGTTGAAATTTGCAGAACGCCGTAGCTCGAAAACTCAATAGAAGGGTATGGTTTTATGACGTTTTGAAATGCATTTTCCGACTTGGGGTTTTTTATAGACCACCCAGACCATTGAACGTCCAGCCGTTCGCTTGAAGTACAATAATGCCCTGAAATTTTAACCGAAAAGTCTGTCAACGAGTGAACGAGTCTGAATTATACGGTATACATCCAGCCCTGGAATCACTGCTAGGAACAACAGGGATTTTAATCACGTATCGCTTTATGGAATCGAGTTCTTTTTAGTCATTGTTAGAGAGTTTTTGCAACACACTCACGACGAAACGAACGAAACGAAAGCAGTGCTGCGCATGCGCACTTAAGACACCGAAAAGTTTGACGAACCGTGACGACGAAAAATACCGGGATCTCGCGGTGTCAGCTTTCGTCGTGTTGAGGTGACGAAACGTAATTTAACCTTACATCTGTATAACGCTACCTACCTTCTTCTGTTTTCCTTGGAAAATAAAAATGTCGAGCGTCGTATTCACAGCTGCTTCTTGGCGTCTTGGCAGACTTGACGCCATGTGTGGACATAGATTTGTATTAACCATGGAGTAAAATGTATGAAAGAGAGGTTGACATAACGTTAGCGTGACTCCACCAGCCGGTAGACGCCAAAGCTGAACGAAAACTGAACCGAAAAAGGTTAGCATCTGACTTCGGTCGCCCTATCCGCCATTTCCGTTTCGGTGTCGTTTTCCGTTTCGTTTCGTCACGAGTGTGTTGCAAAAACTCTCTATTATATTTGAAGAAAGACGGTTGTTTGGATTTTGTTGATAGGTACTTCTGCAACTCAACAAATTTGTCGGATCATCCAATTTAGGTGAACATTTGTGAATATGCCGAGGATTTTATATGAGTTCAAATTTATAGCAGTTTGAATTACATATTATTTTCTAGAAATTTTCATTTCAGGCGTAAACCGATCTGTAACCCAACCACCTATCTATAATTAACCCATACATCTATATCTAGGGACGCGGCCAAGGCGAAAAGCCCCCGCCAATCAGCGTTGAAAGAAATGTTAAGGATTGGGGGGAAGAAACAGGTTTTCATACACATATCCAACAGATAGGGAAGGAATAGGTTTCTACATGCGCATCCAAGAGCGAGATGCGAATATGTCGAGGGTCTTACTTAGGTTCAGCAAACCGTGTTGGGGGGGGGAGGGGGGTGTCAAATGGCGCGTAACAGGAGATGGGAGCGGTGAGAAAATCCACAGTTTTGTAATTGTAATTGACAACGTTAGAGAGCTTACCCCCTGAACGTACTTCGAGCTTATACCCTGGTGGCCTTTTGGTCATCTCATAGTATGTGCGGGCGTGGGTAGGTAGGTTCCTCTGCAAAAAATGACCCTAATAATTCATGGTCTTACGCTAATAGGAATTCCTGATCTGGGTAGAAGGGGTTTCTATACAGCAAAACAATAAATCGCTGTGTTTAACATGAAGCGTTTTAGTTTCAGTAGGTAGGCCAGCATAACGAGTACCTACCATGCTAAAATGTCTTCAGAATTAAAAAGTCAACGGAATTCCAGGCCAAATCTCTGAAGCGACCTGTGTTTTCGGGTGGCCGGGGTTGGCTCCCCAGGAAAATTGATGAGATGATAACCATGCCGAAAGATTTTCCGTTCCATGAATATTGTCGGAGTAGAAGGGGTTTCTAAACGAAATCGAATGCGAAAGAAATACGTACCTACCCAATATTATTTCCGACACATTTATTAGAAAAAATAGAAAATGATTCCCTTCAACAGTGAAAAACAGAGAAGTACCTTTTTAAGGCAAAATAGGTCATTAGGGAACTCATCATTAGCCTTTACAGGAGGAACTCCCCCTATGGCAGTCTTAGTGGAAATATTCCAAAAATGCGATAAAATCGAAAAAACGCTGCAAATCCCTGCACAACGGTTTATTATTTTGTATAGAATACCCTTCTGTTACAGATCACAGCTCTATGTATAGATAACCCGTCTATATAATATGATATGTACTATTCTATTATATACATATTATGTAGATCGCAGACCCTCCGTAGGTTAGTACCTAACCCCGTACTCGTTACTAGGTACCTACCTAAATCACGAGTTAAATGTTGCTAAAATAATTCTGCCGATGACAAACAGTAGGTACCTAACAAAAAGAAACACACATAATGAAGTTCTGAAAAGAAATTGTTGATGAGGGGTGAAAAAAGTTGCAAAAGTACCTACCTACAAACTCCAGCCCCTTCTACGTAGATGGTATAATGAACCGTTGTGTAATAATTTACCGTTGAGTAATGATTTACCGTAGTAATAATTTACCCATCAATAATACTTCAACGTTTGTTCAAGTTTCACTACCTACCACCAAACTCCAAAAGAGCCATCATTTTTCAAATTAAATAATATCACAGAACAACCAACTCGACTTCATACTCCGCCAATATAATCAGGTGATCCCCACCAATGATTGGCCGTATTCACAAATTCCTATTGTGGGCGCGTCTCTGGTTACGAGATTTGGTTTGAATTGTATACAATTTCATTCACACTGGAGTCGAAAATGCCTGTCGGTGCAAACTTCGGGGCCTTACTGTGAACGAACGGCTGGACGTACGATGCTCCGGATGGTCTTAAAAAACTCGCAAGTTCAAGAACTATTTAAAACCGTAAAAATATTTACGTAAAAAAATGGTATAGGCGTTTTGAAAATTTCAACCCCTATTTTGAACCCCTTAGAGTTGACTCACAGTAACGTCGAGCTTCGAGGACCAACTAGACGCCGAACGGAACCTATAACCCGAATTTCATCAATTTTTTTTCATGGTAACTAAGAAAAGTGGCCCGTACGGCGTACGGCGGACAGACAGAAATATTTTTATTGCAGTTTTGGATTCTACATACCTTGAAACGTAAACCATCAAATTTTGAGGGGGGGTAAGAATTTTTTTTTTCATGCTCGATTCCAATGGTTCATTATTGAAAATAATAAACCAAAATTGTTAGATATACGAAGCAATTTTTCTCGGCGAGTCGCCTAACAAGGCAAAAAAAAATGGAATTCTCTGACCATTCTATTTGTGGTATGAAACCCACCAACTGGAAGCACTCTGGACGCTGATTATCGTGCTCACCGATTTCCTGGCTACCCAAGGGCTGGTACAACTCACAGGTCGCAAGATAATCGTAGAAGGAGGCAGTCCGTTAAGGAAGTGATGAAAATGTCCAAGAATGGTGTTCTGGAATGAATGATTTAGAAATGAGAATTGCTATTTCCATCAGAAGCTAGGCGTATGGCTCCAAGAGATGGGTATCAAACACGCGGTATTTGTGATGGCGACATGCCTTAGCTATACATCGGAGGCTGAATGAAGGAATGATTATACTCACTCGGTGTCCACAAAAAAGAAAGTCAGACGGTAAAGAAGAATCCTCGAGATCGGAGAAGCAGATACTGGTACCCTTCAAGATCCACAATCCCAGGATAGCGAAGACTTAAGTGGGCGTAATGTGGGGTTTTGAAATATTAAAAACTATGAGGAATGAGAGAGGAAGATGCCCTCAGAGTCCCCACTCAGTTTCCTGATGACGATTCCCCACAATACACCACTCAGTGTTTATAACAAAGGTACACCGTTGAAAGGGTGCACACATACACAGCGATCTGTTCGCACAACACCCTTCTAACTGCCGCACAAATAATAATAAACATTTATAAACGCCTCAGAGTAAATAACTTCCTTGTGGAAACAAATATGTTTTGATGTTGCACAATTCTATTAGTTGTTACGCATGTTTTATTAATCGTTTTCCCAGAAATAATGTAAATTTCGGCGGAAATGTTTGATTCTATGTTGATTCGAAGTTTTCATGCCCCCATGACGTACGTCATCAATTCAATGTGTCAGTAATTCGACATTTTTGACATCATGATGTATTGACATGGCGTCTTATGAATGGAGATCGGTTTGAAATTCTGTGCGTAACGACACAGACAGTGTTTCCTTGTTTTTATGACGGATTAGTCAGCATAGCATTTTTGTATTTAAATGGAGAGCTTTCCAACGAGTGGAGAAAGATTTCTGTACGACAAAAACTGACGGAGTTACATTTCCCTAGCTACGGTTACGTTTTTAATGATTTTGGTTTATTATTTTCAATAATGAACCATTGGAATCGGCATGAAAAAAAAAAACGCTGCAAATCCCTGCACAACGGTTTATTATTTTGTATAGAATACCCTTCCGTTACAGATCACAGCTCTATGTATAGATAACCCGTCTATATAATATGATATGTACTATTCTATACATATTATGTAGATCGCAGACCCTCCTTAGGTTAGTACCTAACCCCGTAGGTACTCGTTACTAGGTACCTACCTAAATCACGAGTTAAATGTTGCTAAAATAATTCTGCCGATGACAAACAGTACCTAGCAAAAAGAAACACACATAACGAAGTTCTGAAAAGAAATTGTTGATGAGGAGTGAAAAAAGTTGCGAAAGTACCTACCAACAAACTCCAGCCCCTTCTACGTAGATGGTATAATGAACCGTTGTGTAATAATTTACCGTTGAGTAATGATTTACCGTAGTAATAATTTACCCATCAATAATACTTCAACGTTTGTTCAAGTTTCACTACCTACCAACAAACTCAAAAAGAGCCATCATTTTTCAAATGAAATAATATCACAGAACAACCAACTCGACCTCATACTCCGCCAATATAATCAGGTGATCCCTAGCAATGATTTCATCTCCGCCAAATTTCCTATTGTGGGCGCGTCTCTGGTTACGAGATTTGGTTTGAATTGTATACAATTTCATTCACACTGGAGTCGAAAATGGGTGCAAACTTGGGGGCCTTACTGTGAACGAACGGCTGCGGGCGTACGACGCTCCGGATGGTCTTAAAAAACTCGCAAGTTCAAGAACTATTTAAAACCGTAAAAATGTTCACGTAAAAAAATGGTATAGGCGTTTTGAAAATTTCAACCCCTATTTTGAACCCCTTAGAGATGACTCACAGTAACGTCGAGCTTCGAGGACCAACTAGACAGCGAACGGAACCTATAACCCGAATTTCATCAATTTTCTTTCATGGTAACTAAGAAAAGTGGCCCGTACGGCGTACGGCGGACAGACAGAAATATTTTTATTGCAGTTTTGGATTCTACATACCTTGAAACGTAAACCATCAAATTTTGAGGGGGGGTAAGAATTTTTTTTTCATGCTCGATTCCAATGGTTCATTATTGAAAATAATAAACCAAAATTCTTACCCCCCCTCAAAATTTGATGGTTTACGTTTCAAGGTATGTAGAATCCAAAACTGCAATAAAAATATTTCTGTCTGTCCGCCGTACGCCGTACGCCGTACGGGCCACTTTTCTAAGTTACCATGAAAAAAAATTGATGAAATTCGGGTTATAGGTTCCATTCGGCGTCTAGTTGGTCCTCGAAGCTCGACGTTACTGTGAGTCATCTCTAAGGGGTTCAAAACAGGGGTTGAAATTTTCAAAACGCCTATACCATTTTTTTTACGTGAATATTTTTACGGTTTTAAATAGTTCTTGAACTTGCGAGTTTTTTAAGACCATCCGGAGCATCGTACGTCCAGCCGTTCGTTCACAGTAAGGCCCCGAAGTTTGCACCGACAGGCATTTTCGACTCCAGTGTGAATGAAATTGTATACAATTCAAACCAAATCTCGTAACCAGAGACGCGCCCACAATAGGAAATTTGGCGGAGATAGAATCATTGCTAGGGATCACCTGATTATATTGGCGGAGTATGAAGTCGAGTTGGTTGTTCTGTGATATTATTTCATTTGAAAAATGAAAGAGTTGGTTGATGAATGAGTTGGTTGAGTTTGTTGGTAGGTAGTGAAACTTGAACCAACGTTGAAGTATTATTGATGGGTAAATTATTACTACGGTAAATCATTACTCAACAGTAAATTATTACACAACGGTTCATTATACCATCTACGTAGAAGGGGCTGGAGTTTTTTGGTAGGTACTTTTGCAACTTTTTTCACTCCTCATCAACAATTTCTTTTCAGAACTTCATTATGTGTGTTTCTTTTTGTTAGGTACTGTTTGTCATCGGCAGAATTATTTTAGCAACATTTAACTCGAGATTTAGGTAGGTACCTAGTAACGAGTACGGGGTTAGGTACCAACCTACGGAGGGTCTGCGATCTACATAATATGTATAGAATAGTACATATCATATTATATATACGGGTTATCTATACATAGAGCTGTGATCTGTAACAGAAGGGTATTCTATACAAAATAATAAACCGTTGTTTACAACCGATCCGTGGATAGCTACAATCAAATATCTGCCCTCGTTTCCTCTTACCCTGGATCCTTACGTTGCACCAGGAAAACCTGGCTGAAGAATCCACTCTACAAGAGGATACGTAGGAATGTGAAAACGATTAAATTCTACCTGTACTCGGCCATATCCATGTTCCTATGTACCCGCTCGTAGAGTGGATAATCGTTCACCAGGTTTTCCTGGTTTCCTACTTTCATGATCTATTTCGATCTTTAGACCAGATTTATCTTTTAGTTTAGTTTAACCATATATGGTCTTTTCTTGGTCCCATGAGTTTCCAACTAGCAAGAGTGATTTTATTGTTCAACTCTACATCGTTCAGACGTTCACAGGGGTGCTCTAAACGTCCCAACGCTTATCGATTCCAATGATTTTGACATCATGAATTCTGAATAAAATAAGTATAAATAAAGTATAAATATCGGGTAGATATCTCCACCCGGGTCTATCTCTATAGCACGTTTCCCCAGTTTTTAGGTTAGGGCATGGGCAACGGGCACAGGATTTACTACAGTGAAACCAAACGTGCCGATACCCCGTTATCGCTACTCAACCGTAGATATCCTCCGCCCACATGAGGAAGATGGCCAATCCCCCCCTTATTCAAGGGAGGTCCGGAGCTACGGATTCGGATGGAGGAGGTTCCTGGATGAAATATGTGACCGAATGAAAAATGCGGATCGGTCCCTCATATCGGCACAAGCTGTAACCCTGAATATTCCGCTGTTTGGACGATGGCCGACAGGTTTGACAACCTCACAAAGCAGGTTCGCAACTTCCCCTTTAGTTTATTTTTCTTCGAGTATAAATAATACGGAAGGGTATTGGAGAGTTTGCGCAACCATATTCATGAATACGTGTCCCAGAATAATTATGTCCCTACTAAGTCCCAATTACAGCTAGCAATCGCAGATGCTAACGATCGACCGCCAAAAATACGTAACGTTTACGTAGATACACAAGCCACAACGCAATATATTTATGTAACTAAAGTTGTGATTTAGCGTAGAGGAAGAAGAAGAGGAAGTGGAAGAAGAATAGGAAGACCTACGTAGAAGGAATGCCTGCGCTCCCATCCCTTTCGCCTTTCCTTTCACAACCTATAGACGTACGCTGAGCACTACTACATCCGTCCAGTCTTTTCCTGGCAACTTCCGATTTTCCTAAACTCCTGTTTAAAGTCCAAGATTTTGCTTCCTACATTCCAAAACTCACCTATTTTGTATTTTGTCTTCATTATTATTATGTATCATCATCTTCATTATAATTATCGTCGTTGACACTCCCAAACCAGTTCGTTAAATACTGAATACTTGAGTGAATGACTCCAATGAACTCCAAGTGAAAATACACGGGAAAGTATAGGAACGAAGGATCATAACAGCAGTTCGTTAAATCCAGGAATTCGTTGAATTGAGGTCCAGATTGAGGTAACTTGAAGATAAGGTCAGTTCATACATCTTATTAAAAAGTTTATTCATTTGTGATAGGTAAGTACATTCAGAGTGATTCGAGGCCGATCTCGGCTTTGAGCATGAAAAAGATGGAAAGCCTATTTGTCCAAGCGTCGAACCATTATGTACCGCCATGTGGCACCTTTCGATAAGATGGATCCCACGATGGACGGTAGCTAACCCTTCGAATTTATCCATATGAAAAAGAAGTAATCAAGCAACAAGTTCGGACGTTAGAACCATCACAAGTAAATAACCACATCACATTCGAACGTGGCCATGGAAATGTAGGAGAGCGGGAGACAGTGCCAGATTTCTTTATATCAATGCACGGCGCGTTGGGTATACACAACCTTGAAGACCGACCAGTCGTGCTGGTTTTGCATAAAATACTGAACATAATAATATATATTGTGTTTAAAATCTAGGCCACTTACTGGCAGGGCCTTCACATAATTATATTACAGGATTTTAGCCAGCTTTTGTTTGGAATTGTATCTGTTTTATACCTAGGAGGAAGATAGGTTTAAAATTAAAAGCTGTCATCCTCTCAAGTGCCAAATTCTCCTCGCTTGTTCACTGTTCTCCTGGGATGACCACAGGCAATCTCTTCAACAGAAAAGTCGCCCAATGATACAATTTCTGAATGAAAACTGCCACAAACATTCCACCAAACAAGTTTAATTCACGCCTGATCATGGGGACGTGATAAATATACCTAAATGGGTACAAATACAATCACAGCCGAAATTTACCGTTCGTTGTCAACGATGTGGGGTTCATGTGGGAATGAACCCCACCCTGCACCAATACAATCGTGTGTACAATCGTGTGTCCACAAGGTACATATCTAGACCGACAAATAGACTGGCAACGGCTCGATCAACGGTTAGTATTATATAAAGGTTTACAATATTGGCAATTGTATCGGTTTGCTGTTTATTAATCCTATTTCTATGAACACAGTTCATATAGGTTGTAAGAGTACACAGTTGGCATAAATATGTGTAGTAGGCAGAAAGCCTTATACAATTATATGAGAAGATATACGATGAAAAGACTACAATTTTAGCGGCAATTCTAGCAGTCTAACGGACGAGATTTATGTGGATGTATCTGAATAGGAAAGGCCGGTGAGGCTGTCGAAACTGCATCACTTGCAGGCTCCTGTCCTAACTGCATACCAACCCATGGTTTAACGAAGAAATGCCACACATCTTGTTGGGATATGTTGTCTAACAATAACTTGAGAAAATACTATACAAAATAATGTTTATGGTCAGTAGCGGTGCGTGGGCTCTGAAAATGGTGGGCCACCAAACCGGAACACAAATTAACAGCTTTTTCTACAAAATACCTGTAAATGTTTTCCAACAGTGGAGTCTTCTTATGAGAAATGGGTGGATTTTAATCAACCGCAGCTCTTAGCAAGTCAGAATGTAAGCACTGTGTTCACAATAGTTCTGACCAGTACCCGGGATTACCAGAAGCTAAAAGTTCTATAGCTTCATACTGACTAATACTCAGCAACTTCCTAAACTTTTAATCATCACTCTATCCTCGTAGGAAAACGTCGAAAATTTCGACTGTAAGTTAGCCACCGAATTCATGGTGTACAAAAATACAGAAGCAAATAAACTAAACAACCACTAAAAACAACGAACTAGACTAAAATACAACTAAGTAATGACCCGCCGGCCAGTACCTACTTGGATGGAGAATCAGACTAGAAGCTAGGTACTTATCTGTATGTTGACGTCGATCAATCCACAAGACCACAGACAGGACACAACGCACTTAATTATCGCAAATCCAAATCTGTCCTGGGAACTCGAATGGGAACATACAAAATTCGAAACGTAAGCAGAAAATTGAAAACTCAACATAGGAACAGAACGGCGGCGAAAGTGATAAGAACATGGAATAAAGGGCTCCCTTTATTCCATGATAAGAATTTGTAGGGGAGGACAGATAGAAGGACAACCATCTCGTATCAAGGTAACAACATGAATTGAAACAATCCAATCGATTGTGAACACAAACGATTTTTGGATGGAAATGTTGGCCTCGGGCCCAAAATGGGCGTGGCTAAACAAAGTTTTACTCGACTGAGCTTGCGCGGACGGGCCACTTTTCTCAGTTACCATAGTAACACCCGGTCCCTGGACCTGCCAGTTTCAGAAGCGTAGGTTTCGATTTCGATTGCAAGACATCGATTACTGTAGCTATATTCCGATAAAATGGTCGAATATCCATAGCCAGAGATCTCTGTCTTCTTCTTCTTTCCAGTTACTTGTCTTGGCCGCAGCCATGCCAGACATAGGTTGGGACAGAGAGAGAGAACTCTGTCGAGTCGCTGTTGAACTTCGTGAAAAATGCTAGGTACAGTATAGGGAAGGAAATTTGAATGCCAACTGAACAAATGGTTGGCATTTTTTTGGAGTTTTTTGTGTTTCTGGATGCCGGGGCAGTGGCCCAAGTGGCCTTATGGACGCAACGCCTCTGTTTATGGTTAACAATCAAAGTTACTCACAGGGGCATTTTCCTCACGCTTCTTGTAACCAACAACTGGGTTAGAACTTGATTGGCTATAAATGCTTTATCATAATCAAGGGACGAACATTTTTCGTTCCCCTGTTTTTGAATTAGGACGGTATCAGAGCATTTTATATTCACAGAGACACGGCTTACATATTTCCCAAAGGATGACACACATTCATACGCTGTGTGATCTTCCGAGTTCGTTTATCGATAAGGCCCATTAAGCTCTTTGAGGTATGAATTCTGTTTCAGAAAGACGGCAAAGCCAGAAACGCGGTTAGGATAAAACATGAATATAATTATGACGGTAAATAATTCAGTAATTGTCGTCTGTCTCTTTGGAATCTTGCTATTGAATAGGGGTATTGAACAAAGACCTGTTTTCCCAGGGGATGGAATTCCGCACATGCTTACGTAGTTGTAGCCAATTTCTCTGTCATCCGTATTATATCGTCTCCTACTTTTGTCACCCATTCGCACAATCACTGGTCGCTAACCATTAAAGAAGAAATGTATCATCATTTTGCTGAACAGGTTTCGCGGTGGAATACACCAAGCTGTATAAATAGGCACTTCATATCATGATTCGGTTTGACTGTACATTTATTTAAATTTTTAATACTTGTCATGGGAAAAACAAAACAGAAAAATAAATATAAATAAATAAATGTGTTCCGATTTTAATGAAATTTTGGGAGTATCTCAAGGTCTCAATTGAAGTAAAATTCTACCTTTACAAAACACTTGAAAGCAAGTGAGGAGTTCGGTAATGAAGTAAAGCTGTTAACTATGTTTGAGGTGTTTTTTTTGTTTTTTTCACAAATAAACTGGTCGATAAATACCATTATATTATTAGGTGGTTTTCGGATGGTACCATCATCTTTTCCTAGAAACCTATATTTCGATACAACTGGTCAGCGTAGGGTGCCAAAGGCCACCAGCACCCGAAAGCGGGCTGTAACCTATTGGTGCTAGAAATGTTCGCCTTCTGATAGCATACGGCTCTGAATACGAGAGTCCACTAGAGGATTAGAGAAAGGGAACGTTTGGTGGTATCAAGAAGCCTTATTGAAGAAGCGTATTTGAGGGCTTTTCAAACCTTTGATCAAGTCTCGAAGTTTCAGCAGTTAGAGCAATTAGTTTCTACGGATTTATTGGATGTGCCATGCGCAAAGACAGTTCATGTCAGGCGAAAATCTGATTGATTAGCTTTACAAAAACCGATTTCAAAATCGTCACGGCACTAAAAACACTGTTGGATTAAAATCGTACTGACCCTAACATCATATCCCGTCAGTCATCTAATAAAATAAAAAATACAAAAAAGGTATGTATATATACAACAGATTCACAATATAAGTGCAGCAATAAGAATGGAAACGGAAAAGCTTGAATGACGCTGAAAAACTTGAGTAATGACTGACATAATATGTACTGTACTGAGATGATTGTATGGCTGTACTGATGAGATGATTGTACTGAGATGTACGTATTGACAGACAGGACGATTCAGCGGGGAAAATGCAGGCCTGGATTGACTGAGTATGATGGGTATGAAATTTCGAACGGATGTACCTACTTTTAGACGTGACACTATCTTAGGGGCACCTAGGTGACGCGACGATCGGATGGACCGAGCAGGAGGCGAGGTGAGAGGTAATTTTGAAAGGTTGGAAAAAATAATGTTGGAGGGGAAACGAAAGAAGGTTATGGGAAAACGAAAATTAAAAAAAAAAAACTCGAAAATATCAAATAAAGATACTGCCCTGGTGACAAAAACAACAGTGATCAGTAGATAGGCAGGGAGAAGGCGATATGTACTAGTGCGTCCGTGGGAAATACATAGCATTCGAGTGGGATATCGAAGGGGCGCTACAATTTAAAAACAAGCAATAAGTAACTACCTGACAAGTACCTTGTACGTCTGGTTTAGTATAAGTAATCCACGTAAATAGATATTTATTCCTCAAACTCGCAAAAATAGACATGGAAAGGTATTCAAAATTTGATACTTCCATTGGAAACCTGTCTTGTTTAATTCCACAATAACGATGAGCCAAGCCGCAAAGCGGAATTGCGCCTTTCGCTTGAGGAAAAACATGAATATTGACAGCAAACAGAAAAAAACAAAAACTGATAGCGTTCTTCCACGTTATTTTCAAGGGTCGAATAATAATGTTGAACACGTGCTTTGGTGTAAATTCTGATTCTCCCTCAGCCTAAGATCAATAAAAATAAAGGACTAACCACTTTTTACGCTTTAGCGATCACTATCGTTTCTCGTCCGGCATTTATTAGAACCTGTTAAAGGTAATCGCGGTTTTCAGAGCCGTATCCAGAAGTGAGACTTCCGTGAGTGGCGACACTTAGGGTTTCCTATTATAATTTTCTGCTTATCTGACCTGACACTCCTTCACGCTAGCGAGGGTCCCGGGTTTGAATCTAAAACTGAATGACTACACGATGTCGGGGAAGTCGTGGAATGGAAAAATAAACATGTTTCTCCTGACTACTGTCTTATTTTAACGGTCAGTATTTCCTGATCAACTGGACGAACAATCTGCTACGTTTCGGAGGACCAGAATGCCCAGGTCACATCATACGATATCAGTACATACAAAAGACATCGAAATCCGATTTCCAATACTAGGAGTACATCCAAATCGCCTATCCAAATGGAAGCAGGATTTTTAATGTGACATTATGACACACTGTACAATTATACGATTCGACAGGGTATCATTGGCCTTTTTTGACGATTTTTTTGGGGGGTTTATTATTTTCAATAATAAACCTTTGGCATCGAGCATGAAAAAAAAAAGACACGCCCACTCCTCAAAATTTGGTAGTTTTTGTTTCAAGGTATGTAGAATCCGAAAATGCAACAAAAACCGCTACAAATTATTACACATCGATTTATTATTTAACTGTATAGATGCCCCTTCTGCGTAGATCCATGTTATCTGTGGTCAATACCCTCGAGCTCCGTCCAGGAAAGCCCTAAATGGAGTAATGGAGCCGGCCCGAGAATTAAAGTTTCATACAAATGCGCGGGTTTCAATAATTAAATCATTAATTATTTGTAGTTATTCGTGAAGCATAAGGTAAATAATGAACTGCTGTTTAATAATTTACCTGTAAAGATGCCCCTTCTGCGTAGATAGTATAAATAAACCGTTATGTAATAATTTATCGTTGTGTAATAATTTGACGTTGTGTAAATAATTTACCGTTGTGTAATAATTTACCCAATAGTACTTTAAAGTTTGTTCAAGTTTCAATAGTACCTATCGACAAAATCCAAAACAGCCATCATTTTTCAAATGGAATAACATCACAGAAAAATCAGGTGATCCCTAGCAATGATATCTGGGGTGAATGTATACAATTTGATACACCCTCCTGTTGATGAAGCCTGTCGATGCAAACTTCGGGGCTCACTGTGAACGAACAGCTGGACGTACAATGCTCCGGGCGGTCTCAAAAACTCCCCAAGTTCAAGAACTATTTGAAAACGTAAAAAAATTCGAGGTAACGACGTACTGGAGATTTCAACCTCCATTTTTCACCGCTTAGAGATGACCAAGTAGTACCCAAAGGGACCAGAGGTGAGGTTCCACGTGGATGTTTGTTCATAAAATGAATGCAATGTTCCGAAGTTCATCTATCTTGTTCCATCTATCGTTTTTATTAACTATCATAAATATTGGGTCTTCTCAATTACTTTGTATATCACATTATCCGGGAGTGTCTTTTTCGATACCAACCAAGCTTCATGGTCTACGATGGTCCTGATTTTACGTTGTTTCATGTAAATTAAGGAAGGTAACACAACACTAAAAAAACTGCGTCGGACTTTAAAGGTTAATTTGATTGGTGAGGGTCTATAATTACTAATATCTTCACAAATCGCCATTTTACCTAATACATCTGTGAAATATCAACTATCATTCTTACTAGATAATAATTACGTATTATTTATAAATTATTTTGTAAGTATAAAATCAATTGGTAGAGTTACATCGAGTGTCATGGGTTTAATTTTATGCCGGATGAGACATCCTCCGAAACATTTTAAATCACATTGCTGCATTAAGACTGAGTATGGCACTTAAAAGTACAATTCTACGAGCCAGCCGTCTCCAGAAAATCTTTCTGACAGTTGCATGACATAGCATAGCCGTTACCAACAGCCGAAGGAGGAAAACCTCAACGAGGATGCGAGCTTTGGAATTGGGTGTCGCGGCTTGAAGTAGATAGTGGGACTTGTCCTCCATGGGTCTCAATGCTTTTTAAACTTTATAAATTATTTCCCAATGTACAAAATCACTCGACCGTCTTAAATATTCGAAATCTATACGTCAATGTAAAAGTTTTCAGAACGTCACAAAAAACATATGATTATTATACCGATGAAACAAGGGTTTTGTCGGTTGAGGCCACACCATATAATAATTATGACAGCAAGCTGTGAGAAATCGATACTCAAAGCTGGCGAATGATCAAGGTGACAAATTGACAATTAAGCGTCCCACTCGAGGGGTATCGACGTACCAATCGTACCTAACGCCAGAACCCATATTATCATGTTTGATCTCGGTAGTTTGATCAAGGCCAGTGGTTCAAACAGTTGGCTACTTGAGCGCTAGACATGTTAATATAGACCTAGCTGATAGCGGAAATTTGATGCATTTGACTGCATGACTCACGAGGATAGTAAATGGATTAATCACATGTGAATGTAACGAACTTGCGTATCAACTAATTCTACAAACTGAACAATCTACTGAAGTTGAATAATCATTAAAACGCTGCAAATTATTACACAAAGGTTTATTACTTACCTGTATAGATGCCCCTTCTACGTTTTCTGTGGTCAATACCTACGCTCGAGCTCCCCCAAGGAAACCCTAAATCGAGTGCTAGAACCGGCCCGAGAAACTGTCTCACAGAAATACGGGGGATACAGTAATTCAATCGCTAAATATTTTGTTATCGCTAAAAATTTTTCGCTAAATAAATTGTTGTTATGCAAGAAGCATAACAATGGTAAAAGTTACAAAAATGTACCTACCACCAAAAAAATCAAAAAGAGCCATCACATTCCTCAAACGACGGAACAACCAAGTCGAATTCATACAGCCATGCGTGATTATAATCAGGTTTTCTCTAGGAATGACATCGGGGCAGGATTTATACCGTTTCATTCACGATCATGTGGTGCAAACGAACGGCTGGTCATACAATGCTCCGGGTTACCTCACAAAATTATGTCGTTTGAGATTCACTTAAAAACGTCAATGAAAGCTGCAAATTATTACACGACGATTTATTATTTACCTGCATAAGTTCCCATTCTGCGCAGATCACTGTTTTCTGTGGCCAATATCTATGTACAATCGAGCTCTCCCCAGGAAAGCTCTTCATCCAGCATTGGAGCCGGCCTGGGAATTGCAGTTTCATAAAAATGTGCAGGATTCAATAACTCAATCATTATTTGTTGTTATTCATGAAGCATAACATTTTTTCAAGTTACAGAAGTACCTATCAACAAAATCCCAAGGATGCATCGTTCTTCAAATGAAATATTATCACAGAACAACCAACTCGACTTCATGCACCCGTCCGTGATTATAATCAGGTGCTCCATAGCAATGATACCTGGGCCGGATTCAAACAGTTTCATTCACGATCATGTTAACGAAGCTTTTCGTTGCAAACGAGCGACTGGCCGTGCAATGCTCCGGGTGGTGTCAAAAAATGCTTTAGTTGAGAAGGCAAACATCAAATTTTGAGGATGGTTAAAATTTTTGTTTATCAAACCTTTAAAATGGAGCATGAAAAAACGACAACAAATCCCCCCCCCCCCCCCCAATCAACACAAACTTGATGGTTTCCGTTTCAAGGTATGTAGAATCCATAAATGGAATAAACAAATTTCTTTCTGAACTTCATACATCGCACTTTTCTTAGTTACCATGAACCAAAATAATTGAAATCTGGTGTGTCGGCCCCGTTGGGGTCTAGTTGGTTCGTGAAGCTCGGCGTTACTTTCAGTCATCTCTAAGGGGTGAAAAATAGGGGCTGAAATTTTCAGAACGTCGTAGCTCGAAATCCTTCAGTAGAAGGTTATGATGTTTTTGCGTTTCTACATTGATCTAGAACTAAAGAATTTGGGTTTATTATTTTCAATAATGAACCATTGGAATCGAGCATGAAAAACAAAATTCTAAACCCCCCTCAAAATGTTATGGTTTACGTTTCAAGGTATGCAGAATCCGAAAATGCAATAAAAATATTTCTGTCTGTCCGCCGTAAGCCCGACGCCGTACAGGCCACTTTTCTTGGTTACCATGAAACAAAATTGATGAAATTCGGGTTATAGGTTCCGTTCGGGGTCAAGTTGGTCCTCGAAGCACGGCCTTACTGTCAGTCATCTCCAAGGGGTTCAAAATAGGGGGTGCAATTTTCAGAACGACGTATCTCGAAAACTTTTGATAGAAGGGTATGATTTTTTTTACGTTATTAAATTTGTCCTGAGCTAAACAATTTTTTGAGACCACCTGGAGCATTGCACGTCCAGCCGTTCGTGTGCATCAATAAGCTTCGTCAACACGATCGTGGATCAAAAGGTATAAATCCGGCCAGGATATCATCACTAGGGAGCACCTGATTATAATCAAGGATGGCTGTATGAAGTCCAGTTGGTTGTTCTGCGATATTATTTCATTTGATAAGTGATGAACTATTGGATTTTGTTGGTAGGTACTTGTGAAACTTGAACAAACTTTGAAGTATTATTGATGGGTAAATTATTACACAACGGCAAATTACTACAGAACGGTAAATTATTACACAACGGTAGATTATTACACAACGGTTCATCTACCAAGAAGGGGCTGGATTTTGTTTATCGGAACTTTTGCAGCTTGAACAACCGTTGAAGTATTATTGATGAGCAAGTTATTACACAAACGTTCATTATACTTGACCACGAGGGTAGGTATTGGCCACAGAAAACAGTGATCTACGCAGAAGGGACATCTATTTCACTCCACATCAACAATTTTCCTTCGGAACTTCATTATTTTCGTTTCTTTTTGCCGTTTTAGTTAGGTGCTGTTTGTCATCGACAGAATTATTTTAGCAACATTTAATTCGTGATTTAGGTAGGCACCTAGTAACGAGTACGGGGTTAGGTACTAACCGACGGAGGTTCTGTGATCAACATAACATGTATAGAATAGCACATATTATATTATATAGACGGGTTATCTATACAGAGAGCTGTGATCTATAACAGAGGGGTATTCCGTACAAAATAATAGACCGTTGTGCAGGGATTTGCAGCGTGTTTTGAGACCAGCCGGAGCACTGTACGTCCAGCCATTCGTTCGGAACGAGAACCTTCGTCAACATCATCGTGAATGAATCGCTATAAATCGCTATATATCGTTGCTAGGGAACACCTGATTATAATCAAGGAAGACTGTATGAAGTCGAGTTGGTTGTTCCGTGATATTATTTCAATTGAGGAATGATGGCTCTTTTGGATTTTTAAAAGGGAACATGTTTTTACGGGAGTAAAACGGGCTAGAGAGCGTCCGAGTCCGCGTAAACACTCGGCCCCCTCTCCGTCACTGCACAGTTCTCCCTCTACTCCACTCCTACCACACCTTCGCCGATGACGGCACTGCCAGACCCCACTCGGCCGAAAACTGACGAGGGGGTTCTACATACCCGAAAAACACCGAAAGCAGCTGAGGACGTGTATTACATTACATTGGGTTAGGTCACTGGTCCAAGGCTTGGAAATCCCACGAAGTTTTTTTGCTTCCTCACTACCGAAGGCAGGGAAGCCTTGGATTCGTGATTCAGTTAAAAAAGTTCAGTTCCTCCAAAATGAAAATTTGCACAATCATTTTCCGTTTGAGATATCGAGGAACATTTTTGGTTCCATGTCTGTCTGTCTGTCTGTGCTAATTCCTTGTAACGCCCTTAACTACCCGAAATAACGGTCGAAGTGGGCTGAAATTTTGAGGGTAGGTGCGGGTTGGGTGACAGATGGTCCCGTACTAAAACCATTGAAAAGGTACCGTAACGTTCGTCTGCGCATGCCCAAACGTGAAATAATTGGAACACCCATAAGTACCCTAAATATCGTTGAAATGAGTTCAAACTTGGAGGGTCGGTCAGGAATAATACTTTGGTAGTTGCAAATTAATTTCACTGGAATCGTAAATTTAATCTACGCATGCGCGAACAAGAAATGTTGACCATTTCCTTGTAACGCTTCTAACTATGCGATAAATAGTCCCAGAGCTGAAATTCTGAGGGTATACGCGGGTTGGATCGCAGATGGTCCCGTTTCAAAATCATGTAAATCGTTCAGTCTGCGCATGCACAAACGTGAAATACTTGGAGTGCCCATAACTACCTTAATTATCGTTGAAATGAGTCCACATTTGGAGGGTCGATCAGTATAATACTTTGATGGTTCCGTATGAACTTCATTGGAATCTTACTGTAATTTCCCCTCCGCATGCGCTAACATGAAATGTTGACCGTTTCCTTATAACGCTTCTAACTACGCGAAAAATAGTCGTAGAGAGATGAAATTTTGTGGGTACACGCGGGCTGGATTGCAGATGGTCCCGTATCATAACGAACCTACCCAACAAGTCTACACGTTCATGTGATTCAAGTGAGGAAGCTTATGGTGCCTACTCGTATTGGCAGACGTTTTTCTACATATCTCCATATCCTCTGTTATCATGTACCTTTTCGAAAAACATGTTTCATGTTTCCTTGCTTTGATCCTTGATCTAAACTGTTATAATCCGGGGGTCTGGGGGTGTCCCCCAGATTTCATTCGACAATAAACGTACCGTCAAGAACACAAACACTGGCGGCTAGACGCCCCCTACGGCAACGCTTTTTTTTAATAAGTACTTGCGTATCTTGAAAAAGCGTATGCTTCATGAATAACAACAAATAATTAGTAACTGAATTATTGAATCCCGCCATTTTCATGAAACTGTAATTTCCGGGCCGGCTCCAGTACTCGATTTAGGACTTATCTGGGGGGTTCGTGATGCTGAACACATTAATCAGTGATATACACAGAAGGGGCATTTATACAGGTAAATAATGAAATGTTGCGTATTAATCATTGTGTAATAATTTACCCATCAATAATACTTCAATGGTTGTTCAAGTTGCAAAAGTACATATCAACAAAATCCAGCCCCTTCTGGGTAGATGAGCCGTTGTGTAATAATTTACCGTTGTGTAATAATTTACCGTGGTGTCATAATTTATCGTTGTGTAATAATTTTACGGTCTGTAATAATTTGCCATTGTGTAATAATTTACCCATCAATAATACTTCAAAGTTTGTTCAAGTTTCACAAGTACCTACCAACAAAATCCAATAGTCCATCACTTATCAAATGAAATAATATCGCAGAACAAACAACTCTTCTTCATACAGCCATCCTTGATTATAATCAGATGCTCCCTAGTGATGATATCCAGGCCGGATTTATACCGTTTGATTCACGATCGTGTTGACGAAGCTTTTTGGTGCTCACGAACGGCTGGACGTGCAATGCTCCGGGTGGTCTCAAAAAATTGTTTAGCTCAAAACAAATTTAATAACGTCAAAAAAACCATCCGCTTCCATCGGAAGTTTTCGAGCTACGGCGTTCTGAAAATGTCAACTCCTATTTTGAACCCCTTAGAGATGACTGACTGTAACGTCGAGCTTCGAGGACCAACTGGACCCCGAACGGAACCTATAACCCGAATTTCATCAATTTTGATTCATGGTAACTAAGAAAAGTGGCCCGTACGGCGAACGGTGGACAGACAGAAATATTTTTATTGCAGTTTTGGATTCTACATACCTTGAAACGTAAACCATCAAATTTTGAGGGGGGGGGGGGGGAGAATTTTTTTTTTCATGCTCGATTCCAATGGTTCATAATTGAAAATAATAAACCAAAATTGGTAATCTTCAATAGTCTCTGCAAAGTAATATAGGTAATGCAACAGATAACTCCCTACCTCATTTTAAAACAAAGGTGACGATATAAAACTCCCTTTAATAATGTGAATTCAAAAACCTTTTCCGAATAACCATCAAGCGCGTACGAATATGACAAAAGGTCTGAGGAAAAAAAAGCTATAAGAATATGATTTGTGTGCGCCACAAATCCATTACTTTTTCATTGAATTCTACGCAAACGGATCGAGGATATGAATAGATCGTATCGCTCTTGCGCGTCATCAGGCGAGCAAACAGCGCACTGCGGGACACCCTCTCTTCCCATAAAAATTAATTCGACACTGGTACATTCACTAACTAGTCATCTTCCGCTTTTCCATTTCATGGCTCTAATCAAAACGTGCAGCGAGTTCATCACAACGGTCCAGTTGTGGGTTATTACTTTCAATAAAATCAACCTTTGGTATCGAGCATGAAAAAATATATATATATATATATTATTACACTACCAAGATCACTGTTTTCTGTGGTCAATACCCTCGAGCTCCGACCAGGAAAGCCCTAAATGGAGTACTAGAGCCGGCCCGGGAATTAAATTTTCATACAAATGCGCAGGATTCAATAATTCAATAATCAATTATTTATTCGTAGTTATTCATGAACATGGGGTACATAATAAACGGTTGTGTACAAATTTACCTGTATAGATGCCCCTTCTTGCGCAGATAGTATAATAAACCATTGTGTAATAATTTACCCAATAATACTTCAACGTTTGTTCAAGTTACAAAAGTACCTATCAACAAAATCCAACAGATCCATCATTTTTCAAATGGAATAATATCACAGAACAACCAACTCGATTTCATACAGCCATCCGTGATTATAAACAGGTGCTACCTAGCGATGATATCTGCGCCGGACTTATACCGTTTGATTCACGATCATGTTGACGAAGCTTTTCGGTGCAAACGAACGGCTGGTCGTACAATGCTGCGGGTGGTCTCTAAAAATGCTTTATTTCAAGAGTTAGTTTTAAAAACGTTAAAAAAACCATAGCCATCTATTGAAAATTTTCGAGATATAAGTAACACTTTTCACTTTACTTGCAGTATTTTAAAAGTCGGCAGCACGATTCCCCAATTCATATCTTTATCTTTCAAGTCGGATATCCGAGTACTGTAGTTTTTTTTTAGAATCCGCGCTTCGACAAGTGTGTTTCAGGATTCGACAATTCGGGATGCTGCTGTACTTTTTCGCTAGTTCCGTCTCCGTTACAATGGGACCAGCTCTAAGTGACCAGACACAACAATGCCTCTGCACTCAGACCCTAACAGCCTTCGACATAAAACGCCCTTGTGGAATTGTGGACAATGCTTGGCTTGGCGGGCAGCCATTTTTGTTCTTTCCGCCTTTGTTAACCTCCACATTTTTACCTAATGTTCAAGTGCAAGGTGATTTTTTCGGTTCAAAAGTTGGGAGAGCTACGTAAATTGTCGCTACTTGTCACATGAACAAAGTAAGCAAAATTGATAACAAATAGGTACTAAATAATGTACTTTCAATCACCCTAGAATTAAAGAAATCAATCCAGAAACCAGAAATAATTCATGCCGAGATAACAGGGTCAGTAATAATAAACATTCATTAACTTACTTGCTCCAACCAAAGATCTATATACAGACCTGTATATAGAGACCTGTATATAGATCTATGGTTGGAAAAAGTAAGTTAATTAATGTTTATTATTACTGAGATCTATATACAGATCTGTATATAGATCTATGGTTGGAGCAAGTAAGTTAATGAATGTTTATTATTACTGACCCTGTTATCTCGGCATGAAATTATTTCTGGTTTCTGGATTGATTTCTTTAATTCTAGGGTGATTGAAAATACATTATTCCAACACGATTTTCACGTTTTGAGTTTTTTTTTTTTGAAGTTGAAGTTGAAGTACCTACTTTCATGGTTGATACCCAATTATAGTTCTCAGCAGAGAAATGAATTCTCATCTGAATCGGAACTAAAACTGTTATTTGCTGGTTTCGTAAGTGTTCCTGGTATGGTTTTTACAGTTGCCAAATAAATATCACAATAAATATCACCCCAAAACACTCTAGAGATTTTCTCATAGGTAGATTCCCCAATTTTTAGAAATTTCCGACCGACACGCATTTTTAGTAAAACTGCTAGTCTTTGAACTTCCTCATTTGAGTGAGCTTGAATGAAAACGCTGCAAATCCCTGCACAACGGTTTATTATTTTGTACAGAATACCCTTCTGTTACAGATCACAGCTCTCTGTATAGATAACCCGTCTATATAATATAATTATGTACTACTCTATACATATTATGGGAATCGCAGACCCTCCGTAGGTTAGTACCTAAACCCGTACTCGTTACTAGGTACCTGCCTACATCACGAGTTAAATGTTGCTAAAATAATACAGCCGATGACAAACAGTAACTAAAACGCCAAAAAGAAACGCAAATAATGAAGTTCTAAAGGAAAATTGTTGATGTGGAGTGAAATAGATGCCCCTTCTGCGTAGATCACTGTTTTCTGTGGTCAATACCTATAATGAACCGTTGTGTAATAACTTGCCCATCAATAATACTTCAACGGTTGTTCAAGTTGCAAAAGTACCTATCAACAAAATCCAGCCCCTTCTTGGTAGATTAACTGTTGTGTAATAATTTGCCGTTGTGTAATAACTTAACGTTGTGTAATAATTTACCGTTGTGTAATAATTTACCGTTATGTAATAATTTACCGTTGTGTAATAATTTGCCGTTGTGTCATAATTTACCATTGTGTAATAATTTACCCATCAATAATACTTCAACGTTTGTTCAAGTTTCACAAGTACCTACCAACAAAATCCAATAGTCCTTCACTTATCAAATGAAATAATATCACAGAACAACCAAATCGACTTCATACAGCCATCCTTGATTATGATCAGGTGCTCCCTAGTGATGATATCCCGGTCGGATTTATACTGTTTGATTCACGATCGTGTTGACGAAGCTTTTCGGTGCACATGAACGGCTGGTCGTACAATGCTCCGGGTGGTCTCAAAAAATTGTTTAGCTCAATAAAAATTTAATAACGTAAAAAAAACCATACCCATCTATCGAAAGTTTTCAAGATACGGCGTTCTGAGAATTTCAACCCCTATTTTTAACCCCTTAGATATGACTGACAGTAAGGCCGAGCTTCGAGGACCAACTAGACCCCGAACGGAATCTATAACCCGAATTTCATCAACTTTGTTTCATGGTAACTAAGAAAAGTGGCCAGTACGGCGTACGGCGTACGTACAGACAGAAATACTTTTATTGCATTTTCGGATTCTACATACCTTGAAACGTAAACCATCAAATTTTGAGGGGGAGTTAGAATTTTTTTGTTCATGCCCGATTCCAATGGTTAATTATTAAAAATAATAAACCAAAATTCGATTTGCTTTATCACAATCGGAAAGTTTATAGACGCTTTTCAAATGGAGTAAAATGTAATTAAATCTCGGATAATTTGCAGAAATTACTTCTGAAAAGCAACAGGTAATATTCGTCGTTGTTTGAAAATTTGTCTAAAGTAGTTTAAAATTATCTGTATCTAGATAAATATTATTCTGGATAATAGTTTTGTGCTCGGGGCAAGCAGGTGTTTGGTGATTTATACGGTGATATGTAAAGGTGGGCGAGGACCCAAGTAGTCTCGGAAGGGCCTAAAAAGCCTTTCGGTATTACCGAGGTCACAGAATCACTAATCAGAGCATGCCTGTCCAGCGTCGGAGGGGTCGTGTTTCGGATGTGTGCCCCAAACGAAATGGGATTTTCGGATTTGCCCTAGAGAGGGGGCGGGACCTCCATGTTTTGCAATCACGTTTGCAGAGGGTTCCTTTTCAGACCGACCAGAAGGGGACTATGATAATCAGACGGCAGTTTACATTGATTATAAGCCTCTGAAATGTAGGAGCCACCGTTGTAATTCAAAGTGTCCCGGCCAACGACAACCGGTCCCTACCTACCCCCGCTCCAACCTCTTTTGCTAGATTTTCAGTAAAAACATTCAACCCTGGGTCATGATCCCGGGGACAACTTGGGGTCTGGCAGTTACTTGCGCTGTCACGGAAATATATAGCTGTTAGTTTTGTCACGCTTTCCTCCCACCAGTTTGAATCTCATAAATTTAAACAAGAGTCATTGGGAATAAGAAAGAGTACAGCGGGACATTAAATTTCTTGTCCGATCTCCTCGAGCTGTATTTCATACTGATTGTAATCCTTGAAGATATAAAGATACTCTCTTGACTCATGATAGTTTGGGGAGGGAAAGGCTTGGAGTACCTTAGGAATTCGTACTTCTAACATCAGTTTTGAAGTTCTTAAGACCGAGCAATCGTTGCAGAATACCTCGGAAAACAAAAATTAATAGGATCGCGTTGGGGCGTGCACATGGTAATTTTCAAATTTTCAAACGGAAGGCCTCAGCAAAAGCTTTACGTACATTACGAAATTTACTTTAATAGGGATCATCGATGAGCGAGAGTGGGTAATGAAATCAAAATGTGCGCAGACGAATTTTCATTCATTTTGCATTTCGTTTCTGGTAAACATCTAAAGCTTGGATGCGTCCACTGCGCAACATTGCAATTTTTCTACTTTCTCCACGTCCTCGCAGGGGACCCCTGATTGAGATGAACTGATAGATCAGTTGATAATCACATGACATTAACGACCGACTGACACATGATGAGTTAATTCACCGACATCTCAAGCTCGCTCACTACATAAATCATTGTGCTCTGCAAGACCGAACTGTTGCCTTCCGTGAATTAATAAATGATTTGTTCCGGGAAAACAATCAAGACACAAGATAGAGAGTCGCGCCGGTATATACAGGGATTTGGGAAGGATACAGCTCAGAGCGTCATTCCGAATAAATACATCTCAAGCGTCTCTAGAGGACAAATCCATTACTCAGGCCGTGAGAAAAGGGTTCTGTCGAGGGAAGACAAGTTTTAGAGGTTCATGTTATGCGGAGGTGGCCGCTTCAACTCTATTGACGATTCAGTGCATGTATAAAAGATTCAGCAGACCGGACGCTGCCGATGAATTGTTCTTTTTGTCCACCTGCGCGACCCTTTGCGGCACCTCGTTTCCTTGGTAATCCAAGAGTTTGACAAACTCAAATTCTCCTTAACACCAAGGGAAATCGCTGCAAATTATTACACAACAGTTTATTACTTTCCCGTATAGATGCCCCTTCTGCGTAGACCACTGTTTGGACGTAACTCCCACGCCCAAAAAAATTCCCAAGGTGGTCTCAACCAATTCCCAAGTTCGAGATCAATTATTTAGGGTAATCAGTAGTTAGGGGTGGTCTCAACAAATCCCCGAGTTTGATATCAATGATTTAAAAACGTAAAAAAATTCGAATAATGGCGCCCTGGAAATTTTTCACCCCTAGAGTTTACATTACATTAACGCCAAGCTCCGCGGACCAGCTAGACGTCACCTGTTGCCAAGTAGGCTATTTTGAAAATTCAAGTTCTAATAAATACTCGTTATTCATCACCTCTGATTAGAATTTGCTCATCAGCAGTGTAGCAGGAAACCCTGATTCAATTTCAGACCCACGGGTACTATCAACCATCAACATTTTTTGCATAACTGCCGGAAATAAGTCCAACAATAAATTTAGTTGAGGCTGCAAATCGAAGCTCATTTCTCCGATGAGAATGGAAGCGAGAACGCAGGACAGAAATGATGCCTAAGGTATCCGAAAGAAGAAGCCCACGACCTACAACAACAACGATAACAAACCAACAGCTCAAGTGTATCCGCTTCACAATATTATTTATAAGAATAAATTATTATAAGTTATCGCTAGTCGCGGAAGCACAAATGAGAAATTTGAATTTAGGCATAACTCTGCTATATGAAGAATCGGTTTGAAAATGAAGATTACATCAACTGAAAGGTTACCTGACAGAAGCTCTGCCGGACTTTTGTAAATGAACTCATCCACCAAAATTACTTGCTGTGCTGGTGAAGTATACGTTGGTACAATTACTTTTTCGTTCAGTACAACGTATATTTAACGTTAAATATCCGCCCATAAGGAATTGAATTCATAAAATTATGTACGGGAAGATGGTAGAGAGCTTTTTAAAGCAACGAACACTAAAAAAAAGTCAGGTCCTACCTGAAAATCTTCTGTGGAGTTGAGACTGCTTCTGGAATTTGGTATTCACATATAGCACTGAACGGATATGCAAGGATATCCAACCAAGATTATTGATAGGTGCATAGGTGTAATAATTGAGTTATGTTTACTGATACGAGAGTGGATACATCTGCATGTGAAACGCGGGTTACATAACCAGTGACCTCATTCTGATTTGAATGGCAACGGTTGCTTTGTACCTCGCTATTCCCCACACGTTTGTGGGATTAATGTAGCGCACCTAATTCGTGCTTATTCTTTCCGTTTTTCATCTCCGGACTCGAGGTCTATGCGGACGATCTCGGTGTGCATTGGTGATCATAATCCCGAAAATAATATCACGACAGTAAATTAGGTATTCATAAGAGCTGTTCAAAAATGCGTCAACCACACAAAATGCACAGCGTACCTATACGATTTCGTGGCACAATGGCTTCTGAAACAATAAAAAAGTGTGTCATTTATTATGGCAAATAACAGCGTCCTCGTAACCGTCCTACATGATTCCAACAATTAAAAACGGGGGAAAACCCAATCCGATATTGATGAAATTTATATGGGACATACATTGCACATAACGAAATAACTCGTGATGAATTTTTTCATCAAAATCGATTGTTCATGTCCGGAGAAATGATTGTAGCAATGGTCCCACGTCTAAAAAGGACTCAAGTTACTGTCCGATCGCACCAAATTCCAGCGCATAACGACCATTCTTTGGAGTGTAGTTGAGTGTGTGCAAGGATTTTACGTTTTCGCCAGCGTGGCTTTGAGACGCCTAAAAGCAAATTTTTATGGAATTTATAGTGATGAATCTGCTTGTTTGTATCTGAAGGAAACTTTGCAGATAGGCTGGAAGCGGATCTTTGCATTATGAACCCACCGGTCCAAGAAAATTAGAACATCCTACTCTCACACTGCCCAACGTAAACGTATCTGATAACAATGTAGCTAGTTGATTGAACAATAAGCCACTGAACTCCATACTTGACCACAATTCTTCACGCAAATGGAATCTTATTGTTTGGTATATACAAAACTCAGCAAATTATTTCACAACAGTTTATCATTTACCTACCTGTACATATGCCCCTTCTGCGTAGGCTGTTTCTGCGGTTAATACCTGCCCCCTCCCCACCCAGGAGAGCCCTAAATCGAGGCGGCCGGGCAATTCACAGATATGCGGTGGATTCAAGAATTCTATCATTACATTAATATTATTGCTGTTATTCATGAAGCATAACGTTTCTTCAAGTTCCAAAACTATCTATCAACAAAATCCAAGAGGGCCATTACATCATTCTTCTAATGAAACAGTACCAAAAAACAACCAATTCGACTTCATGCAGCCATCCGTGGTTATAATCAGGTGTTCCCTAGCAATGATATCTGGGCTGGGCATATACCGTTTCATGCATGATCACGTTGACGAAGCTGTTCGGTGCAAACGAACAATGATCCGGATGGTTTCAAGAAATTCCCAAGTTCGAGATCAATTTAAAAACCACAGTCATGCAGCATGGCTATAAGAGCGAATTTTCGAAGTTTTCGGCATCTTCCTCCTCCGCCTAAAATTTTCTGAAAATTAATTTTCGGCCAATGTTTTCCCAACTTGATACCATACAAAATTAAAACAGGAGTAGTTTTTCGCAAAGTAAAATTTGGGGTGGAAGGAGGGGGAGGGGGAAATCAAAAATGTTTTGAATACCAGAAGAGTAGGTATTGGGTACGTAAAATTTTTTGTTCCATTTTTTGCCGAGTAACACCTCGGTTTGTAGATTTTCCAACGCTGAACACGATGGTGAAGTCAGAATTGCGATATCCCATTCCGTTATCAGATTAGAGCAGACGAACCAGGAAGAACATCTCAAGAAATAACCACGTTCCTTCATCTTCAAAGTGCTCCAGTTTGAGAATGGAATGAGATATCGCAATTCTGATTTCACCATCGTGTTCAGCGTACAAAAACCTTTAAAATGAGGTGTCACTTGTCAGACTTTTTCATTTTGGGAATTTATGGGTAATTTTCCCCCCCTAAAACTCCCCAAAACTCCCCCTTAGGATGACCCGATTCTGCCCATCTTCGAACTTAGCCTTTCGATTGCCAAGACAGATTTTTCGTGCAAATTTGAACTTTTTATCTCAATTCTTTCGAGAGTTATCGTCTGGAATGACACATACATATATAAATATATATATAAATATATAAATATATAAATATATAAATATATAAATATATAAATATATAAATATATAAATATATAAATATATAAATATATATATATATACATATAATTTTTGGTGTCTTTCGGCAGGGAATTCAGGATGGTCTGAAACGGATTTTGGTATAAAAATCTTTCGGAAATTCGAGTTTTAAAAATTTTGGACCGAGAACAATAGCTTCCTTTTCTTCGAAAATTCGCTAAAACGTTAAAAAAATTATACCCTTCTATTGCAAGTATTCGAGCTACAGCGTTCTTGAAATTTCAACCCCCTATTTCTCACCCATTACAGATGGCTGACAGTAGTGCCGAGCTTCGCGGGCAAACTAGACCCTAAATGGGACCCACCAACCAAATTTCATTAATTTTCGTTCACGGGAACTAAGGAAAGTAAAAAGTACGGCGGACGGGTAGGAATTTTTTAATTACATTTTCGGAGTTACCGTACCTTGAAACGGAAACCACCAAATTTTGAGAGGGAGGGTTCGTGCTCGATTCCAAAGGTTCGTTACTGAAAATAACAAACCGAAATCTTCAACAGACGTATACGAGGCGTCTGACAAAAATAATAAGATTACCAACTTCTAATAAAACTTTAAAACTTCTATGGTGCATAAATCCATATTCATTGATTATAACAACATACCTACAGCCTAAGTAAATACTTCTGGTCGGAATCCTTCGAACAGAATGTGACAACCGTTTACTCGTAGTGTATGGATTAGCCTTCTGTTCTGTATGTTGAGTTGTTCTGATGAGGTGTCGCCCGTTGTCGACTTTAACTGGTCTCAAATTGTTACGATACTCACCGTCCCCTCTTGTATTGGTCCACCACTTCCGGAAGATATCTCATCCGCAATTAGAGATGTTGGGCATGAGAGCGGGTGGCTCTGGAGTAATTCAGAGGTAGAGGTTGGGACTAAGTACATTAGCACTCCGTCCCTAAGGATAACCTTAATTATTGATTCTCGAATCAATTTACCGAGTTACTGATCCGCCCGAGTTATATAATACCTTCGCACACTGGTAGGTCGTTTAACTGGATGAGATAGATTTCAATAACACAAGACTTATTAATGTCAATTTCTACAATAATTCTTAGCATAGTGACCTAGACGCTGAAAAACGTCAGAAGAAAACGAAAAGAAAGAGCGTTACCGAGGAACAAAAGAGACTAGGAAGGCACCTAAGGCGAGTAAAGAGAGGACACCCAATTGATATTCAACTTAAGGTGCTAAAATTTGACTTAAAGCTTCATGGGTACAACTGGGTAAGAATATGAAGGCACCCCGAACAGCTGAGCGAGCACTGGGGCGAGCTTTTCGGCTCATGTCATGGAAATTATCGTAAAGCCTCTGCTCTGTAAGTATGTCGTGATAGGGATGTAAAGTCCCGATCAAATGAACATTTTGCTTTAACTGAAATTAAACATTATTAAAAATACGATAGTGAATAGCTAGATGAAACTTCATAGAGAACCAGGCCAGCTACGTCCTCTTTGTATCATGCTGATCTTTCAAACTTGCTATTTGAATTGGGAGGGATAGGTGGGCCAAGGGGTCTGCCAAATTTCCTGGAGAATTGAGGTCATCAAACATTAACACGATGACTGCTCTTGATTTGATGAAGTAAATACGAACGTTTGTCAAGTATTTTGGAACTAGGTATATCATTACAAATCATTGTAACTTGTCTTGTTTCTCAAGACAGATGGTCACATTGTTCAGTTAGCTACAGGTTGCCGCCACTTGGTCGTTTCCATCTATATGTTAAATGCTCGTACAACCCGTAGTAGGAGGAGAAAGCTAATTGTAATTTCCGAAGTGTCGTACCGGGAAAGAATAATGAGTTTAACGAACAGTTCGTTTGTTAACGGTAGGTAACTTAAATCTCAGTCCCACCCCGCCCTACCCCTCCGCAACGTGAAATTAAACTTGAGCCGATTTAATCGTCATTTATGTAACAATATGACTGTACATTGACACATCGTCGTCTGAGGGTGTCTCTTGATAGTGTGTGAAGTGCAGAACTCATTTCATGAGCGGTTTTACCTCCTGGATAAGATAGGTGAAACACATTGTTTAAAGGTAGTATTTTTAAGTAACATCAAAACCAACAATCCATGGTGAGCACGGTCAATAATATTCATATCTTCCTGGATTTAGCTATTTCCTCACATCTCACATCAATGGTTTCCGGAATTACAACAAAATCCCCACAATTCCTGAAGACGATATTATTGACAAGCCCTTCACGTTGCCTGTCTTGGATCAACAGAAATTCTCAAGAACGGTACAATTTTTCCGGATGCTCGACTTCCGCTCAATTCATTTCGTTAAACTGACGAGCGTTGAGACGAGCTACACTACTTGGTTATTTACTTGTCATTGGAAAGACGCAAAGTAAACAATATCTGTCCCGGTCACACTCCTTGTTTGTTCGGTGTCGCTATTGTTTATAGCCGGCTGTCGTCAACTTATTCCCGGACAAACCTCAGGGAGGGGAGGGGGGATATACTGGGTTATCCAATTTCCCGCACCATTCAAAGGTTCTTGTAGGTACCACCCACCAAGATTCACGGCAATATTCAACTAATGATTCACCTTTGATTATTGACTGACCTACACGACTCACTCTAAAGGCTCCTGTGTTAACACTCGACGATGGTAAAAGAACCATGATAGTAGTCGACACGTTAAGCCAGATTTCGCTGTTATTTTTGTCTCCTCATCTTTATTTATTGAAGAAATTCCTGTTTTTTTCCAATGGCTGAATGAAGCTCCTCCTCTATCGCGCCACGTACTTATTATAATAATAAATAAATTAATAAATAAATAAAATTCCAGTCATTCAGTAGTATGGCTATAAAAGCAAATTTTCAAATAAACTCCTATTCGTACTATTGTGTAAAAAGATGATGCGAGAAACCATACCGCTTTCGTAATATCATATAACATTTTCGTGATTTTAGCAATTTTTACCGTTTCTTTGATCCTTAAAAAGTCAATTTCAATTAATCAGCTAAAAATATCTGAACTGTCATAAAGTAAGTATAAATATTTACCTCCTAAAGAATCCTCCTTGCTTTAAACTCATTATTGTCACTTAATTATAGTTACTTTTGAGAAATCGAGTTAGTTCTTCTACAATAGCCCTTCATACGTTCATATCTACGCGGGATCCGCAATACGTCATCCAGTTCAAACCACTCCCGCCAGATGGAAGATCAGCAAGACTGCGTTGTCCTCCCCTTTAAATTCGTGATACAGAAAGAAGATCTCGCGGTAATTCCCGGTGCATTATAAATTCTATGGACATTTATCCAAATTCTGGACTGAAACATAACGATGTATTTGCAATCACCCCATATAATAATTTAGTCAAGATATTCACCAAGTTACAACGGTGTCAGGTTGCGTAGACCTTGCCTTTTCTGTTCTGACGTTGTGAGAATAAAGTTGCTCTGCATTTTGCTTTCTATAAAAGTGTCTTGAATAGTTTATTTACCAGTATATTTCCGTTGGAAACGTATTATTTGAGTTATTAACATGTCACAGGAGAAAGGTATATGCTACCCTTCGAATTTAACAGTTACAATCACATTCAGGTTGAATCAGTGGAACATACAACAAATTATACTAGTCTAGTGTGACTATTCTCTGTTCAAAATATATATATGGGACTATTAATTATAGTGTTCAAAATAGATTAGGAATGAAATACGTTGATAACTATACGAATAAGTACTTATGAGTAAATTAAAGCGAAAAGGTACGAGAATAGTGGGGTGCCGACTACTGAATCAGTAGATTTCAAGAAGTGTTCCAGTGGTCGACGGTCCCCGTCGACTACTGAGAAATGTTGACTATTTTTACCAGAAGTCGAAACCTCAAAAATAGGTACATCAATTTCACGAAATAAAAGGGGCAAACAGCTTAGAAGTGTTCCATAACTCTAATCAAAAACAAACTGAAAACAAAATGACCATAAATATCTCGAAATAAATTAGAAAACAGCTGGTTTTCGATGAGGTATCCTGTCAGGGGGCGAAAAATCCAATTAAGTATCAGTTCCACACATCAGTCACTTCCACCTCTACTCTCCTGCGTTTGAGGGACAGACATTTTTTTTGCACTCAGATCTTTCGAAAAATGTGTTCTCCATTACAAATTAGCCATGAGATCGTGAAGGAATTCAGATTCAACTTTGTTTCGACAGACGTTTGGAACAAAACATTAGTGTTCAGACAGCCCATGTATCGTTGCAACAAGTTACACCAACAGGTGAACCTACAAGAAGTTAATGGGATTGCCCTAACAACAGTACCATGGAAGGAATTATACGGTCGACAGCGAAACTTCGATTGAAAAGCAAAAAGTTTACTCCGAGAGGATCCTACAGGAAGTGGAAAACGTAGCCTACGAATGAATTCAGACGAAAGGGAGGGAACTTTGATTCGGAGCAAACTTGAAAGGGTCGGAAAGAGAAATTTATCATTCAGTCATATAAATTCGGGAACTTATATGAACTAACTCGTGAGCCATTCGAACTCTTGGAAAACGGACGGTGTTTCAGCCTTAGGTGCTAGTAAGAGGTCAGCATGTACTCGCAATTTGCTCTTGGGCGGAGTCTGCTATGAAAGTTGGGACCCGGCTTCACATTTCACCTACTACGGACGTTTCACCTGTACGGACGTTTCTTGCCGGTGATGCGACAAGAACGAAACGACGACGACGAAGACGTCTCTGGCGTTACATAATATGATATAATAATATATTATACACGTGCAGCAACACAATGAGTCTAAGAAACTATAATGCTTAATAATGTAATAATCAACTATAGGGTTGTTAAACTGTTTCTTTAAATAATCATTACACAACGGTTTATTAGCGCCCTTCTGCGTAGATCACTGAATTCGTATTACCATATGGAAAGAAATTTTTCTAGTACATGTTCGGATTCTACGTACCTTGAAACAAAAATCATCGAAATGGGTGGGAGGGGGGGTAATAAACTTTGCCTTTTCATGCTCGATTGAAAAGGTGCATTAGGTACCTACCTACAGAAAATAATAAACCGAAAGTTATATTCCCCCTCGGTACTTTAAATATCCTCACCTGCAATTTCTGATGGGAAAAATCCCGGTTATCTAGGCTAATTGTAGCAAATTATTAATACCTAAGTATCTAATAATTGCATTCTGATTATAGAACCAGTTTGCTGGGGGTACTGAGGTGGTAAAATGCTGTGTAACTAATTCTAATATTCTGGGTATCATGACAAAAAACGCTGCTAATTATTACGCAACGGTTTATTATTTACCTGTATGGATTCTGCGCAGATCACTGTTTTCGAAAAAAAAACCATACCCTTCTATTGAAAGTTTTCGAGCTACGGCGTTTTGAAAACGTCAACCATTATTTTTCGCCCCTTAGAGATGACTAACGTAACGCCGAGGTTCGCGGACCACCTTGACCAAATGGAACCTACAAACCAAATTTCATTAATTTCGGTTCATGGTAACGTATGGCGTACGGCGAATGGACAGCAATTTTTTAAAAATTCCATTTTGGATTCTACGCAGTTTAAAACGGAAACCATCAAATTTTGAGGGGTGAAGGGGGATTAAAAAAAGTTCATACTCGATTCCAAATGTTCATTATTGGAAATAATAAACCAAAATATGAATGTACACGAAAAAAGATTAATGAACATTGAATAAGGATATTGATATAGATAACACAAATTAAAGTGTGTAGAAGGATCCAGAGTAGGATTTTCGACGAATTAAACAAGAAGGCGACGATGAATGCTGTCGCAAAAATAGCCGTTCGCCCTTCAAACAGAATTCATTACTCTCGACCCGATACAACTATACTGTCAAAGGTGCCCACAGTCGCTTTACGTCCGTCGGAGTGAGTTCACTTTCCCACAGGTCAAAGAATATTTCAGCACCATACGGGGATGTCTAGAGCCCTATCGCTAACAGCGTTTGACAGTGTTTGCATTTAATGGTCGATGCATGAAAGTGGTGGAGTGTGTACATTGTACATCAGTTCGAAAAGCATAGCAGGTATATAAGCGATGTTGGCTCAAGTACATAAAGAGGAAAGTCCAGTACAAATCAGGATAAGTGATCATCAACAGTAGCAAACACTGAATTCAAACTAAGTAGGTATACCTAATTACTTTACATAGGATCGGAGTGGTCAGCATAAGTATTATGAGTACTGGAGATGGCTCAATCGTTCGTTATCAACTCATTCTGAATTAATGTGGATTCAATGTTTTACACCAAAATCAGTTTTCACCTAGATGTTCAGGAAACGCTACAAATTATTACACAACGCCTTCAGCGTCATTTTCCAAGAGTTAATTGGTTATCGCTCTTCTCTCAGTTGAACGGATATAAAAACCTCTGTCCTGTGTATATGTGGTTGCCTGTGACTTTGGCTACTCACCTTAATTCGCCAACAACCTACAGGAAAAATGCCACTATCCTCTATCAATTGGAGAGCAGTTTGGTCCTCAACTCTCGATGGCCTACCGCGTATTATTGCTCTTCTCTTAGTTGAATGGCGATGCTTGCATCAGAATGTAGTTATAAAAAAATCGAGGCATTATGCAAAGGTTTTTAATAAAGCAGACAACCTCCAGCCCTTATTTTGATACCGTTTAAACATTCCCGTCCCATTTTTCAGTGGACAGCTGGATATCAATACCTAGGATTGTTTGTAAATGTAGCTTTAGCCTTACAGTGGCATGAAGTAGCACATACAATCACTGACTCATAGAACTTGATGACAAATAAATCAGCTGGTAACCTCGATTTTCGGTGAACGCTACAGTGCGTATCGAAATAGGTGCTTACATCAAGCGACCTTACGTCACTAATTTCCCAAGGCACCTACTCACAGATTAGGGAAAATGAGCAGAAGGGGTTGAAGCGTCAGATTAAGTAGTTGAATACGTCAATGGTGGTCAGTTGAATCAATTTAGTTGCGCCGTAAAGGGTGAGCGTCCAGGAATCGTGGATACGCAGTCCACCAGTGATAAATCGAATGCCATTTATACTGAAGGTTACCACGTAAGCGCGTAGGGAAGTAGTATATGTAATATTCATTGACACAGAATAACGTTAGTATCAGTTCAACATCCTTCGAGCCGAGTGAGCGACCCATCATTGAATAGGCCGAATAATAAGAACCAGCAGGTTACCGGGGATCGGCTCGAAGGGTATTGACGTGTCTACATCAAGTATTCATGCGTTCATGTATCTATTACAGTAAACATTAATACAATACACACGAACCCCAACTGACAGTGCTAACATGCTATGATCTCCACGAAGTTCACGAGGTACAATGGTGTGGACCGGCCACAGGCCGGGGTAGCAAAGGGAAGCTTGGTCGTGCATTAAAGAGAGGAGAGAATCTCAAAAAGAAGACTAGCAACTCTTCCCCCGCGCACATTTCTCCTGCATGCAGTGAGCACTTCGCTTTCCGCTTTCGATTCTAAACACGATTTGTTCCGCGTTTTTGAGCAATGTTGTGCTCAAACGTTTATCCCGCGAAATTGATTTATTTAGTGTTACGGGAGGAAGAGTGCTCAATTTCAACAAGGCCCATAATGATAATGATTTAGTTGGGGTAAAAATACCTTGAATCTCATCGCTGATTATTATAATTTGTTGGCTGCTAGACATTTTATTCTGATTACCAAGTTATTTTCAACTACTGATCTATATTGAAGATAGCGACAAGAACTATAATGTGATATCGTAAACTTACCTACTTGATTTGAAGGCTATATGGTGTGGTTAAGTTCGGGGAAGGATCAATTGAATGGTATAGACAGCCATAAGCAGTTAATAATTTATCAATATTATGGACTTCACTGCTAAACATATCCAATTTGACGATGTAGGAGTTCCAACTTCGGGAAATTCTCAGTTGACTGTAATCCAACGGACCGAATGCAGCTTTCACTTGGCAAACAGGTGTTAACCGATTCTTTTACATAGAAATAGTCGTAGTTTGGGTCCTGCAAGGAAATCTATGGAGAAGCTAAGAAAACAAGAATCAGAAAACGACAGAAAAATGTCCCTCAGGTGGAATTGAAGTTATTTCAGACTCTCGTCTGCAAAATCCCTACGACCAACGCACAGTTCACGAAACACCACTCATTAAATCGAGAGGAGGTGGACGGGGCGTTGATTAGCTACGGCACGAGGATGTAACAAAAAACCAGTTTACCAAGCGCGACTTGACAAGAAAATGATGCTTTTCCGTGCAGGGAGGTAGCGAAAATTCACTCCTACTTCACGAGCCCCATAAATCAAAGCTAAGCAGCCCACTGCTCATTTTAGAAGCTCCCTCTCATCCGAAGCTCTACCCCCTCAAACGCCTGGGAACAAGCATCGCTTCTTTTCTTAACAATAAATCAGGATGAGAAGTGATTCTCGATGAGCTCACGAAAGAATGTTGGTACCTCGTGTATCATCAGAAAATATGAAGGGATCAAGGAATGACCTAATGTGAGAACGTTTTCATTTGGTTGAACACGTATGGCAAGTGCGGTTCGTTAGAACTCCTGTCAATTTAAGAAGTATCCATTATAGAAATATAGGGACCACGCTTCTGTGATCTTGAGCGGATACATACCATACGTACGTACTTTCATAACTACAACGTAGGTCAAACTACAATGGCGACGAGGTAAACTATCCGCTCATACAGCATAGTTTCCCCCTCTCCAGAAAAATAGGGAGGCAGTGTGAGCGCTGCCCCTGTAGAGACTTTTGGTTGATTATGCAATTCTTCCAGGAGTTGATTCGTTTTCGCGAACCTACCGCCCCATTAGCCGCGTGTCAAAAAGATAGGGAAAGAGCCCGGATTCAATATAAAATTCGAAGGGATTTCCGTAAACACGAATGGTTCTCAACAGGATAACCACCTCAGATGTCTCAACAAACCAAGTACCTACTTCAACATCCAGCGATCTTTGAGTGAGGAAGTGTTAATTAGATAAGATCTCTTGTAGATTAGATTTCTTTATTTCGTTGTAGAGGCCTAAATAAGGCAATAAAAACGTCAACAAGTTATAATGCTTATAGAAACAAACTACTATATACTAAATAAATATAAGCAAGAAATTAATTATTAATAACATCAAAATAATAAAACCATTGATCGAACACTACAAATAAGTAAATACTACGAAATAGGAGCCCGCCAAACGATTTCGGAAAAACTGGGCACATCGTGAAGTTCATGCTCGAACAAAATTGCATCTTGATAACTTTCTTGAGGGGCTTCAAAGGTAACGAGTGTACGAGTATGAGCAGGAGAAAATGATTGAATAGCCTGCACCCAACCTGCAAACGGCTCCCCGTCAATGACTTGGTTAGCCTAACAGTAGATGGGCACAATTCGAGCTTCTTTCTCATGTCGTAGCCATGTCGATCAGCTCATTTTGAGACGGCAGGTAGATTTTCTTTCGTGTAAATCAGGCATGCGAGAATTTAGAGACTAGGAATCGTTAGAAATCCACGAGTACGGAATGTGCCTTTGCAGCTTTGGTGGAAATGCAGCTTGCAAACAGTGCGGAGTGCCCTTTTTTGCAGACGAAAAGTGCTGCTTGCGTGAGATGAGTTACGCCAAAGAAAAATGCAATAAGCTGCTCTACATTGGAAACAGGCGAACTAAACTGTGCGAAGCTCGTCCTCAGGCACAGACAGCGCAAGGCCACCATTCACAGAGGCCAACCTGGAAGATAACTGTTCCACGTGTTTAAGCCAGGAAAGCCTGTTGTCTATTTCCAATCCCAGGTAGTTCATATGCTGCTCCAAAAGACGATTGAGCTGTAGCTTTGGAGTTGGCTTTATGCAGCAGCTGTAGATTTGGAGTTGGTTTCACTCTATGCAAAATTAATTGCATGTGAATTTGTATGCTACGAGAAACGATTTAGTCAGTTCCAGTGGGGGTGCTCCACTTCGAATTTTACCCTCTGAGGTCAATCAGGAATGAAATTAGCATCAGGGCTCTCACGCAGCAGGTTGGGGAGGGCCCCCACCACGTTATTCACACTCACCAGTCCTGCAGAGGCTCAGTTTCAAATTGCATCCTTGTGGGGATAGAACTTTTGAGGGTAGGCCTGGATAGGTGAGGTTGAAATGGATATGACGAGCAATCAGAAAGGTTGCACCTATGGTTAGGACAGGAAGGTTTCCACCACATTGAGTGCTAAGGGGTTGAGATGGAGAGCGTGAGGTGTAAGGTGACTATCATTCTGAAAGGTTACACCTATGGCTGGGCCTCAGGGCTCACTAACCTCACCTCCTCATCCTTACTCACCAGTCCTATACAGGCTCCTTGTAGGTCAAACAGGAATGAAATTAGCAATCGCTTCACTAAACAAATAGCTTTCATTCAAGGAAATCAGGTGTATCTGAAACCAGTTACCAGGAA